>CM061237.1:139412797-140012797 GCA_030848705.1 Heracleum sosnowskyi
ATGTGTAAACTGATTGTTGAGAGATGAAGAAAATTACGGTTAAGTCGAATATCAAGAAAAGTTTACATTGGACATTCTTAGATTCTATGGTTGTCTCTGTGTGATATTTTCGAAGGCCCTTCTTTAAGGTGTTGCTTGGGAATTATTTTTGAATGCCCTTCTTTAAGGTGTTGCTTGGAAATTATTTTTTAAGGTCTTCTTTATGAAGGTGTTGCTTGGAATTATTTTGAAGGCCCTTCTTTGTGGAAGGTGTTGCTTGGAGTACCTTGGTAAACCCGTACTTCCGGGGTGCTTATCCGTACTTTCGGAAAGCTCACCAAGAAGAGAGTTCTACCTCTTAAGAATGCGAGGTTACATTTCCCTTTTCCTAAACTCTGCTTTGCATAGAGTGTATAAGAAGGCGAGGTTACACTTCCTTTTTCTTAAACTCTGCTTTGCATAGAGTGTATAAGAAGGCGAGGTTACTCTTCCCTTTTTTTAAACTCTGCTTTGCATAGAGTGTATAAGAAGACGAGGTTACTCTTCTCTTTTCTTAAACTCTGCTTAGCATAGAGTGTATAAGAAGGCGAGGTTACTCTTCCATTTTCTTAAACTCTTCTTAGCATAGAGTGTGTACGAAAGCGAGGTTACTCTTCCCTTTTCTTAAACTCTGCTTAGCATACAGTGCGTAAGAACTAAGAAGGCGATGTTACTCTTCCCTTTTCTTAAACTCTGTTTTGCATAGAGTGTATAAAAAGGCGAGGTTACTCTTCCCTTTTCTTAAACTTTGTTTTGCATAGAGTGTATAAGAAGGCGATGTTACTCTTCCCTTTTCTTAAAACTTTGTTTTGCATAGAGTGTATAAGAAGGCGAGGTTACTCTTCCCTTTTCTTAAACTCTGTTTTGCATAGAGTGTATAAGAAGGTGAGGTTACTCTTCCCTTTTCTTAAACTCTGCTTTGCATGAGTGTATAAGAAGGCGATGTAATTATCTAATTCTCATTCTCCTACACTTACAAAGTTACTCGTACATATGTTCTTCTCACATCTCGCATGTTGTCTCTCTCGCAAGCACAGACATATTACGGGCACATCATGTTGTCTCTCTCGATTTTACAGGCATATTACGGGTAATTATCTTCTTCATATTATCTGCTAATCATCTACTCCTAGTTGTTTCATTGACTTAGGAAATTCGGAAGATCAAAGCACACTTAGTTCTCCGGTCCATCAAGCTGCACTGAAGAACTGGGGGTAGTTGTTACGCCATAATTTCGGTTGTCTCAATTATCTCTTAATTTCCCAATATGAATCTAGTAATAATTAATTGTTTAACCACTAAGTAATATCCTCTCTCTGAAACGAGGAAACAATCAATCTAAATCAATCAATTACTAAAACATATCTCCAAACGATTCTTTCAAATCAAGAAAGAATCACAACGCTAATATAACTCTAAAAAGATAAAATCAACTTATCTCAACATATCCCTTAACAATCACATGGATTAAAAATATTATCCTATCACAGAACTGCGTTGGCTTGATCCCTATATATAAACAGGGTACGCAGGCATCTTGGAATGGGATCCGACACATCTAACAAGTCGAGACACCTTTCAAGTTCAGCCCCAAACATCCAAAAACCCAAAATCCCTCGTCATCACAATTTCGTTATTTCAGCAATCCCCGAAATTTGTTATCACCAAATTCCTCCGTTAACACGAATCATCGAATGTTGAATGCAAATCACCAAAATTTTGAAATCAAAAATAAAAATGAAAATACTTGGATATTTATGTAGGCTTGGAGTTTCTAAAGGTCATAATAGAAAACTTTTCTATTAATATACGACCTATAATCATATTTAATCAATATTTTTTAACGATCCGACCATACGAATATGAAGATTACGTCAAAATATAGTTGTAGAGTATTGATTTTATAATGATATTATTTTCTTATATAATGTTTACGGTAGATATTGATCGATTATTTTTGTTTAAAAAATGATTAATCTGAATCAATAATGAAAATTTACAAATTTATTCATTTTCACTAGATACTCACATCCGTACGACTGAATTTTTAATTAAATATATATAAATATTGTGAATTTGAGACGCACCAGTAAAAAACTTTCATATAGTAACTTTTAGATTCTCTTTTACCTACGTATGTACTCATCTCCTTTTTTGTAAACATAAATGCCCATATGCATTAGAATACATGTATCAGCTCTTACATCAACCATAAAATAAAAAGTATCAGGTACATATGAAGTACACGTTTCCATGACCCTTGCAGAAGTAACACACCCGATAAAGGATGTGACACGGAAGTTAGTTCGGCGTATTAATGGATGTGATGCGGAAGTTGGTTCGGTGTATCAATGGATACGGAAGTTGATATGGCGTTTACAGGTGATGCGGTAGACTGTACTGCGTATGAGAGGAATACTGAGCACGCTTTAGCGTGACTAAGAAGCAAATAGGGCCGTGTTTTGGGTTTGGGGTATTTTGGATAGCTTCTATTTAAACACGGTTATACAGGTCATCACCCAAATCAATACTATTATATAATAGACTAAACATTAAAAGTTTGGTGGGTCGGTACGTTGTGATTTTACTTAATTGTCTTTACTTAACTGTACTTTGTTTTTTTACTTAATTAACCTTACTTATTTATAGAAATATATTATTAAATAATAATATTACCTATTTATAACCAATTATTATTTTCACCTAAAATACATAATTTTTTCTATTTTTTTAACAAATTCCCCTACTTTTTCAAATATATCACGGGCAATTACATTTTCTAACTAAAACATGTTAGTTTTTCTATTTTTCCTTATTAAAATCCCTCAATTTCCAAAAATATCATGGACAAACCTTTAGTTATTTATTTTTAAACCTATTTTAATATTATAATTATTTTTTAAAATTTTACATATTTTAACATGTCTACTTATTTTTCTTAACAAATGCAATTACTAAAAATATGAAAGTATAAATAATCAAATACCTATTTATAACCAATTACCTTTTCAGCTAAATCACATTATAGATTTTTTCTAACAAAATCCATAATTTTCTAAATATATCACTCGAAATTGTCTTTTTCAATTTAATTTTTCTATTTTTCTCACTAAAATCCATTCTTTTTCTAAAAATATCACAAGAAACCCTTTACTTATTTATTTTAAAACGTATTTAAATATTTTAATTATTAAATTTAAAAACCTCATTTTCCAAAAATATCACGGACATTTACCTTTTTAAATTAAAATTATTTGTTACATTTTTTATTTTTTCTTACTAAAACCTCTTCTTTTCCAAAAATATAACGGGCAAACCTTTACTTATTTATTTTAAAATATGTTTTAATATTTTTAATTAATTAAAAGTGTTTAGCTATTTTAACATGCCTATTTATTTTTTTAACAAATACAATTAAAAAAATAATAATAAATAATAATAATAATAATATAACAATTAACAATTTGTGCATCGCACGGGTTTTAAATTAGTATTAATAAAGAATAAAATAGGAGTGAAAATAGTGTACAAGTAGTTAAAATAATCACATACACTTAATATTATTAAAAGTTGACAAAATTACTATTTTGGAATTTCTAAAAATATTTGTAAAAAAATATGGTGTATACAAATTACCTTTTTTTGAAATAAAAAATTGCAGTTGTATTCATAGTTAAGTTATATTTGATTATAAGATCGCATTTTTGAAAGATTATTTAAAAGAGTTATTTTTATCAAAAAATTTACTTTAAAAAATTGCAATTTTTTTAAAATCGTACTTTTCTGAAAAATTTCAAACTCTAAAATCATTTTTCTTATTTAAATATTTAGACTTATAAACGTTACGATGAGTATGTTCTTAGATATCTTGACCTATAACTCCAAAATCATTTTAAAACCTATATGATGGTGAGAAAATTTATTTTTAACATAAAAATTGAATATTTTTACTTTTAAAAAATTTCATGTTCATATTTCTCGAAATTTTATTTTTAAAATAAACGACAATCATGTTCAGATTTCTCAAAAGTAAATAAAAAAGTAGGAGTAATTTTAAATGCATGTAGAATACTGATACTACACAAATAATAATTAAATCTGAACATTATTATCTTTTATTTAAAAAATAAAATTTTAACATGATTATCATTTAAATTTTTAGTAGCTACATCTTTTCAAAATATTTTTCAAAACAAATGTGAACATAAAAATATTAAGTTTAAATTTTAAAAATGTTCTTCTTTCAAAAAATACTTCAATGGATTTAAATTTTAAAAATATTCTTCTTTTTAAAAATACTTCAATGGTAGGCATTCTTGTTCCAATTTTTTCAAATTGAAATATTTATTTCATGATTGTGCCCAAATTAAGTTGGCACTCTACTTTAGAGTTTGTCCAATGGTGTGCTAAATGTTACTCCCTCCGTCTCACCCAATTCTTTACATTGAGGTTGGGCACGGAGGTTAAGAAAAAGTGTAAATTAGTGAAGAAAAATAAAAAAGTGAGTAAAGTGGTGAGACCAATTAATATTTAATGTATAAAGTGGAGATAGTGGGGGAAAGTAGTTGTTGTGGAATAAAATCTGAGCTTACGAATTTAATGCGAGGGTTTAATGAGCTTCGAGCTTTTATGACTGCACTTGTGTTTCGAGACTAAATCGGTCCTCACAAGATGCCTACGTATCTCAAATTGTTATTGAGAATCAAGCCAAAGACGTAGTTCTTGGGGTTGCCCTCGGGGCTATGGCGGCAGGGGCACACCAAGGACGTAGTGACTTGTATGTCCTTATTCGAAGATGAAGTCTAAAACGTAGTTCTAGGGGTGCCTTCGTGGCTTGTTGCGCCTTCGAGGCGTTGTGACGTATGGAGTTGTGCTCAAAACGTAGTAGATGACATATGGAGCTGTGTCCAAAACGTGACGTATGGAGCTGTGTCCAAAACGTAGTTCTGATTATAGGATCAGGGCCCTTATATAGGCGTCTAGAGCCTAGTATTTATGGTATGTTTAGGAGTCTTAATGAATAAGTCTCCTTTTTTATATTGGATAAACATTGTATTTCTTGCTGGAGAATTCGTTTCCTTGTTGATAAAGGCTATGACTCATTAATTGCCTTTAATTGAGATTCCGGATCCTTCTTTGATGAATTTACCATATTTTGGACTCTATTCATGAGCTATATATTTTCCCTATTCATTAATTACGAAATTAATGAATAATTAGGGTGTCGGGCCTTAAATATCGGCATTTCCATTGACTTGTCAATTATATTTCTATAATTACTTTTCTGACCATATCATTTGCCCCCCAACTTCTGGGAAAATCTCCTTGGGGTTTTCGTAGAAGTTATAACGTGTTTTTCCTCAAAATTTTCCATTTTAATGGCATTTTCGACCTCAAATTAGGTCATTTTCGACCTCCTTTTTGACCAGGAAACAAGTCATTTTCGACCTCAAATTCGACCAGGAAACATGTCATTTTCGACCTGAAATTCGATATGGATTTCGACCTCGACTGGAGTGAGGTTGAAGGTTTCGACCTCGATTTTTAAGTCTTTTTCGACCTCGAGCCTTCGACCTCGATCCAGCCATTTTTCGACCATGATTTCTAAGTCAATATCGACCTCGATCTCTAGGTCGTTTTCGACCTCATTTTGGCGTGAGGTTGAACGCTTAGACCTCGTTTTCTAGGTCATATTCGACCTCATTCTTTCGACCTTGAATCCTTCTGTTTTCTTCCTCACTTGGGTGTGAGGTCGAGGGGTTCGAGCTCGATTTATAGTGTATTTTCGATCTCAATCAATCGACTTCGATCTAGGGTCTTTTCGACCTCGAATTTTCAATTTTTTGACTGGATTTTTGGTGCGAAGTCGATGGAAACGACCTCAATTCCTCGTATATTTTCGACTTCGAACCTTCGATGTCGTTCTAAGGTTTTTTCGACCTCAATTTCATTATTTTTCGACTTTATTTGGGAGCGAGATCGTTGGAATCGACCTCGTTTTCCCATATGTTTTCGACCTCGGTCGTACGATTTTGATTTAATGTCTTTTCGACCTTAAATCTTTGATTTTGCCTTGGCTATATTTCAAATTTCATTCTTTTCTTGGGCCTTAACTAGCCCAATTTTTAATTGGACTTAAATTATTCCAGCATTGGGCCTTATTGGGCCTTTATTGTTTGGGCTTCGAATTTGCCTGAGACCCAAATTATTTGGGTTTTAATCTCTATAATCCATAAATGGATTTGTGGGCCTTAACTGGCTATAGACGGTTGCCCTTCCTTAACCGGTTGGGTTTCCAGTCACTAGGCGATTCCTGGCGAGATTTTCTGTTGAATCTCATCGTTTTCTGGGTTTCTTACTTGAAGTTTTGAAGAATTCTTTGAAGATTCTGGGCTTTCTTTGAAGATTCTGGGTTTAAAATGGTTGATCGCGCTTCCCAGCGTCTATGATAATGCAGTAGGATTTCATAGAAGTTATACCGGTCTTTTTCGAGAATTGGGGTCTTTTTATCCCTTACCTGGGACTTACTACCTTTTTTTGGGGATTTTAATATACACTAGTGTTTCACGAGTATCGTCTTGGTGTAAAGTGTGGAGCGACCTACACATTTACGACGATTTTGCCTTATTCGAGGCTAACTTGACATTTGCATAAGCCTTTTATGTCTTATACCGTCTTGTTTTGGATTCAAGCCTTTCGTTGAGCATATTGAATGATGGGGTTTGGACTGAATGTCTTAGGTTTCTGGGGTTTCAACCCTTCATTTGCTTTCTAGGAAGCTCATGATTTCATCGAACCTTGTTTCTATTTGTCCTAGTAGTGAGTCCAATCAGGACACACTTTAAACATAATAGACTTTCAAATTTGAGGCATTCCAAGTCCTTGGCACCACATGCCCTTCGAGGGTTTCTAGCTTGCACGAGCCTCGACCAAATACGTTCTTGACGCGATATGGTCCTTCCCAATTTGGGGCCAACTTGCCTTTTTGTCCAACTCCGGATGCCTCAATCTTTCGGAGGACTAAATCTCCTTGTCGAAAGAATCTCTCTTTAACCCTTAGGTTGTAATAGAAAGATGCTCGTTTCTGATGCTGAACTATCTTGGCATTTGCCTCATTTCTAACTTCATCAATCAAATCTAAGGCCAACCTCAAGCCTTCCTCATTTGTTTCTGGCTCATAAGCCTCAAATCTTGGAGACGTGTGAGTAATCTCCACTGGAACCACTGCCTCTGCCCCATATGCCAACAGAAAGGGGGTAGCTCCAGTGGTGACTTTGCAGGTAGTACGATATGCCCATAGTATGGGGAGCAATTCGTCCACCCAAGTGTTTCTGGAGCGTTCAACTCTTTTCTTCAGTCCATCTAGGATAATTCGATTTGCAACCTCAGCTTGCCCATTTGCTTGAGGATGGGCGACAAAAGTGAAGCGCAACTTGATATCGTTCTCATCACAATATTTCTTAAACTCATCGTTGTTAAACTGAGTTCCATTGTCTGTGACCAAGATACGTGGAATCCCGTATCTACATATCAC
The DNA here is from genome assembly GCA_030848705.1 of Heracleum sosnowskyi. NCBI lineage: Eukaryota > Viridiplantae > Streptophyta > Magnoliopsida > Apiales > Apiaceae > Heracleum > Heracleum sosnowskyi. Next base: position 139,420,350 of record CM061237.1, read on the forward strand.
ATTTTCCCAGAAGAAATGCATCACTTGCTTGGTGGTTATCTTGGCTAATGGCTTAACCTCAATCCACTTGGTGAAGTAGTCGATTGCTACTATCAAGAACTTTCGTTGTGCACTTGCCATTGGGAAAGGTCCAAGTATATCCATTCCCCACATGGCAAATGGAATTGGTGAGTTTATGGATGTCAACATCTCTGGTGGTTGCCTAACCACTGGTGCATGCTTCTGGCACCTTTCACATTTCTTCACGTAGCTTTTAGCATCTGCTAGCATGCTTGGCCAGTAAAAACCTAGACGAGTGATCTTATGGGCAAGGGCTCTGCCCCCCAAGTGCTGCCCACAAATTCCTTCATATACTTCCTTCAGGGCCAATTCTGCCTCTTGAGGTCTCAAACATTTCAGATATGGAACGATGAAAGACTTCTTGTATAGGATTCCCTCAATCAGGGTATACCTTAGTGCTCTCACATACAGCTTTCGTGCTTCTGAAGTGTCGTTGGGTAACCACCCAGTTTCCAGATGAGCCTTGATGGGATCTATCCAACAACTAGCAACATCAATGGGTGCTACCAACTTTCCGTTGATGCTTGGGGTCCTCGGGACTTGGAAGTATACACTCCCTGCATAGTTTTCAATTTCGGAAGAAGCAAATTTAGACAAGGCATCAGCCTTCATGTTTTCTTCCCTTGGAATGTGCTCTACATAGCATTCGTCGAACTGAGTCATGATGGCCTTGACAAGTTTCAAATACTTGGCCATGACTTCATCTCTGGCCTCAAATTCCCCATTTACTTAGGAAACCACTAGCCTCGAATCTCCACATACTTTCAGAGTTTTAACTCTCAAGGCTCCAGCCAGCCCTAAGCCAGCTATCAGAGCTTCATACTCGGCCTCATTGTTTGTCATTGGGAAGTCAAGTTTTAGTGCATACTCTATGAGGAATCCATCAGGACTTTGTAGTACTAAACCGGCTCCACTTGATTTTGTTTTTGATGCTCCATCAAAATAGAGCACCCAATATTCTTTGAAATCCATCTCTTGATCTTTCTCATCCTCCAATATTACTTCCTGCCCCCCGACTTCTTGGTTGTCAATGGTGCATTCAACCATGAAGTCAGCAAGTGCTTGAGCTTTTATGGTCGTTCGAGGCTTATACTTGATGTCGAATTCGCCCAATTCAATGGCCCATTTGATCAACCTTCCACTAACTTGAGGGCTATGCAAGATGTTTCTTAGAGGTTGATCAGTCAAGACCTCTATCTTGTGAGCCTGGAAGTACGGGCGTAGCTTTCTTGAGGCCATTATCAAGGCTAAGGCAAACTTCTCAATCGTTGAGTAGTTTATTTCTGCCCCATGTAGAATCTTACTCACATAGTAGATGGATTTCTGAACCTTCAATTCTTCTTTTACCAAAACGGCTCCAAGGGTTGTGCTAGAGACCGCCAAGTACAAATAGAGAATTTCCCCTGGCTTGGGCTTTGCCAACAGTGGTGCATCAGCCATGTATTTCTTCAGGGCCTCAAAGGCCTCTTGGCTCTCCGTTGTCCATTCAAATTTTTTCACATTCTTGAGTGCTTTGAAGAAAGATAAGCACTTCTCTCCTGACTTAGAGATAAATCTTCCCAATGCTGCCACTCTTCCCGTTAGTTTTTGGACATCCTTGACAGTCTTTGGTGGTTCCATGTCTAGAATTTGCTTTGATTTTGTCGGGATTGGCCTTGATTCCTCTCTTGGAAACCATTAGGTCTAAAAACTTTCCCAAGCCCACACCAAAGGCACAATTAGCTGGATTCAACATCATCTTGTGGTGCCTTAGCACTTCAAATGCCTCTCGGAGGTGCTCAATGTGATCGGCCTTATCGAGGCTCTTGACTAACATGTCATCTACGTAGACCTCCATGGTTTTTCCAATTAGGTGTCCAAATATTTTGTTCACCAATCTTTGGTAGGTTTCCCCTGCATTCTTAAGTCTAAATGTCATTACTAGATAACAGAAAACACCAAAGTCAGTGATGAATGATACCTTGGAGATGTCATCCTTGTGCATTTTGATTTGGTTGTATCCACTGAAGCCATCGATGAAGCTGAGCATCTCGTGTCCAGCTGTAGCATCTATTAATGCATCAATCCTTGGTAAGGGAAAACAATCCTTAGGACATGCATCATTCAAGTCAGTGAAGTCTACACACATCCTCCATTTCCCATTGGCCTTTTTGACCATTACGGGGTTAGCCAACCATTTCGGGAATTGTATCTCTTCAATGAATCCGGCCTCTAGAAGTTTTTCAACTTCTCGTTTAATGGCCTCTTGCCTTTCTGGAGCAAAATTTCTTGTTTCACCGTCTTTCTTTCAGGATCCACATTCAACTTGTGAGTTATCAATTGGGGATCAATCCCTGGCATGTCAGCCGCTGTCCAAGCAAAAACGTCATTGTTCTCTTGAAGAAAAGATATGAGCTTGCTTTTCAATGGCTCAGGTAGTAGTGCCCCGACATAAGTCACCTTCTCCGGTTCACCAGGGACTAAGGGAATTGGGATTAAATCCTCAGTTGGTTTCCCTCTTTGGTCCTCATTGTCGTCAGTATCCATGTCTTCAATTGGGAGAACTTGCCCCCCCCGATTCCATCAGGTCTTAACGCGGCTACATAACAACTTGTAGCCATCTTTTGGTCTCCTCGTTCTTCACCAATCCCATTCCTCGTTGGGAACATGATTTTCAGATGATAAGACGAGGCAACAGCCTTGAACACATGAAGACCAGTCCTTCCCAGGATTGCATTGTAGGTTGAAGTTGCCTTTATAACTATGAAGTTCAGCATTTGAGTAGACGTATTCATCCCTTGCCCCATGGTCATTGGGAGTTGGATAGTGCCTTCCACTTTTGATTCCACCCCATTGAATCCGTATATGGGCATATTTGAGGGTGTTAACTGAGAATCAGTGTAACCCATCTTAATAAAAGCATCGTGGAACAAGATATCCACTGAAGCTCCATTGTCAACTAGGACTCTCTTTGTTTCGGAATTGCCAATCACAGGTATGATGACTAGAGGGTCATCGTGGGGGAACTTCACCCCTTCCAAGTCTGAATCATCAAAACCTATCGACACTTCTGTTCTGGCACGCTTCGGTGCTTCTCCAACCACAGTCATTACCTCTCGAGCATAAGCTTTTCTTGAGTTTCGGGAGGACCCAGCAGCAGTTGGCCCTCCGAATATCATGTTGATGATTGGCCCTCGGGGCTTAGGGTTACGATCTTGGTCGTTGTCCCTTCTATCGTAATCCTTCCTTTCATAGTTTCCTCTTTGACTCCCTTGATTTTCATCCTTGGTGAATTTGCTGAGTTTTCCTCTTCGTATCAGAAATTCGATCTCATCTTTTAATTGCCTACAATCGTCGGTGTCGTGACCGACTTCTTTGTGGAACCGATAGAACTGATTTTGGTTCCGTTTGGACATGTCAGCCCTCATTGGCTTCGGCCATTTGAGATCTCCTTCCTTAGCTATCTCCATCAGAATTTGACTCCTGGGAGTGTTCAATCTTGCATACTCCGTAAATTTTGGCCCAAAATTGTTTCTCTTGGGTGGAGAATCAGAGTCCTTTGACGTTCTGGGAAACTTTTCCTTGACGTCGTACTCCTAAGTTTCTTTTCTTTTCTTTGAGTTTCCACTACCGCTAGCAGTGGGTTCATACTTTCTCATGCTTTCTTCAACCTTGATATACTTTCCGGCTCTATCTTGGAGCTTCAACATGCTCTCGGGTGGATGTTTAGCTAACGACCTTTTGAAGTGGTCATCAGTAGTTCCTTGTTACAGGGCTATCATAGCCACTCTGTCCTCTAAGTCCGGGACTTTAAAAGCCTCCCGAGTGAATCGATTGATGTAGTCCCTTAGGGCTTCATTCTTTCCTTGCTGGATTGTCATGAGTGATGCAGAGCTTTTCTCATGCACCCTTCCACTAATGAACTGATTGATAAAGGCTTTGCTTAGTTCCTTGAAAGACCCGATTGAGTTGGGAGGAAGACGGCTATACCAGCGTTGGGCCATGCCTGTCAAGGTTTGTGGAAACGCCCTACACTTGATCGTATCGCTGGTTGGCTGCAACAGCAGTGCATTGGAGAAGGTCCTTACATGATTTGCGGGATCTCCCGTTCCATCATAGGCTTTGATCGAAGGCATCTTGAATTTTCTGGATATAGCCATTTTCATGATGTCTTGAGTAAACGGTGGTGTAGGATCATCAGGATCTCCTAGGGGCAACAACATACTAGGATCACCTCTTGGGGCTTCGGCCCTCTTGGTTCTTCTTGCCGGTGGATCCAAGTTGATTATCGGGATCCCTTCAGTCGTTCGGCCTTGAGATTGAGCGGCCTCCTCCTCAGCAAGGAGTTTCTTGAGTCTTGCAATATCTGCCTCATGGGCTGCAATTTTCTCCTTAGTAGTTTGGGGTTGATCCCGATTTGTTTGGGAAGAACGTCTCCTTCTTGGGGCGACATCCTCTCTAGTTGTATAACCCTCATCCTCTGTGTATGGGCCCGAGTAATCTTGAACAAAAGGGGTCTGGCGAGTTTGTTGATTTTGGGGTCCCAGACCTTGAATATAAGGGGGCACATATGCCTCATGGTAGATTGGATTAGTTCCACTACCGCCCGCCATGGGTCGAGGGGATATGCCATAGCTTGGCATCCCCAAAGTCTGATTCGCGTATTGAGGGAGATCAGTAGTATGAAGTTGAAGGCTTCTCGGTGCATTCATGATGAGTGGAGAAGTCGAGATTGGTTGCTGGTGAACGGTCTCTTGTGGATTAGATCCATGAATGACCATCTGCAGGGGATTCGTCCCTTCAACCGAAATTGGGATTTCCGGTCCTTGAGTGTTGGTGGGGATATTCGTCCCTTGAGTGCCAGTAGTTGGCGGTGGTTGATTTCCGTGAGTATCAGCCTCAGAGGTGACATGGAGATCCTCAGGAGTTTGAGTATCTCGAGCTGTTCTTCGTGTGTTTGTCATGGTTGATGTTGTCTTCCCACAGACGGCGCCAAATGTTGTGGAATAAAATATGAGCTTACGAATTTAATGCGAGGGTTTAATGAGCTTCGAGCTTTTATGGCTGCACTTGTGTTTCGAGACTAAATCGGTCCTCACAAGATGCCTACGTATCTCAAATTTTATTGAGAATCAAGCCAAAGACGTAGTTCTTGGGGTTGCCCTCGGGGCTATGGCGGCAGGGGCACACCAAGGACGTAGTGACTTGTATGTCCTTATTCGAGAATGAAGTCTAAAACGTAGTTCTAGGGGTGCCTTCGTGGCTTGTTGCGCCTTCGAGGCGTTGTGACATATGGAGCTATGCTCAAAACGTAGTAGATGACATATGGAGCTGTGTCCAAAACGTGACGTATGGAGCTGTGTCCAAAACGTAGTTCTGATTGTAGGATCAGGGTCCTTATATAGGCGTCTAGAGCTTAGTATTTATGGTACGTTTAGGAGTCTTAACGAATAAGTCTCCTTTTTTATATTGGATAAACATTGTATTTCTTGCTGGAGAATTCGTTTCCTTGTTGATAAAGGCTATGACTCATTAATTGCCTTTAATTGAGATTCTGGATCCTTCTTTGATGAATTTACCATATTTTGGACTCTTTTTATTAGCTATATATTTTTCTTATTCATTAATTACGAAATTAATGAATAATTAGGGTGTCAGGCCTTAAATATCGGCATTTCCATTGACTTGTCAATTATATTTCTATAATTACTTTTCTGACCATATCAGTAGTGGATCTAGTTAATTTTTATATTATAAAATTTTACTATTTTAGAAATTTTTTGGAATGTAAATAATTGACATGGATATCCCAAAAAGGAAAATTTAAAGAAATGAGAGGGACGGAGTGAGTATTCTATATCTACATTAAAGCACCAAAATAAAAAATTCAATCTAATCGTAATATTTTTCAATTATTTTTAAAAAATGAATTTTTATTGAATATACATAATATTTTTAAAATTATTTTTATGTTTAAGGACCTAAAACAAAAAATGAAAAAGTTTAGGCACATAAACCAAAAAAATTCATGCCACATCAGTCACACGTTATCAAGATTTTAACGTAAGTTAGAATCTGTTATGCCACGTTTTTGCATAGTCCAAATTTCTCCATTTAATAATTATTAATTCAGATTAATAATTAATTGCTTGACCACTAAGTAATATCCTCTCCCTGAAACGAGGAAAGAATCAATATCAATCAACGAATAACGGAAAATATCTCCAAACGATATTCTTCAAATCATGGAAAGAAATGCGGAGATGCCGCAAGATTGTAGGAAAACGTGTGAAGACCAGACTATTTATGGGAACGTGAGATGGATTGATAATCCTTGAACTATTTATGGGAACGTGAGGTGGATTGATAATCCTTGAACTATTTATGGGAACGTGAGGATGGATAAACTTTGACTATTTATGGGCTTGAACTGAATTGACTTATCTAATGACTACGTGATGCTTGATCCCTATATAAATGGGTACATAGGCACCTTGTATGATACAACAATTGACACTCGGGAAAGTGGAAGAGAAAGAACCCATTCTCTATTCAATTTCTGAGGAGTCATCATACGAGCTCACCCAAACATCCAAAAATCTCAAATCCCCCTATTTTCATAATTCGTTATTCCAACAAACTCCGATTCGGGTTGTTACGAAATTCCTTCAACAACAAAATCTTTTTAACGGAGGGATTTAAATCAGAAAATGAAATAGTTTAAGGACCTGAAATATGAAATTTTTTGTTGAGGAACCTAGACAAGAAAACACGAATAATTCAAGGACATATTATTTAATTTTTCCAACAAAAAATTAAAGCAAGTGTGTATTTCCAAGTAAACTGGGGAAGAAGCCCAATGTGTGGCTTGAAGAAACGCTACGACGGCCATATCCATTATTTAATCCAAAGATTTTTGTTTACTTCCACAATCTCTCTCTGCCCTTCGCGGCTTTGCCTAAAAATCTATCTAATTTAAAATATTAAAATATAATTTGAATCTATTATAATATTACTACAGTACCACTATAACTTTCTCATTCAGCATCCTTCTTTAATTCTTGTTTAAATCGAGAGAGATACAGAGAGAGAGGCGGAGAGAGATGGAAGAAATAGGGTTTTTAGGAATGGGAATAATGGGCAAAGCTATGGCCATGAATCTTCTCCGCCATGGCTTTAAAGTTACTCTCTGGAACCGCACTCTCTCTAGGGTATGTTTTATTCTCTCTCTCTCTCTCTCTCTCTCTCTCTCTCTCTCTCTCCTTCTCTCCTTTTCTCTCTCTCTCTCTCTCTCGTTTTTAAAAATATATGAATGCCTGATCTGCTAATATGATAGAATTATAAGGATAAGGATGAGGATGCTGCTTATTTTGTAATTAGGAGTATTATTTATTCACCCTACTTATTTTTAATATGTTTAATACCTCTAGTTATTTTTCCAATTACTAGTTTACGCATGCTGAATTTGATGGTTACTATCATTCCACGACAATTTTTGTGTCTTGTAGTGTGATGAACTGGTGGAGCATGGCGCTTCTATTGGACAAACTCCTGGAGCAGTCCTTAACAAGTGCAAATATACCATTGCCATGTTGTCTGATCCTGCTGCAGCTCTTTCGGTTTGTAAAACCAAGTTTCTCGTTATTTGTTACTGTTGGTACTTGGTACCTAATTATATGCTGATATTAATATTGTGGTTTAGGTTGTGTTCGATAAAGATGGTGTTCTGGAGCAAACATGCACCGGAAAAGCCTATATTGACATGTCAACAGTTGATGTTGATACCTCATCGAAGATCAGTGAGGTATAACTTGTTGCATAACTCAAATGCTGTTTCCTTTTAGTTTTCGGGTTCTTCCCGTATTGTAGGAAACTTGTGTTGATTGTGAATTAGTTTATCGACTCTGTTGAGATAGGGGGTCTATTTTTTTATAAATTAGTCTCTGTTGACGAAGTAACACATCTGTTATGAAATGTTCAGGCAATCACATTGAAGGGTGGTCGTTTCCTTGAAGCTCCAGTTTCAGGCAGTAAAAAGCCTGCAGAAGATGGTCAGTTGGTAATCCTTGCTGCCGGGGAGAAGGTAAGTCCATGAACTGCAATGAAGAAAACCTATCATGTCACTTCTCTTAATATATCCTGCAGTGCTTTATACTGCTAGAAGGTGAATGTTACTGTATAAAAGAAGCCTTGACCATGTGCACATGTTTAACTGTTCAAGTCATATTACTCCCTCCGTCCCCTTCAATTCTTTACATTAGGGGATGGGGGCTCGGTACGCATTTTAAGGCTCCTTTAATACAGACTTCGATAAATTATTTTAAATTTTTTTTTTCTAAATAAAAATATAATGTTTAAATTTTTATTTAGAAAAATAAGTTTTAAAAATAAGTTGTAGAGTTATATTTTATAGGAGCCTTAAAATACGTGTCAAACAGTGTAAAAAAACTGTAAAAATGAGAGGGACCGAAGAGTATCAATTTATCATAACATGGGACTGAGACTAGGACCCAGAAGGCCCCATTGAGTACCCTCAATATTAAGGCCCCATTGTTGTATTTTAAGTTGCTGTAAATTAATTTTTATTATAAATAAATTTATAAATTTTTGCTATGTAGGCACTGTATGAAGAAGCACTGCCTGCTTTTGACGTCATGGGAAAGAAGTCATTTTTTTTGGGTCAGGTTGGAAACGGAGCAAGAATGAAACTCGTTGTCAACATGATTATGGGAAGGTAATGGAGGATCCTCAAGAAAAGGATGATTGTATATTTTTGAGTAGAAGCAATGAAAACATTATAGCAAATCACAAAGTTACATTAAGTGGTGATTTTGTCATCTTAAAGAAAAAAAACTATTAGGTGAATATGCAAGAAAATAACAATCCATTATACAAATCATAAGGATAGTCACAACTCAAGAAACCAAATGTAAACTATTAGGTGAATTTGCCGAGTGTTTCCCCAAGAGTTTGATTATAGGATTTTTGCTTCACAATCTTTTAATTTCTCCGATTTCAGACCATTAATATAGTTTCCCATTTGTAGTATGATAAATGCATTTTCAGAAGGGCTTGTGCTGGCTGACAAAAGTGGCTTAAACTCTCAGACCCTTCTTGATGTGTTGGTGAGTTAGCAGACAATTATCTTGTATGACTAACATTAGCCCAGGCCTAATGTTTGCTAGTTTTTTTCTGGAAGGACCTGGGTGCAATTGCTAATCCGATGTTCAAGATGAAAGGACCAACAATGATCCAGAACAGCTATTCTCCTGCATTTCCTTTGAAACATCAACAAAAGGACATGAGGCTGGCTCTTGCTCTGGGAGATGAGAATGATGTTTCAATGCCGGTAGCAGCTGCTGCCAATGAGGTAGCGCTCTTTCTTACTCAGATCAGTTTTGATGCTTGCTGCAACTAGATGCACATTATTTATCAACAAGTACTTGGTAAACGGAACATACCCCAACTTTCTGAAGAGTTTTAAATTAAAAATACAACCCATGATTCATCTGTCTACAACTTTCTACAATCCATATGTAGAACAAAAATGGTTGACGTTAATGGCAGTCCTAAACTGGAAGAACACAAATTGGTAAATTGAAGAGTACATAGATCATGATTCATCTGTATATCTGCAGAATTGCATTCATTTATGATGATATTAATATGCATGTACATGACTTCCCCTTCTTTTCTTACATCATGAGTTTCAATTTTGCATGTAGGAATTCAAAAAGGCCTTGGGCTTAGGATTGGGTGATCTTGACTTCTCAGCTGTCCACGAGATTGTGAAGGGTGCTCAGCGTCCATCGTGATTGCTGATAGATACAAGGCCATGTACACAAGAGCTTGGAGTACATGGTCTCGCAGAAAGTAAAACACAACACTTAGGCAAGGTTCATGCTTGACATATCGGCCATTCTTAGCAACAAAATCTGAGAGATTTATGTTTCTCAGTTGTTGAATTTATTGTATGCTTCTGTGCAATGACCAAGTAAAAACGTCCGTAACATAAATAATATTGTGGCAAATGGAAATATTATGGCTGGTTGCTAGACCACTCAATCTTTGGATACAAGTTGGGAGTGGCAACATCAAACTATGTTTCATATTTCATGATCATTTTAAAATTTGTAATCTTGATTACTCGTTAGAGAAAATTGATGCAAAAATAAAGAAATAAAGATACTAGACCTTCTTTCGCATAACTTGGGGTGTTGGCCATTTATGACACAATTTAAAGAATAATGGCTTCAAATGACACAAACTAAAAAAATGGTCCCAAATAGCACAGAAAAACGTAAGTTAAAGATGTGTTTTTTAAAAATGCAATGACGTCTTGCGTTTAGAGGTGTTGTTACATAATTTATTATTAAAAACGCAAATTGAGTTAACGTTTTCTAACAAGAAAACGAAACTTAAACTTATGTTATTGAAAAACGCGATATCTATTCGCGTTTTTTTATCTGGGAGACTGGGATCACGGACCCCACATCTCTACAATCTGACAGCAATTTCCACAACTTTTTATCATTCAAATACTCTACATTATAGGGTATATTATTTAATATATACTCCCTCCGTCCCAGTGAATTCTATACACTGGGACTGGGCACGTAAACTAAGAAAATATATAAAAAATGAGTAAAATTAAATGAAAAGTGAGTAAAGTGGTGGGACCTATCAATATTTAATAATAGATTTGAGATAGTCGAGAAAGTAGTGGGTGTAATAGTGATTTATATTGTTATAGAATAGAGATAGTGAAGAAAGTAGTGGGTGTAATAGTGTTTTATATTATTAAAAGTTACTATTTTTTGAATGTATAGAAATGAATGGGACATCCCAAAATGAAAAGTGTATAGAAATGAATGAGACGTAGGGAGTACATGTATATACACATGATGTCTGCATGCTTGTTCATGAATCACCTCAACTCAAAATATAGGCAGCAAACATTAGCGTAAAACAAAGTAGCGTTTTAGTGTGCCAACAGAGGCCATAATTTCAGAATTGCACTACTAGAAAAACTAGATTAGACATCACACTTTAGACATCGGTTGAAAAAACCACTGATGTTAAAAGTCTCTTTTACATCGAAAAAATTAAAACCGATGTCTAACAACAATCTACACATCACTTACTTGTATAAACGATGTCTAAAACTCCTTTATAAAAAAAATAAACTCACGCTCCCGGCTTCCCCCTTTTTATTTTCCCCCTTTAACAAAATATTCCCCCCTTAACCAAATTCAACTCCTGCTCACTTATACTAAAAAATTATAAAAATAAAAAACACATATTAATAAAAAAAAAAAAACTAATAACCCTTTTGTTTGTTTATGAAAATCAAAAACATCAAAACATAAAAACTAGACACCCCGGCTATAACCTTCTTCTCTCTTCAAGAACCCTAATCCGCTCTTTTCAACTAAAAGCTTCGATCAGCTCAAATTAACCCTAACCCGTTCAAATTGTTCGATTCTATCAATTCCTTTTCAATTTATTCAATATTCGTTCAACCCCTTTCAATATTAGTTCGATTATCTCCATTTGTTCGATTTGAATTAACGCAATGGATTTATTTAACAGATCTGGAGCGTAGCTTGGAGCTTGGAGTACTAGTTCGTATCTTGCTCGATTTGGTCGACTAGGTACTTTGTTCAATTTTCTTTGTCTTGGAGTATTTGTTTGGTTTGGTCTCACGAAATTTTTGTAAAAAATGTGAATTTTTGGATGGGCGTGCCCATCTAGGTTCTCTGGTAAATCCACTGGTGAGAGTTACTCAAGGAATTGATGGAACGGCCTCGTTGCATGTTACAGGTCTTTTTTTGATCTTTTTCCAAATAGGATTTTTTTTAATGGTTTTGTGTAGTCACCAAAATTGATATGTATTGGGTTTGTTTTAATAACTTAGATACTGGGAATTTTGTTTGTTAATCTTTAATGAATGATGGGCTTGTTTTAGTAATTAATTTACTGGTGATATTTTGACATATTGACTACAATCAGGTTGCTAATTGTTGTCGATTACAAGATCTTTTGGCCTTTGCAAAACTGGTCATACTGATATAGCCCTCTGGTTATTCAGATTTATGGGACACTAACAAGTCAAGAAAAGAAAATGTTGCTCAAGTCTAATCTATATTGCTTAAGCCTGTGGTTGTCCATTTAGCACAATAAATTCTCACAAGTTCTTTCGTTTTACCGCCTGTGGAATTTTTAGGCCAGAAGAGGTTCAACTCTGTAAAAGCTGAGGCCATTCCAGCAATGCACCAAGTGACTCTTGTTGACCAAGTGGGTCAAGGCCATATGCTGAATGTCGTGATGTACATAACAATGTTAACTGGTCTTTGCCAGAACCAGTATGTTGATAAAGCACTGCGTTATTTCACTTGATGAGTTGCAATAGTATAATCCCTAATAGGAATACTTATATTATAATCATTCTTGGATGTCTTTTACAACCTCTTTATTATGACAACTCTTATCAAAAGTACAGGATCCATCTCTCCTTGCAATGCATCAGAAGTGCTTGCATTCAAGTGTGTGACTTCCGTTAATAAATATATGTTTTTGGAAACTGGTAACTCTAGAGAAGATAATTAGTTCTTATTTATTTTTTTTTGAATTTTCCCTAGTGTTTCAAGGTAACAACAAAAACATGATTGATTCATTTTCGCCCTGTCCAAGTACTAGTGCAGTATTAGGCAGTGTGTTTGCCCTTATCGTTATTATATATGTAGTGTTTCTTTATACTGTTTTTATTGTTTTTTATCAGGTACTTAAGCAGTGTGTTTGCAGTTAATGGCTTCACACAATATAATTATTCTTTGGATTAGAGATTAAACCAATAGAATATAATGGCTTTACACCTTCTGCAAGACTTTAACTATTAGTTATAACTACTGTATTTGCACTTTTGCAGAGCATAGTTTACGATTGGTAGAGTGACTTTGCAGATGCGTGTGATGGAAATGTGACATAGTTTACAATTCTGTTAGGTAGAAAATTCAATTTGATTTGTTTTTTGAAAGCTGACTACCTAAGTTACTTTCATTTTTCATCATTTAAATATTAAGATTAAGACTATATCAATCCTGATTTATTGTTTTACTATTGAACTCAGTTTGAAGATTGCACATTTGACTGGCTCTACTGGCCACAAACTCGTATTAAGTTTTTGTGTTATGATTTAGGAATTTGTATTGTGTACAATGAATAAATCACAAAGAACTTTTTCATTTTGCAGCTGATGTAACTCAACCACTTTTATGTGAGCAAAGGTGATGATGGATGATATGGCCCATGGCAGTTGGGATTGGCTTTCCCTGATCTCTCCTCTTTTATTTCCAAGAAGAGATATCAAAACTGATTAAATGTGTGGAACAACTCTCTGGTAATTCCTTAATCTTTCACCATTGACATCTTACCTATATATTACTACAACAATTTAATAAAATAAGCTGTTATTTTTATTACATTCAGTACCACAGAATCTGATTGCAAAGAAGATGTAAAGCACAAGGAAGTCACCTTAGACTCAATCAAGTCTCTGAAAAAGAATCATTCTAATGTGTGCACTTGCATTACTTGAGGATCATGTTACTTGCATTTTTACTTGTCCTGGTATACTTTCTAACTAACCAGCAGGTTTGCGTTTTATATGTCAAGTCTTTTGCTTCTAATGTGTGCACTTGCGTTTCCCTCAATCAATAAGTCTCTGACTCTTCGATTTGTTTAACAGATATGGGGCATAGCTTGGAGCTTGGAGCTTGGAGTTTGTTCGATTTGTTCATGGTTATACACAAAGCATCTTCCTCCTCTAGAGCCCTCTAAGTTTCGATGTTATATCAATGTAGTTTGGATAGATGGTTTGGATTATGTAATTAGTTTTGAGATGAATTGGATAATGTAGTTGGCCGAATGAATTTTATGTTTGGCTTTGATATATATTGACTTTTTGATTTTGATATTTGGTTTGGCTTTTTGATTTTGGTCACTATATATATCACAAGTAACATCAGCACAATAATTAACAATGATGTTTAAAAGAACAAATTAAATCAGAAAAGAAAAGAACTGATGTCCAAAGAATAGAAAGACACCGATTATTATACATAACTGATGTCAAATACAAAGAAACACATCAACCCCTTATTAAGAAACCGATGTAAAAGAGAAACATAGGCATCAGTTCCTTATTAAGGAACCGATGTAAAAGAGAAACATAGACATCAGTTCCTTATTAAAAACCGATGTTAAATATGAACATAGACATCGGCTAAAAACCGATGTCTAATACCCCTACCTTTCTCTACACATGCAAAGACATCGCTTCTCTTTATTAATAGACATCGGTTTTTAGCCGATGTCTATTGCTGTTTTTCTAGTAGTGTTGTTATAATATAAATAAATAAAGGTGATTGTCAAATCTTACTCAAGAAGCCTCGCAAAGCTTACTGAGGAAGTCCCGCGAAACTTACTAAGGAAGATTCCCACAGCTTATCAAGGAAGACTTGCATAGCTTAGTCAAGAAGATTTGTAATACTTACTAAAGAAGACTAGCTTATCTTCCTTAGGAAGACTTGTAATCCAACTACTATAAATAGGCATTCAACTAATGAAATCAACATAACTTTCTCTCTGCATCTCCTATTCTCTTATACTTCCTCTCTACTTTTCTATTCTCATATATATATATATGTTTCTCGGTAGATAATTATTAAGATTTACAACACGTTATCAGCACGAGACTCTGCCAATTGAAGCTTAATCAACAAAGGAGGTATGCTTTGATTTCAATTATTATCATCTTCTTTTTACTAATTGTTTTAGTTTGTTAAATGATTATCTAATATATTAAAGATGGCTATGCCATTAGTACTACTATAAAGATGGCTATGCCGTCAAGTAATATTCAAAGGTTTTGTGGTCGGCTATGCCGTCGTAACTTTTGAATTAAATTATTAATATATACATATAAATTTAATTAATTTTTTAAATCTTGATGTGCGATATTTTATCATGTTCAAACCTTTATCAGAATGGCAAACCTTTCAAAATTAGAGTTTGTTGCTTTGGATGTATCTGGGGACAATTATCTATCATGGGTGCTAGATGCAGAATTACACCTTAGTGCTAACGGATTAAAAGACACCATAGAATCAGGAAAAACCCCAACTGTTGAACAAAATGCGAAAGCTATCATTTTTCTCAGACATCACATTCATGAAAATTTAAAATCTGAATACCTAACTGTCAAAAACCCACTCACTCTTTGGAACAATCTTAAAGATAGATTTGATCACCAGAAACTTGTCCATTTGCCACATGCCCGTTATGAGTGGATTAATATAAGGTTGCAAGATTTTAAATCTGTTGCTGAATATAATTCTGCCTTGTTCAAAATAAGTTCAAAACTGATTTTGTGTGGTGAGAATATTACTGATGGTGACATGATCGAAAAAACCCTCTCAACCTTTCACCCCAACACCATGATCCTGGCGCAACAATACAGGGAACACAATTTTCAAAAATATAGTGAGCTGATATCTCTCCTTCTTGTAGCTGAAAAGAATAATGAGTAGTTGCTGAAAAATCATCAGATACGTCCCACAGGTTCTGCCCAGTTACCCGAAGTACATAACACGTCATTCCGGAAGAATGAGCGTGGGAAAGGGTATAGAGGAGGACGAGGTTATGGACGAAACCGTGGACGTGGAAATTTTTGTGGTCGGTTTCGAAATCATTATAACTCTGGCCACCTGAAGTGGCAGCGTGATGGCTACAACAACTCTGGCCACCAGAAGTGGCAAAATGATGTACCAAATAAAAGAAAGGCACCGCAGGAAGGAGACACTAGAGATATCTGCTTTAGATGTGGGTCTCATGGGCATTGGACCCGTACATGTCGCACACCTGAACATCTTGTAAAACTTTACGAGTCATCTAAAAATCAAAATGGACAAAGGGTGGAAACAAATTTGGCAAGTTTTAATGATGAACCAATCAACAAGACCACAAATGAACTAGATAGTAGGACTAATCTTTATTATGACCTAGATGAATAGTTTTTATGTACGCTTCTGCTTTCTATGTAATGTTCTATGAATTTCTGTTTCGTGTACTTGTTTTAATGAAAATATCGTTTATTTATGTGTGTATTCAGAGTAAGTATGGAAGATATTTATATTGCTGACTCTGCCACCACTCACACGATTCTACAAAGTCGACAATATTTTTCACAGTTAGCTAAAACCAACTCTCAAGTATTGACGATATCGGGTACATCTAATATGATCGAAGGTCTTGGGAAGGCTAGTTTTATTCTGCCAAATGGAACACAAATTCATATACCAAATGCCCTGTACTCTAGCAATTCAACTAGGAACCTCTTAAGTTTCAAAGATATTCGCCTTAACGGTTTTCACATTGAAACTACTAGTGAGGATGGAAACGAATATCTTTTAATCACTTCAACCACTCTAGGCTACAAGAAAATTTTAGAAAAGCTACACTCAATCTCTTCTGGATTGTATGCCACAAAAATCAGGATCATTGAGTCACACAGTATCACTATTCCCAAAATTATAGACCCAAAATCACTTACCCTATGGCATGAGAGACTTGGTCATCCTGGAGTTTCCATGATGCGACGTATTATAGAAAATTCTACGGGACATCCTCTTAGAAACCAAAAGATCATACAACAAGATGAACTTCCTTGTTCAGCATGTTCTCTAGGAAAACTAATTGTTCGACCATCCCCGGTTAAACTTCAAGTCGAATCCCCTAAATTCTTAGAACGGATCCAAGGTGACATTTGTGGACCCATTCATCCGTCTTCAGGCCCATTTAGGTATTTCATGGTTTTAATTGATGCATCAAGTAGGTGGTCTCACGTCTGTCTACTCTCTACACGAAATACAGCCTTTTCCAAACTACTCGCTCAAATTATCAAATTACGAGCTCAATTCCCTGACCACCCTATCAAATCAATTCGACTAGATAATGCTGCTGAGTTTACATCTTCAACTTTCAATGATTACTGTATGTCGGTGGGAATCTCAGTTGAACACCCAGTAGCTTACGTGCACACACAAAATGGTTTGGCAGAATCTTTAATCAAGAGACTTCAACTTATTGCCCGTCCTTTACTTCTCAGAGCCAAACTACCCACATCAGTTTGGGGTCATGCTATATTACATGCTGCAAACCTAATAAGGGTCAGACCATCTGCCTATCATAAACAATCTCCCCACCAACTAGCCCTTGGTCACATTCCTGATATATCTCACTTCAAAGTTTTCGGTTGTGCAGTATATGTTCCTATTTCGCCTTCACAAAGAACTAAAATGGGACCTCAAAGAAGAGTAGGAATATATATAGGTTTTGATTCACCATCTATCATAAGATATCTTGAACCATTGACTGGTGATGTGTTTACTGCTCGATATGCAGATTGTCATTTTAATGAGTCTGTCTTCCCTTCATTAGGGGGAGACAAAGTTGTGCATAATTTAAATTCTGAATTGACATGGAATACATCAGGATTGAATGCTTTAGATCCTCGTACTAATCAATGTGAATCTGAAGTTCAAAGAATTATTCATATGCAAAATATTGCTAATCAAATGCCTGATGCTTTTAGTGATTCTAGACATATTATAAAATCGCATATACCTGTTGTTAATGCTCCGGCAAGGGTGGAAATCCCTATTCGTAAATCAATTCCTGAAAAATTGAATGGTGATTTAAAACCACGCCAGAAGCGTGGCAAACCTATTGGTGCAAAGGATGTTATACCACGAAAACGGAAACTGATTGGACATGCCCAAGAAATGGCAAGTGTTCCAGATAATACCCCAGAAGTGGTATTACCTCCTGAAGAGGTTCAAACCCCTGAAGCGGCTATAACGAAACCCCCAGAAGTGGGATTACCTCCAGAAGAGGATATCGCCCCTGAAGTGGCACATGCTTCCATAGAAGCAAAGGTACCTGATAATTATGAGATCTCATTGAGTTATGTACATAACGGGAAATTATTGGATCGTGGGAGTACTGAGATTGATGAGATATATGCTTTTTCCGTGGCATGTGATATCTCTATGAACTCCGATCCTGAACCACAAAGTGTGGAAGAATGTCGACAAAGAGATGATTGGCCAAAATGGAAAATTGAAATCCAAGAGGAATTGCAGTCCTTGCGCAAGAGAAATGTATTTGGACCTGCAGTCCAAACACCAGCTGGTGTGATCCATGTGGGGAATAGATGGGTATTTGTACGAAAACGAAATGAGATAAATGAAATTGTGAGATATAAGGCACAACTAGTGGCCCAGGGATTCTCTCAAAGGCCTGGTTTTGATTACCAGGAAACTTACTCTCCTGTAATGGATGGAGTCACTTTTCGTTTTCTAATAGGTATGGCTTGTATGGAAAGATTGGAAATGCGTCTCATGGACGTTGTGACAGCCTACCTATATGGATCACTTGATTGTGATGTTTATATGAAAATCCCTGAAGGATTAAAATTGGAGGAAACTAAGCCTCGTCATTTGTACTCAGTTAAATTACAACGATCAATATATGGCTTAAAGCAGTCTGGTCGTATGTAGTATAACAGGCTTAGTGAGTACCTATTGAATAATGGGTATATTAATAATCAAGTGTGTCCCTGTGTGTTTATTAAAAAATCTCAAATTGGTTTTGTTGTTATTGTTGTTTATGTGGATGATTTAAATATTGTTGGTACTTCTGAAGATATTACTAACACTGCTAATTATTTGAAAAATGAGTTTGAGATGAAAGATCTTGGAAAGACAAAGTTTTGTTTAGGTATACAGGTAGAACACTTATCTTCAGGCATATTTGTTCATCAGTCAACCTACACAGAAAAGGTTCTTGATCGATTTTACATGGACAAATCTCATCCACTGACTACGCCAATGATTGTTCGATCACTTGAAGTTGAAAAGGATCCATTTCGTCCCAGAAAAGAAAGTGAAGATGCTCTTGGACCTGAAGTTCCATATCTTGGTGCAATTGGTGCTCTTATGTACCTCGCAAACAACACACGACCTGATATTGCATTTGCTGTGAACTTACTTGCAAGATTCAGTTCTGATCCAACTAAAAGACATTGAGATGGAATTAAACATATCTTGAGATATCTCCGTGGGTCGATTGACCTTGGATTGTTCTTTCCAAACAACTCGAAATTACAACTGGTTGGATATGCAGATGTTGGGTACATGTCAGATCCTCACTTTGGAAGGTCACAAACAGGTTATTTATTCACATATTGTGGAACTGCTATCTCTTGGAAGTCTACAAAACAGACTATGGCTGCAACTTCATCAAATCATGCAGAATTACTGGCAATCCATGAAGCAAGTAAAGAATGCATCTGGCTACGATCCGTCATTCAACACATTCGGCAATCATGTGGATTACCAAATATCACAGATAGCCCTACAGTTATGTTTGAAGATAATTCAGCTTGTATTAAGCAGTTGAAGGAAGGATACATTAAAGGAGATCGAACAAAGCACATATTACCGAAGTTTTTCTACACTCATGAACTACAAGAGAATGGTGACATTGAGGTACAACAAGTTCGTTCAAGTAATAATTTGGCTGACATACTAACAAAGTCACTCCCCACATCAACGTTTGAAAAGCTACGGAATAATATTGGCATGCGAAGACTGAGAACCTTGCTACATCAAGATGTCAAAGTTTGAGACATTTGATTCAGGGGGAGACTGTACTCTTTTTCCTTCGTCAAGGTTTTTATCCCACTGGGTTTTTCCTTGCAAGGTTTTAACGAGGCAGTTAATCCCTGTAATAACTCGCATTTGACAATCAAGGGGGAGTGTTATAATATAAATAAATAAAGGTGATTGTCAAATCTTACTCAAGAAGCCTCGCAAAGCTTATTGAGGAAGTCTCGCGAAACTTACTAAGGAAGATTCCCACAGCTTATCAAGGAAGACTTGCATAGCTTAGTCAAGAAGATTTGTAATACTTACTAAAGAAGACTAGCTTATCTTCCTTAGGAAGACTTGTAATCCAACTACTATAAATAGGCATTCAACTAATGAAATCAACATAACTTTCTCTCTCCATCTCCTATTCTCTTATACTTCCTCTCTACTTTTCTATTCTCATATATATATGTTTCTCGGTAGATAATTATTAAGATTTACAACAAGAATGTGGTATTAGGAGCATTTTAACTCTAATTTCCGCATTTAAAACGCATTTGGTGAATCCATTTATACTAATCCAGATATTGGATACATCATACATGATTTCCGCTTTCATTCTTTTTCAATTTTCCAAAAAAAAAAATTAAACATGAATTCGATTTTATTATTTGAGTTGAAAATTAAGAATTGTCTAAAACAAAGTATATCATAATCCATACTATTGTTGTAATTTAAATACTATATGTTGTAACTTGTACAATTAATTTCTTATATTTTAAAAAGTACACTTATTATATAAATTTATAATAGAGTTAGGCTCAAGAGAGAACCAATCATTAAAAAAGAACCTTATAATAACTGTTATAAGCCATTGAATTATTACTAGATCAACTGTTCAGATTTAACTCATTTTTATATACAAAATCTTATAAGGGTATTGTTGGGAAACAAGTATTCTACTGCCGAACCTATTTTGTTTTATAGTATAAATACAGTGTTCTGCAACTGAATTTTAAAAGTTATGCATATGAACTTCAAAGTTCTACAACTGAATTTACTTTTTTTTCACGAAGTTCTACAAGTGAACTTGATTATTTTTATAATGTTCAGCTGTTGAACAATGTTATTCACATTATTTTCATACCATAACTTTTGTGTTCTATCGTTGAACATAAAAGTCATGCAATCGAATTTGAAATCAAACACATAAATTTTAAAGTTCTACCTGCAACTAAATTTACTTGTATTTAAATGTTTAGCTGCTGAACACTGTTATTTGATATTGTGTTTATACCATAACTTGAATATTTTCACAAAAAATGATAAAAATAATTGGGGGAATTTTGTGATTGATATCGATGTACGATTATTATCGTTAATCAAATATTAATTAGCTCTAAATTATGTATTTTGTATTTTTGAACAACTTTACTCATAACCTACATATAATAAATCTATACTATATTATTAAAGCCGAAACATTAAAAGTTTTGGTTTTCGGTTTTCGGTTTGTTTTTGGTTTTCGGTACTTTTTCTAATTAATAAATTAATAATATCGGGAAAGTTTTATTCTACATTAATATTTTAAAACATTTTTTTCTAACAAAATCTACTTCTTTTCCAAAAATATCACGGGCAATTATATTTAAATTAAAATATATTACCTTTTATATTTGTTATCACTAAAATCTCTCTTTTCCAAAAATATCAAGTGCAACCCTTACTTGTATATTTTAAAACTTATTTTAATACTTTTAATTATCTAAAAAAACTTACATATTTTAACAAGTGAACGTATTTTTTTAACAAATACAATTAATATAATTAAAACACATCTAAAAATATTATAGGTAGTTACTTTTTTTTTAATTAAAACATGTTAGCTTTCCTATTTGTCCTTATTAAAAAAACTTACTTATTTTAACATTTCAACGTATTTTTTTAATAAATACAATTAATATAATTAAAACACTTCTAAAAATATCACGGACAATTACTTTTTTTAATTAAAATTTTTTTAGATTTTCTATATGTCCTTATTATTAATATTATTTTATTATAAAATATAATATTAATAATACATCATTTATCTTCCTGAGCCCCATCTGTATTTTTTTTAATATTTTTTTATATTCCAATTAATATTTAAGTTTCTCATTTTATAAAATATCATATTAATTTTTACTTTTATTTTAATATTTTTCGTTCACATTAAATTTTTTAATTTATTATTTTTGAAGGCCCGTGCCTTGTACAGGTTATAAACTAATATATATTATTTTAAAATATAAGATAAAGTTCTAAGAGTCGGGTTCTACGAACCCAGGGCTGATTATTCGGTAATTCGGTAACCGAACCGAATTATAATTCGGTTACCGAATACCGAATAAGAGTAAAATCTATTACCGAATTAAGAACCGAAATAATTTCGGTTATTTACCGAACCGAATTAATTATTTCGGTTAAAACCGAATACTGAATTAGAAAACCGAATTAGAAACAAAAGTTCGAATTAAAATCAATTTTTAACAGAAACATCAAACATGTAGTATATTTTAAACAAATAAGGAGCTTCAATATGAGATAAAATGCTAATAATACATAAAGTTTGGAAAATGATGTTTCTAAACAAAGTAAATGCGTCATATTCTCTTCCTAGAGACTTGATATCAAACTATAACATGCAAAATATCAACAACAACTCAGCAACAATATACTACGTGAATCAATAATTAAGCTAAAAAAGAAATAAACTAGAATTAGTAGCATAAATGACATATCATATATAAATAAAAAATATATATTATATATAATATTTTATATTTTCGATTATTTCGGTTATTTCGGTAATTCGGTAAAAAAACCGAAATAACCGAATAACAGATTTTTTTAAAACCGAATTAAGAACCGAATTATTTCGGTTCGGTTAACCAAACCGAATTATTTCGGTTATTTCGGTTCGGTATTCGGTTAACCGAACCAAATACTCAGCCCTAAACCTGACCCATTTATAATAATCATCAGAGGTGGAAATATATTTTTCTTTTGTACCATTTATTTTAGTGCAGCTAGTGTTTTGGACTTGGTTACGACACAGGCCCGGCCCATTGTTTAGCGGCTATATTTAGGTTAGTAACCACAGCTGCTGGTTTTTTTTAACGACTGCACGCAGACACACACACAGTGAAGGTGAACAAACAAACTCATTCAATTAGGGTTTTCAATTCTAGTTCAATTAATCAATTATGATGTTTATGTAATTCTGTGTGTATGTATTGTTGTATTTGCTTACAGATTTAATTAACAATCATGGCTGATGATGAAATTGTTAACCCTATCAAGGATGAGTCTGCTGATGTGAGTTTTCAATTAGTGCTGTTAATTGAGATTTTAAATTTGTTGTGATTATTTTAATTTAATTTCTGGTTTAATTACTTGATTTTAGATTGCCCCATTTGATCCCTCTAAAAAGAAGAAGAAGAAGAAAGTTGTGATTCAGGAACCTGTAGATGAGCCTGTCGATAAGTTAGTTGAACCTACGGAAAATTTGCCTGGTGTGTTGATTTAGCCGCTTCGTATTGGAATTATATGTTTTGTGGATTTTTTTGTAAATATGGATGTAATGTTGTTTTTGATGGTGAATTTTGAATGTGTTTCTGCGGTGTAGTAACTGAGGGGCTTGACACTGCGTTCGCGGGTTTGAAAAAGAAGAAGAAGAAACAGGTGGTGTGTTGTGTTGGATTTTAGTCAATGTATCTTATGACTGATGTTGACTTGAGTTGTTTGTGATTGTAGGTTCCGACTGATCTGTTGGACGAGGAGAAAGAAAATGATGCGGATGATTTGGATGGTTAGTTATCTTTAATTTTTTATAGGGAGTTTTTTCGTCCTTTTTTATTTTTGTAGTTATAGGAATCACTAATTGATAAATTTTTCGGTATGGTTGTTATTTTATGGCATAATCTATGTTCTCACTCTCTTCTTCAGATAACTTTGGAGAAGATGAAGAAGGAGAAGGCATTATATTGCAACAGCAGTTACCGTGGGAAGGAACTGATCGAGATTATGAATATGAAGAGGTCAGTTTGATTTTTGCTATGAACTTGGTGCTGGAACTTCTGTGGTAGTTTTTAACACTTTACTCTTAATATTTGCAGCTTTTGGGCCGAGTGTTTAATATTCTTCGTGAGCATAATCCTGAACTTGCTGGAGACAGACGGAGAACAGTGATGAGGCCTCCGCAAGTACTTCGTGAAGGAACTAAGAAAACTGTTTTTGTGAACTTCATGGATCTCTGCAGAACGTATTGTCAGATACCTTTAGCTTCTAGTATATAATAGTTTTTCCTAACATGATATCCTGCATTTTGCCTTTGTATGGATCAGGTCAATATACTGTATTATGCCACTAAAGATAAGAGAGTCCATGTGTCAAATCTAGCTACCTCTTGTTGGTCATAAACCTTTGTTTGCTCATATTATTTCTTGCTATATCTGGCTTCTTATTGTGCTATGTGCATGTGTGCCTGCCCAGGCAAGTCAGGGTGATATGCGTCTGTTCTGTCCTCTAAATAAAACCATAGACAACTTGTAACATCTTTATATGCGTAATTTTCTGGTACAAGTTTTTGGATTGCAAGTCTTGATTTTCTCTAACTTGTCGTATGTGTGAGTTATCTTTGTTCGAGAATCATACTTATAAGGTTTGTTCAAAATGTTTGATTTAATGTATAATTTACTGTAATATATGTATTATTCCTTACCAGGATGCATAGGCAACCGGAGCATGTAATGACATTCTTGCTTGCTGAATTGGGTACAAGTGGATCTCTTGATGGACAACAAAGATTGGTAGTTAAAGGAAGATTTGCCCCAAAAAATTTTGAAGGGATTTTGCGCCGTTATATCAGTAAGTTCCTTTATAGTTTTTTTTCTTCATAATAAGTTGATAACATATACATTAGTCAGGTGCTGTCTCCAATTAGTGTCCTTTGAACTTCAAGTTGTCGCTTTTATGAGCTTAATTAGTTAGCCACAGTAAGTACCGCAGTCCCAAAAGGACTCATCGTGGAGATAAAATTCTGCTGCCAAGGTTCTTCATATTGAATAAGATATATATAAAATACCAATACATTGTTAGGAATTCAGTGATTCACACTCTCGAGAATTTGTCAAATACAGCTAGCCTTTGAAGGCTTGGTATTTCTTTGTGTCCCATACTATCTGTCAATTTTTTAATGGTGTCTTATAATTTCAGATGAATATGTCATTTGCAATGGCTGCAAAAGTCCAGATACAATACTTTCAAAGGAGAATCGTCTTTTCTTTCTTCGATGTGAAAAGGTGCTCATTCTCCTATGCACTTTCTTGTCTTAGAGGTTTTTATGCATGAGATTAGCTACTAATTTGTGATTTTGTTAATTATTTACGTTCTCCAATCAAATTTCTTCAGTTATAATTATTTTACCTTGTAAGAAAAATAGTTCAATAGTACTTTCTTAAACACTTTAATGCTTCCCTTTCCCAAGTAATTGAATTTTTGCCTACATGGTTTTGAAGTTTTGAGGGGTGATCATCGTCGTCTTAGAGGTCATCAGTTTTAAAACACTAACCAACGTGCAACCTGGACCAATTTTTTCTGTTAGATTATACCAGTATGAAAATCAATAAAAATCAACAGTTATCAAAATTTGATAATAGATGATGTCAAATCACCCTTCTCTGAATGGGTTTGCTAGAATTTAAATATAAGGACCAAATTATGATCTAGGTTTAAAGCTATTAAAACTAATTGAAGATGTAAGGACCCAATATATATTCAACTCCAATCTATTCTGTCTCACTCTTGGTCTTGGAAGAGGAATAGTGATAAGGGAGGGGCACTTATTTACTCTTCTTCTCCCATAAATACACAGTTCATCTTATTTTTTTTAATCTTCTCCTATCAGACATCTTAAGGAAAATTTCCGTCTCCATAATTTTTAATGGGGCTTCTTTTCAACCATTGGACTCCTGTTATTTCATTTTCTTCAAAAGTTGGGTTTCATTTATCCGCTGATATTTACCTTCTTACTAGTTAAATTCTTGATGATCTTTGTCTTCAAATGAGTTTGAGGTAAATTTTGGTTTTGAAAGTATTCAAAGGAGTATGAATATTCGGACTTATCGGTTTGACTTAGCTGCCAAATCAGTTCAGCTCATCTTGGTTCTGAGAATCTTCACTATTTAAATAAAAAAATGTTTGAAAAGGGCCCCATTAAAATGGGGAGATTTGAAGAAGTTTAGGAACTACTTGTTGCCTCTCGATCAAAACCCAATAAGTCTGAAGCTTTAATCTTGAAAAATCATTGATTTCGAATTCAAGATCTTTAAAATTAATCCGTGGATCCTGTCGTCCATTTGTTGTAGGAATGGATTCTATAGATATATTTGTGATAATATATCATTTGAATGTTAAGATGAAGAGATACAGAGGTGGAATTGTAATGAGATGAACAATAGAAGTTTGGGTTTAGAGAGAGTTGGGGTTTGAGAGGTTATGGTGATTGAAGAACAGAGAAGAAGAATTAGGAGTGTGATAGGTTTTCGTTTCGGTGTTGGTTTGCTTTTAACGAGTTTGGGTTTACAAGCATATAGGGCATCTTAGTTGTGCACAAATTTGATAGAATTCTGTAAGAAGTCAAAGCATGTAACGGTTGTGCAATATTTCATGTTTAATCATTCTAATGCCTGTTATTTTTAGTTTAGTTACTGAAATACAAGCCTTTTCAGTTTTATGACTAAATTAGTTGCAAGCTAGAAAGCAGGGATTCTTCACTTGCCTACAAGTGAGAGAAGATAATTTAAATACTTAAATACTTAATCGATTAACTACGTTAAAATGCATTAGTTGTGTTATTAAGTAATAATAATATGTATTATTAAGGGTAAAGTACTTATTTAGTTGACTATTTTAGTTTAATTTATATGAAACTCTTGAAATACATACATAAAACGTATTTTAATGTATTAATACTTGCCGATTTCCTTGCACCTGAATCTCTGTATTTTTAGATTTGCCGAATTTCCGTATCCCCGCACTACGCACCCCCACACCAGCACCCGCACTCATGCTTCCTAGGTTGCAAGTTAAACTCCAATTGAATGATGTTTTAGCCATTAAACCCTTATTTTTTATTTATTTTCATACATTGTTACTGCTTATACATGATATTATCTTTAGTTTAGTTAGTCAAATGCAAGCTTATTCAGTTTGATGACTATATTGCAAGTTGGACTCCAATTGAATGATGTTTAAGTTATTTAACTCTAATTAAATGTAATTAGTTGCGACTGTTACTGCTGACTTGTATACAATATTCCTTGTCTCCCTTTTTAAAGCTGATTCTACCTTCAAGTTTTTCCCAAAAAGATGGCTGACTTTCTTTTTAATAATTCCACTAATACCTTGTATCAAGTAAAGCATCGATGGTCTAAATTTGTAAGTACCCATTAAATTTTTTAGTTAATTTTTATATAACCAACCAATATATTGATTTTATTGCATAGTTCCCAGTAAAAGTTCATGATCTTCCTCCACTCCCTAAAAAAATGAGTGCAGGCATTAATGACGGGGGATATATTCATTTTGAAAATAAGGGCATTTTAGTTCAGGAGACAGTAAAATTATGAACTGTTAATATGTATGCAAAAGTCAAACCAACTAATTATTTTGGGACGGAGGTAGTATTATATAATTGTATGACTTTATGTGTGCATATATATCATTTTTGATTAAATATAATTATATATAGTACTATTTCAAAATCAATCTGTGTGTTAACAAATATCTAGGGTGTATAGTGTTCACGATTTACACTTCTGTCATGCTTGTTGAGTCGCAGATCATTCATTGCATATTAAAAATATAACACTATATTAAAATACCATTTCAGAATGAATATCTAATCTTATTTATACTTTTGTAAATTGATGGCCATTTCAGAATGAATATATAAAGAAGGAAACTACTAATATTAATTGTATTTGATACACATTTCTAAATATTTATATCTGTATTTACAAAAAAAAAGTTGCATGAAACTTTACATATAGAACATTGCGTGCCATATGGACCGGCGACATATGGAGCCATACCAATATATCATAGCAGAGGTCCACTGGTGCCTCCCGCACCTCTATTTAGACTAGGGGACTTGTATTTGATGGAAGAACCATTCTTGTAAAAAGCTTGCGTCTGAAGTTTTTTCCGTCTTATATGTTAGGGTATGTTTAGGCACCATTTCTGTCATTATTGTAGATTTAAGAACTGTAGTCAGCATAACACACGTTTCATGCGTTTATTGTTATGTTTCCTGCCTGGTTCGTAGTGCCTTCTGATCAACATTGTAGTAGTTTTGACCCCTATAAATTATTTTCCGCCCTTGTAAAATACTTGATGTTTGTGCTTTTCTTGCAGTGTGGTTCTGGTAGGTCTGTTGCTCCAATCAAGGCTGGTTTTCAGGCTCGTGTTGGCCGCCGGAAGGCGGGAACTTAATTTGTGTTCCCTGAGTTGTACTCTACACATCTACACCACATTTGTGTGTTCCCTGAGTTGTACTCGTCACATCTACACCACATTTGTGTGTTCCCTGAGTTGTAGTTGTCACATCTATGCCCTCTACATTAGTATTTTGTTCCATCAAATTTTATTGGCTATCTGTCCTTAATGTTTGATTACATTATACAAGTATCTATTTGTATGCGGAGATATTTGAGTACTAAGCAGCGTGACTAAGAAATGTGATCATCTTTTATCTAGTTTTTTCAGTTTTACATGATTTTCACATGTGTTTATTTTAAATTGGTCCATCATATATCGATATATTTGGAAAATGGAAATGGTTGGAATACAACATTGGACCTGAAATTTCCGAAAGAATTAGGTTGAATTTGTTTCTCGTAAGCATCATAATTTCATTTAATTAATTTTCTCCCACTTAAATGAAATGTATTTAATCTCTACTGCCCGACCCATGTGCAGGCACAAATAATGTATTGACTTGATAATGGAAGGCACGTAGAGTCATGATAAATTTAAATATAAAACAAAATATTGATACGGCTTAGAAAGGAAATTGTTTTTAATTAGATTTCATATCACAATTAACTAGCGTAAAAGTACGTGCGAAACTTAGAAATATTAGTGTTCTAAAAAGTGTAAAGCGGTCCGAAGCGGTAAGAGACCTTTAACCGACTAAGCGGACGCTTAAGCGGAATTTTAAGCGGGTCACTAATCGGATTAATAATATATATTTTTAAATTTTTAAATATAATATTATTACATGTAAAATTAAAATTATGTAATAATTAAGTAATAAGAATTTAAAGATAAAACATTTTTAATCAAAAAAGGTATTTTAAAATTTTATGATAATTATAGTTATATTATAATAAACATTATTATTTTAAAATTTAAAAAAATAGCAGATCAACATCATTTTGACCGCTTAAATCCGCTTAATGACCGCTTAATCCGCTTACTAGACCGCCTAAACTTTATTAACCATTTTCCAACCCGATTATGCACTAATCGCTGCATTTTTATCCCGATTCCACATAAGGGGCGCATAAACCGCTTTTTAGAACACTGAGAAATATAGAGTATATTAATATGCAATATTCTATAAATAATATAAGCCAACCTTTTTTTTTTTGGAGAAAATTTGATTTATCTAAAAATATTTTTAAATAAAACTCAAAGTAACGTATGGTATAATGGTTATGGTATGAGTTTGATTAAAAAAGGTTAGTGGTTCGATTTTCAACACTAACATAATTTCATCTACTCTTTGCATAAATATAAAAGATAAGATGTTTTTTTTTATAATTTTTTAACATATAGGAGCAAAATCGTAAATTTATAGGTATTAAAATGACATGTATGAATCATTTAAATTGACAAAAGAGAATTGTAGATCATGCTCAATCAATAAAAATATTTTTTGTAATTATATATTGTGAAATATTCTAGAAATAATATAAATCAATATTTATTTACTCTATAATTAAAAAAAAGATGGGAGAATATGTGATTTATCTATTAAGATTTTGAAAGTAAACTGAAAACAAAGTGTATCACATATATGTTCAATTCTCAAGACTAACATATTTAATTTAATTTTTGCATAAATATTAAAGTGATAATATTTTTGTAATTTTTTTAAAAATAGGAACAAAATTGTAAATTCACATACATTAAAATGACACTTACCCTTGTGGTTTAATATATAGTAATAGTAATCGGAAGTACATATGGCAGCATTGACCCTTCGGTTTGAATACCATAAATTATAGAAGTAATTCGTTCACATGGCAGTTCAATACTAATTTATTTTGGTAAATACAATAAAATCTTGATAAATTAATAATCTTAATAAATTAATAAAATTTATCTGTTTCAAAATCATTAATTTATGGAGGTTTTACTATAGAGGGATTTTATTATTCATTAATTTATATTGTTTGAAATATATGTATTTGATATATTTGTCACATATATCTTCCTTATGTAAGATTGAAGTTGAGATAATTCAGCAGAGCATGTTTAATATATTTTTTAATTATATTTTTGAACTTTATTTCATGTAAACAAATGATTGTATAAGTTATAAATTAGAATACAATAAATCAAAATATCTTTAATTGAGGAGAAAACAGTTTAATATATTAGTCTAGGAAATGCATTTGAATTTGGAAGCAGAATGAGTTGCTAAAAAAGTTGATAATATTAAGATTTCATTGACTTTCATTTAAGTAAGGAAAGAGAGAGAGAGAGAGAGATTAATACTTGTAGTCCTACCTATGTCATTCAGACAGACACAGGGCTTGTGTTAGAAATAATTCAAGATTTCAAGCAACCAAGACAAACACGGTGGTAACTGGTGCGCTCTATCTCTCTCTCTCTCTCTCTCTCTCTCTCTCTCTCTCCCTCTCCCTCCCCGGTCTCTCTCTCTCTCTCTCTCTCTCTCTCTCTCTCTCCCCCTCTCTCTCTCTCTCTCTCTCTCTCTCTCTCTCTCTCTCCCCGGTCTCTCTCTCTCCTGCTAGTTTCAATCATAGTATTGTTTTTTCTCTATCTGTTTGCTTATACTGAATCAAAGTCCTTGTGATCATGTTTCATTTCTACATAGACGACTACAGTGTATCTATCTATCTATCTATCTATTACAAGGAGAAGAATTGAGAAACAAAGAACAAATACATACATACACATTCATAAATTTCTTTAACTTTCACCCTGTTTCTTTAACCTTGCATTTATAATACATACATACATACACTCTTTCTTGTCAAGTCTGAAATTCTTGAATAACAGTTCTTCAAGATTTCCCCTAATAAGTTAATAATTCTGTAATTTGAAAGTTGATCTTGATAAAAACAAACAAACAAACAAACTCTCTGGCCCTTGTTCATACTCAATTATTGCCACTATTATCTTTTCGGGCAGGCCCCCTTTTCATATCTTTGTTTGTTTCGGGTTGTAAACAAAATTATATGATCAACACCCCCTGCCCCTTGTTCTTGATGTTACAATAATGTTTTCGATTAATAAACTTGCAGCGGATCATGTGGTAGTCGTTGCGATATTTATATGATTTTAATGTATAGTTTCTTGTTGTGTGTCAGGTGATGAAATGCATTGCACATGCGGACAAGTGAGAGTTGTCATACAGTAGCTGAACTTATCTATTCAACAGTTTGTTGGATAAACTCACAGTTTATCTCTTAAGGTCTCATTGCACCTTCCTCTCTCTCTTTATATTTGTCTTTACTCCCTTTTCTCGATTATGTATACTACAAAAAATGTATTCCTTATTGCTTTTATTGATTAAAATAATGTTAGTACAGAAACTGATGCTTGTATTATATTTAGTTATTCGATAGGATTAGTCGAGAGAAAGCAAGTACCTGTTAAAAAAACTTTTGACATCTATTATTTTCTACATTTTCCACACTGTTCTTACCACCTGTTTGGCTAAAGCTACACATCACTTTTATGTTCTGGGCAAGTATGCATCTGATGTTTGTCAGTGCCACCCTACGGTGATTCGAGGTCAATTCAGCTTCGTTAACGTCTGTGATAATCAAGTGAAATATATGTATGAGACTAAAGCTTTTATTGTCGCTCCACTCGCTTTCTGCAAACTTTTTAAAATTTAAGTCAGAGTCTCTCATTTTTGCTCTCAACTTCCATTCCTGACAATTTTTCTTGCTATCAGAAGATGAATAATACCATATATGCTGGTTTACCTGTCCACTTATTTAGTTGTGCACAACTAAGGGGATTTTTGTTTACAGAAAATAACTTCATTACGGTAAACAGGGAATTAATCTATTGAAATTTTTTCTTGGAATTTTTCTCCTCCGTAAAATATCTTATTTCCCCTAAACTAAACAATCACGTAAAAATTAGGAAATTTTTTTCCTGAATTTGTAGATCGGCTACCTGTCACAGCATTTACTCATTTCAAATAACTTTCTTCCTTAGGCAAATGTGTTTGGACAATGAAACCCTAAAGTTTGTGCAACACAAATTGTGGCCCAGATTAAATTTTTTAACTCTAGTTTAACTTTTGTTTCTGACATGCATTATTTTTTCAGGTGTCTATCAGATCTCTACTCAGAATCAATAAAATGACATCTTTGGTAAGAAGTGCACTTATGATCCATGAAGAATTTTTTTCGTAATACCTGCAAATCAAAAGAAAGCATAACCAAATCGTTTTATATTTGGCAGAAACATGTCCTACCTGATTTCCATATACACATGTTCATAGTCCATATCAGTAGTTTGCTACTGAATTTTCTCGTTGTATCGTCAATTGGCTATGAGTATCTGCTACCCTTCCATTTTTTTTACTAAGTTCCTACCCTTCCATTTTGCTCTTTTATCATCAATTGATATAATGAACAGTTGTTTTATTTCATTACAAACACAAGAAAGTAAAGAAAATATTTTCCTTCACATAAACAAACACCAAAAATTAGGACAATACATTCCTTGAACTAAATAAACACTAAAAATTCAGGAAACTGTTTTCCCTCTAAACATGCGTCAAGAAAATAATGAACTAAACAAACACCAGAAATTCAGGAAAATATAACAAATGGTGCCAAGATATGTAATTGAAATTTGATTAGCTAATTGTGATTCCATCTTTTACATTTAAGCTGGATGCTAGTTGCTCTTAACTCTCTATTGTCTGCTCTTTAAATTACCTGTCACATACTATCAGTAATGTGATCATCTCATGGATCACAGAGCAGTAGGCATCCTTTCTATTTAGAGAATCAATTTAGAACTTTCTCCTTAAATTACCTGTCACATACTGTTAGTAATGTCATCATCTCATGGATCACAGAGCAGTTGGCATCTTTTCTATTTTAAAAAATCAACTTAAAACTCTCTCCTGTATATATTATATATATAGTGAGAACTTCTAGTTAAGCCATTAAGCTTTTACGTTATTATTCATATAGTTTGCTCTTAACATAAGTGTAATGAAGAGTTGGATCGTAAGCATTGGATTTCAATTTGGACAATAAGAGATAGTTTGACCAGGGTCAATAGTCAGCTGTGTTTATACACTGTTCATAGCTTACATGTTTCACATGATTGTACTGAAGCCAATGTTGTTGGCGTATTAGTAATTTGTTTATCTATTCAGGTTAAGCCAAATAAGATGAGCAGGACACTAACAAAAAAGTCGCATTCTTGGTGGTGGGATAGCCACATCAGTCCTAAAAATTCGAAATGGCTTGCAGAAAATCTCGAGGGTAAGAAACTAAGGTTTCCTTTTGTACATATTTTGCACACTTTAATTGTAAAAGTTTTCTTGCAAACAAAATTGAAGACTGTATGTAAGATTCTTGATTATTTATCTTTATTGCTGGAAATATTTGATATTGATAAATCTTGATCACTCCATATATCTACTTGATGTCAATTTTCAAATAGCAAAGAATCAAGTTTGGGCCGTTTTTATGGTAAATGACTTTCTCTCCGATTTAGAATGATTGTAATTTTATATGGTTTCGCTATTCATGATTATATCTATCTATTGAAGTAATGAACAGTACACTTAACAAGACTGGGTCATATATATTTATGCATTTTAGCTTTGCCACTGTTTCTATATCCTTACTTTCAGTTGTCTTCTCTCATAAATGAATATGAGTTGATGCTCTTTTATGTTGGAGTTGACTGATTTAATACGAAAGCGCTGCAAGCCTGCAACTATCATAAATATTGTTGCATGTCAAATATCTTTTTGTGGGAATATGTTAAAATATACTGACAAAAGTGTCATTTAACTCAGAGATGGACCAGAGTGTGAAGCAAATGTTGAAGCTTATTGAAAACGACGGAGATTCATTTGCTAAAAAAGCAGAGATGTATTACCAGAAGAGGCCAGAACTGATTGCTTGTGTTGAGGAACTTTACAGAATGTATCGCGCATTGGCTGAGCGATATGATCATGTGACAGGAGAACTACGAAAGAGCATGCCTTCAGATCTCCAGTCGCAAGGCTCAGGCATCTCTGATGGTGGTTTTGAACCTCCTTCAACAGATCAGGGGTTGACTCGCCGTAAATCGGGTTCTCGAGCTGCTGGTTTTGGATATTTTCTTGGCACAGGTGGAAGCAGCTCAGATTTGTGTGACAAAGGAGATGAATCATCAACACTGGATTCTGAGTCAGAATCAGACAATTCTTCTGTTAATAATTACTCAGGACAATCAACCAATGGTGATGACCAGGGCCTACGTAAGAAGGTTAATGAATTGGAAGCTGAGCTTCGTGATCTGAAACAGAGGCTTCGAGCGCAAAAAGAAGAAAATTATGATGGCTCTTATAGAGTTACCAAACCTGGGAATTCTGAAGGCCCTTTCGCTGAAATTGCTGGATACGAAGATGAATTGAGTGTGGCAAAGGAAAAGATCCAGCTCGCTGATGAAGAGATTGCTAGGTTGCGGAATTTGCTTATCGAACCTGACAGAGTGCAAAAAGTGGGCGAAATCAACAGGGAAGGAACTGAAACTGAGGGAACGCAAGGGGCAGAACCTAAGCTTGTCAGGTTGGAAGGAGATGCTTCAGACCCAGAAGACAAGACCAGAATACTCGAGAAAGAGTTGGAAATTACAAAAGAAAAGGTTCAGGGTTCTGAGAAAGAACTTGCTTATCTGAAGCATCAACTTGAGACTACTACGTCCTCGACCCAACACTTGCATGATCAGCTTGGGTCTGCCAAGAAAGATGCCTTAATGTGGAAATCCAAGCTTGATAAAGAGAAGCGAGAGATTTCTAAGCTACAGGACAGGATTGTTAGGTATAAAGCTAACTTGTCAGAACGTGATCAGGAAATTAGAGCACTTAAAGAGACAGTTTACAATGCAAACAAGAGCTTATCTGAAGAGAACCTGCAGCTTCAAGCACAGATGACTAAACTATTAAAGGAACACACTTATCTAGAGGATAATCTGAAAGAGTGGGATCTACGTTGCCAGACTGCGGAGGAGGAGCTAAAACGTTTGAAGGCTGGAAAAGCTGAAATGGAAATTCTGTTCAGAGCTGAAGTTGAGCAACTCAAGGCAAGAATTTCTGAAAGAGAAGACCGCATAGAAGAATTGAACAAAAGTGTGGAGGTTCTTACATTAAAATACAACATGGGGATGATGGAGATGGCCGAAGCGAACATCAAGTCATCTAATCTCACTGCAAATGTAAGTTCCAAAGATGATCAAATCGATCAAATGAGCAAGCATTTGCATGAATTACACATGGAACATGTCGAGCTGATTGCTGAAACAGAGAGGGCACGTACAAGAGTTGCAGAGTTGAAGCAGGAGCTTGAGAAAAAAGAAGTCATCATCGTGCAAGGAGCAGAAGAGAAGCGAGAGGTTATACGGCAGCTGTGTTTCTCACTTGAGCATTACAGAGATGGATATCATCAGCTTCGCCAAGCTTTTGTAGGACACAAGAGGCTTCCAGTTGTAGCTTCATAGATTGTTTATACGCGTACTTATGCATGCTGCCTGCTTTATCGTTATAAAATCTTGGAGATTTTAAGTTTCAAGTATGGTCTTTTTGTATGTTTACAACAGACAACAGTCAACAGCATCTCTACTCGGATGAAAGCAATAAAATTTTGTTAATCTATATGTTGATTTATTTTCTAAATCAGCAGGGTAATTAAATTTAACTTTCCCGTGCCATTCAGTTATTTGGAGAAGGAAAATGCTAGGTATACCATAATTTTAACGTGTCAAGTATCATGTCATGTGATTCCGTAAATAATTTGATAAAAATTTTGAGGTACCTGACACTAGAATTGCTGAAGCACCTAAACCACTATTTCTATTTTAGTAACTTGGAGTGTTGATATTTGTAAAATTGAAAGAAAAACCGATAGTAAACTTTCAATATATTATTTCTATGAACATAGGCTGTTTGACTGAATTTTAATTTAAGACGTGTTCCAGTAAAAACTTGAAATTTTTGGAAATAATTTAATATTACAAGTTGGTTGGAGAAATCTTTTTGAACAAAAAAATTTAAATTCATTATTTAAATTATAACTTATTAATTTAATTTGATTTGTAATTTTGTAGTAATCTATGTATATTATAATTCCTGAACAATTTTAAAGGGGTAAAAAAGTAATATCACTTCCAAAAATAATTTTTAAAAAAGTCACGTCAACATTGTTATAAATGTAATCATTAATGTTATTAGCTTAATATGGTTATCACAATCATGCATTTTATTGTTTTCTTCACTAATTATGGTAAATTTTGAAATCAAATTTTAGATTACTACAAACAAATTAAGTTATGCATATTAGCATCTTTGGTATATCCAAAAATTAGATCTCCAAAAAATTTCTATTACTTTCTTTGATTTTCTCAATTTATTTTCTTTTCCTTCAACACTATCAAATCAATATTCAATTTTGATTTTAATATAATTCAAAATGAATTAACTTAATTTAATTTTTTTTAATCTCAATATACGTTTTTTTTCTATAAATCAATGATATATGCATGTGTAAGATTCTACTATACGATGAAAATTTTTTAGTTTTAATTTCTTAATACATAATTATATAGTATTTTTTATTATTTAATTGGTACATCAATCAGACGAAAAAATATAAATATTTATCACTTAAGTTATCTAATCATCACAAAATTATGTTAAAAATAAATAAATCATCTTGGATTTTTTTTTGATAAAAAAATCAAAATTAAAATTTTGAATAATTTATCAGATTGACCAAGATTTTTAATACTTAAATTGTGAGTTTTGAAAATAATTATATTTACTTATAAGTATAACTTCTTTTCTCTAAAATAAAAATAAAATATACATAATTTATCAAATCAAATTTTATATTAACGATCCTATACATCTATTAATAAATCACTTTTGTTTTCTCTAAAAAAAAGATAGTCATTATCTTAATTCAAACAATTTGATTCAAAATTTACAAAATTAAAAATTTTTCGAATATCTTTCAAATAAATCTTATATCTTTATAGTTGAAACTTCGTTATGAGCTGCCTAAGACACCTTCAAATCAGGTCATGGAGAGATTGAGTCCCATTGCTTGGTGGTGGTCAGGGCGATCAGAAGTAGGGTGCAAATGGTTTCTCCACTTGGTAGAATTATCGAGGAGTGTCGGAAACTTATGCTCGGCCTAAACACGTTAGTTTGTTTTTTGTGAAACGATCAGCTAATATGGTTGCTCATAGTCTAGCTAGGGCTTCATATTCTTTTCCTGATCGAATCTTTAATGGGAGTGATGTTCCTGTGGAGGTTAAGAATTGTATTTCGAACATTTGAGTATTAATTAAAAGAGCTACTTTGTGTAAAAAAAAAGACACCTTCAAATCCAAATTCAAAATCTTGAATATATTCTATAAAAAAAAGAATTTATAAATATTTTAATACTTTTATCAACATCAAACCCAACTTCTCCTAACAGCAAGTAAATTCAAGGTCAAATAAATAAATAAAATTGGAAGCCCGTGCATAGAGCGCAAGAAAACACCGGTTTATAAGTACATAACGATAAAATTATTTAAAAAGTAATAATTTAAAATTTTAAACTTTCATATTTAACTTTAAACAACTTTAAATTATAAACAAAATTTTCAAATTTATCCGTACGGCTGCTCTTCAGTCTGGGGTTGGTGTGCAAGTGGAGTGGGGAACTCAATTACTCAATCCCGTATGAATACTAAATTACGGGGACAGTGACAGGATCTCATCTTATCGAGGTAGCAAACTACAAAACAAAGAGCGTCAATTCAACTGACCCGGGTGACATGTTTAACTCCAGATAATTTAATTTAAATATCCCGTATTAATGGTAATCACTGCTCCCTCCGTTTCAAAATAAGTGTCTTGACTTTTTGCATGTATCGATTTCCACATATTATTTTTAAAAATTTCTTTTTCTGAATAAAAATATGGCATTTAAACTTTTATTCAGAAAAAAAAAATCTAAAAAATAATTAGTAAAAATCACTTTTTTTAGCAGGCTGACACTTATTTTGGACGGAGGGAGTAATTACTAATCACTGAATAACATAGATGTTTAAAGCATCTTGGGGGAGAGAGATCAAATAGAGAGATAGAAATCAAAGCCATATAATAATGGAGGACAAGAAAAGAAGTCCTCATGCTCTGGTTCTTCCTTACCCTGCCCAAGGCCACATAAACCCCATGCTCCAGTTTTGCAAACGCTTGGTCTCAAAGGGCATCAAGGTTTCACTTGCAAACACTATCTACATCTCCAAGTCCATGCTTGCTCACCCACAAACCTCCATCTCTTTCGAAACTTATTCAGATGGATTTGATGAAGGTGGCTATGCACAAGCAGAGAGCTCTGTTATCTACCTCTCCACTCTACGCGTTGTCGGCTCTCAAACACTTGCAAATCTCGTGAAGAAACTCGATGAGTCTGGGAACCCTGTGAATGTCCTCATTTACGATGCTTTCTTGCCTTGGGCTCTTGATGTTGCTAACAACTTTGGACTAGTTAAAGCAGTGTTTTTTACTCAGTCATGTGCTGTGAACAATATATATCATCATGTTTATAAGGGTCTTATCTCTCTCCCACCGCGAGACGATGAATCCTCAGTTGTTTCAGTTCCTGGATTGCCCCTGTTTAGATCATGGGAAACACCAGCTCCTTTACATTACATGGATCTTCTAGTAAATCAGTTCTCTAATGTTGATGATGCAGATTGGGTCTTTTTCAACACATTCCACAAATTAGAGGAAGAGGTATGTATGCTGCTAAGTTTCTGATATATTTATCTGTTCCCTACTCAGCTTCGTCGGAGTTAGTATTACAGAATTTACGGTATTATCACATCGTCTCACCCTAAAAAATGAACAAATTTGTAGACTAAAAGCTTCTATTTATGTGAACTTAAATCTCCTGGCTTTGTATCTAGGTGCTTGGGTATTTGACAAAATTGTGGAAAGTGAGGACAATAGGACCAACACTGCCATCTATGTATCTAGACAAGAGACTTGAAGATGATAAAGATTATGGTATTAATCTTTTCAAGCCAGATTCTGGGGCTTGTATGAAGTGGCTAAATGATAAACCTAGTGGCTCTGTTATATATGTTTCATTTGGAAGCTCAGCGCGACTTGAAGTAGAACAAATGGAAGAAATAGCACGAGGGCTCGAGCAAAGCAACTTTCACTTTCTGTGGGTTGTAAGGGAATCAGAACAGGCAAAGCTTCCAAGTAACTTCATCAATGAGATATCGGGAAAGGGTTTGGTTGTGACATGGAGTCCACAGTTGGAGATACTACAACATGAGTCGATAGGTTGTTTCGTGACACATTGTGGATTCAATTCAGTTCTTGAAGCCCTAAGTTTGGGAGTGCCTATAGTGGGGATACCACAATGGACCGATCAACCCGCTAATGCCAAGTACGTGGAGGATGTTTGGGGTGTGGGGGTCAGAGCTAGGCCAGATGAGAAGGGACTCGTGAAACGAGAAGTTCTAGAATCATTGATAAGAGAGGCCGTGGAGGGAGAGAAAGGGAAAGCAATCAAGAAAAGGG
Source organism: Heracleum sosnowskyi (assembly GCA_030848705.1). Classification (NCBI taxonomy): domain Eukaryota; kingdom Viridiplantae; phylum Streptophyta; class Magnoliopsida; order Apiales; family Apiaceae; genus Heracleum; species Heracleum sosnowskyi. The sequence goes on from CM061237.1 coordinate 139,460,232, forward strand.
CGGCCAAGTGGAAAAATTTGGCTAAAGAAGCTGTGGATGAAGGTGGAACCTCTGATGGGAATATTAATGAATTTGCCGCTGAATTGTTGCACTGTTAGCTTTAATTTCAGGATCTGATCAATTGATATTAGCAATGGTTCTGAAGAGTAAAAAAGTGGAGCAAATGCTCACATGATAACAACAGTCAACTGGGAATGCCCATTTTGTATTCGGTTCAAATATCAAATCGGTCATTAAAGTGAAGAACATATATCAATTTGTATCCTGTCTGCAGTTTTTACGGCCTAAGAATTTTACTTAATACTATCTTCTCTGTACCTTTGATCTATCTTGTTCATCATGTTCAATAAAGAATGTATGTAACTACAAAAAAGATCTGGACAGATGTTTAATTATGTGTGTGTATGGGCAAATAACCTCAACACTTCTAAAACAGTATCACAACTTAAAGGGTAAATAGATGTTGGCATTCATCTTTCAACACTACTAAATTATTATCAAATAATAATTGTAGAAAGATTAATGACAAAATTTATAATATTTAAATAAATATCAAATGATGTGGGAAATAATTGAGAAAATCGACAAAGGGTTTGAAGGATAATTTGATTAATTCCAGGTTCCTTCTCAGTTAATATACCCAAACTGGAGTACTTACTGTTTACTAATGTGGTAATGTCCTTATAAGAACAGAATCACGATAATATCAGAGGCCCACCCTGAGCCATGTTCATTCCGCATATCGGCAATTAACAATTTCAACTTTGCGCATCATATGGTTTATGATCAACTTTCAGACGATTCCCCAGCACCATATCAGTTATCATTTCAGCAGTTCCCATCGCCTAAGAAAAAGATTGCAAAGATATAATATTAAAAGTGAGTCGTTTCATATGTTGGTCTGGGACCACTTTGCATGCAACATCGTAAGTGAAAAAAATATACATAGACCACATATTATTCTCAGAGACTCAAATCCAGTAGCGTAGATAAGAAAAGGCGAGCTATTACCAAAGTAAGCCCCTCTCCTTCATGTCCAGCGGCAACAAATGCATTCGATAGTCCAGGAACAGGGCCTATTACTGGCATCCCATCAGGCACTGAAAATAGAGTATTATCAGATTAAAAATGTCAAGTAAGGAAACATGATTTCCAGCTATACTAATATTCTCTATCCACTGTAACAAAATGATTATATTTCTATTATTTTTCCTTGCACACTTACTGTAAGGTCTTAATCCAACTCTTACATTCTGCCTTTCACTAAGACTTTTAAGAGAAAGCTCTCGTAAACAAGGAAAAAACACCCCTGCTCGCTCCCATATGCAATTGATGATGGACTCGTCTACTTCTGTGTTGAAGCCAAGTAATTGCCTGCTACTTCCTGTATAGACGGCAATCAGTCTGAAGCATATCAATTCTCGAAAAGAAGAGAGTTGTTATATCAAACAGTGAAGTACAAAGAAAGTACAGTAGGGATCTAAAATAGGGGAAAAAAGGGATAAAAATGAATATACCGAAGAGAACAAAGCAAGGCAAAATTTAACCATGAAATAATTACCAAGTATAAGATTTCCCATTGTATCCATTGTGGCTGTCATAGAAATGGATGTGGATTCTGCATGGTTTACAGATACTGGATCAGAAACAATGGTTTCTAGGGTCGCATCTTGGTGACCGACGTAACCGGCCTCCATAAGACCGTGGTTCAGCTTGAAGGAATTAAAATTTTCTATCACAAGCAAGTGCCCCTATAACATAGATCATATGCCAGAGTTTTTGAGATATACAGGAACATGACAATTGACAACAAAATATTGAAAGCAAGTATGTTAAGAACATTAGGATTACCAAGTACCTCTTATCACATACTTATTTCTACTTTTATTGCTAAAGAGATGCATCTATAAAATATTGAAAGCTAAATAGAAAGGCTTAAAAAAAGGTCAGCATAACCACACTGCATAGGTGCACAAGAGTGAGCAGACATAAACACACATATATACATATAAATATTTTGTGTTCCTAAATAAGCTCATTGCAATGACCCGAAGTCAGAATATATAAAGTTCTAATCCTAAAACGTTTTTGTGCTCTCTCGTAGGGATCACTGAGACTCTAAGATTCAGATACTGTATGTTAGACATATACGCTAAGCATATAAAGTTTTATGCTAATCTGATGCTTCAGTGCACTACGATTAATTAAAGACTTAATATCACTGTCTTTAGGCCCCCATCACCTTGCACATAGTCTAATGCTTCTTGATAACAATGCTGTAATGGTTGAGGAGGAAACATGCTATAATTTGAGGTTTGTCTTATATAGTTATGTATAATATCTCAAAGTGATATGATATGCTATCAGCCATCAGGTATGTTTTAATGAGAACACATTATACATAATACAGATTGATCAGGTAATAATATTAGTTGGTAGCTATGAGGCCTGCATCGTAGCTTTTACAATTAGAACATGTTATTGTCATGAATATATGTCAAAAGCTAAAGGTATATGTTAATAGGCCAAATTTCGAGTCCTGATGAACTAGAGTGTTAAAGTACTGTATAAGTATGCAAAGCCCAATAATCAGTCTGCCAGTAAAACAATATGAGGTTACTCTGCTTCAGTTTGTGAACAGGCCACCTGCATTACAACAGTGACCTGTTTGGCTTCAGGCGGGATGCTTGAACATGAACTGACACAGTGAAAGACAAGCTTATCCAGGCACAACTATATATATCTACTATTGAAATCCTCAAACAAGGGCATAACCATGTGTATGTGCTGTTACAGTCTCAAGGAAAAGAACATGAAAAAGGCACAAGATTCTGACCTTGCGTGGCTTAACAGGAAAAGACAATTCCACTTCTGAGTCACGAAGCAGATTAGGCATCAAAGACCCAGTCCAGCAACCAGTTGCAATCACAACAGCCTTCTTACTAAACAAAGTATTCTTAGAAGTCTGAACAGCTCTAATCTCTCCACTGCTACCGGATCTGAACATATATGTCAACAATTACATTAATCTATTTGCTGTCAAAACCTCTTTCTCAATAGAGAATCGCAATTTGCATTTGATTCCCGTGGAAAGTAACAAGTAACCTTAGCAAACCCTCCACTGGCTCATGATAATACTCTCTGTATCTCCCTGCATTTGCATACTGTCGGTTAACCTAAATTGCCATGTATACTATGTCAGTAGATGCATAACAGCAATTTGAAGCACACTGATAAAAAGCAATTTCAAATAACCTTCTCAATATAATCAACTGTTTGTCGAGCATCCAATTGGTAATCATTTGGTAGAAAAGCCGCCCCACCTTCTTTGTCAAGCGCAAGCGCAGGTTCCCGTACCATCAGATCAGTACTTGACAAGAACTCCGCCTTGAACCCAGCCTTGGACAGCTCATCCACCCTCTGTTTTAAGACGACAGATTCTTCAGCAGTTTTACCAACTAACAAGCTCCCTGTTTAGGGAAAACTCACTTGGTTCAAGCAAAAAATAATCTAGAGGATAATTAATTTTACAAAGGTAAAATACGTTTGTGTAATGAAAATAAGACATTGAAACTCACTTAGTACAACCAAATATTAATCTTCCGCAAACATTTGTCATATACAGACATTCAAATACAAATATTACACTGAGGAGCAATATATACCGAGTTAAAGATTAAGCATGATATAATTTCAATTGTAAAATGAACATTTCATATAATTAATGTCAGTAATGTTTTAAGTAATTGTGCTGAGGTATACGAACTTACCGGTCTTCTTCCAGCCAAGCACATGTAAAGGATCAAGTCCTTGGCCTGTCACCGTGTTTGCAAACTCCTCCCAGAGATGCCGGCTTCGAGTAGCTAGCTCCCACTTAGGAGAACCAGGCGTCTTGTGTACCATCCAAATATACCCCTGGCCTACAACATTCTTCAGATGTCAGAGTTTACAAATCCCGGAAATAAATAGTCACTCCGTTTTTATAAGACGCCCGACTTTTTGCACACATTTTAAAGCGTTTTAACCGGGTATTTAAAATTATTATTTTTAAAAATTTTTAAATAATAATTTTAACTACCCGGTCAAAACTCAAACTGACATATAAAATGAAACGAAGGGAGTACAAGTTGATAAACAAATATATTCCGTATCATTTAGATCACGAGATTTCAACCCAGTTAACAAGAACGAACGAGAAACCTCATTCTCCTAGCTGTTATTGTATTAGTACCTGCACCCGTGGCACCAGCACAAGGAACAGCAGCGTCCACAACAGCAACGGAAAGATCGGACTCAACAAGGACTTTATGAGCAATAGTCAAGCCGATGATTCCAGCGCCAACTATAACGACGTCGTATGAGTGTGGCGAAGAAGAAGAAGATTTGAGAGCCGAAACAATAGCAATGGAGGAGGATCGTCGTTTAGATTTAAAACAACTGAAAGAAGAAGACCCAAATCGGTTATGATTGTTGAGATTTAACAGATTATGAGAAATCATCGCAGCAGCCATTTTGTTGTTGTGATTTGCTCAGCTCACTGGCTAGTATTTTAGTTACTGAGCTTCTCTAATCTTTTTGTTTAGGCTAATTCACTTCCTTAATCTTGCATCTCAACGCCGCCCACCCCCCTTTCCTTCTTTCTATATTTTGTAGTAACTCGTCCGTGTGGATTGTCTTTGTTTCAAAATATTACTGTAATTTATTATCTATTATTATTATTATATATACTAGCTATAACCGTGCATATTGTTTAATAGTTATTAACTTATTATTTATGTTTGTGTATAATATTTTTATAAATTGGATATTAAATGAATTTGTTAAAAAACTAAGTAGGTCTCTAAATATATTTTTATTGAAATTTATAATTATAATAATAAGACATGTTAAAAATAATAAATAACATTTCAAAATAAACATGACTATTTAAATAAGTTTTTCAAATAATTAGGTCTACTTTTAAAATAATTAAAGTAATTTGTGATAATTAATTATAATATATTATACTAATTAAAAATTATATACTTTCTTAGTATATTATTTTAATTAATGTGTAATAATTATTTTTAAATAAATATCTTTAAAGATGTACTAAAATATTTTAAAATAAATAAGCCCGTAAATTGGTCCAAATATATTGACTTATAAAGTATAAGCACATCACACGACACAGATAAATAGGTTTAAGAGATACGTTCTAATTAGCATAGTTAATTTTTTATATATAAATAAAAGTAATCGGTTAATTATTAGTATTTATAATATTAGTATTTTATGCTACTAAATGGAATAACCCGTGATATTTTTGAGGTTTTAGTTAGGAGACATATTAGTTAGAAAATATAAAAATAATATACACTTTGGCAAAAAAAGCTAATCGATTAGTTATTAGTAATTATAATATTATTATTTTATTTTATTAAATAGAACTACCCATGATATTTTTAGAAAATAAGAGGTTTTAGTTAGGAAAAATAAAAAGGTAGAAATTTTAGTTATAAAAAAGAATATATGTTTTGGTTAATAAAGGTAATTGGTTAATTATTAGTATTTTATGTTACTAAATTAAATTGCCCCTGATATCTTTGAGGTTTTAGTTACGAGAAATTTTAGTTAGAAAATATAAAAGAGAATATACGTTTTGGAAAAAAAAAGCCATTGCATTCGAGGTAACCGATAATTATATACATGTCATTTGTGATAATTTTAGAAAAGGGGAAATTTCAGTAAGAAAATATAAAAAAAAAACATACAATTTAGCTAATAAAGGTAATCGGTTAATTATTAGCATTTACAATATTAGTATTTTATGATACAAAATGGAATAGCCTGTGTATATTTTTTGAGATTTTAGTCGGGAGACATATTAGTTAAAAAATATAAAAAGAATATACACTTCTTGTAAAAAAAAAGGAATATACACTTTGACAAAAAAAAACTAATCGATTAGTTATTAGTAATTATAATATTATTATTTTATTTTATTAAATAGAATTGCCGGTGATATTTTTAGAAAATAAGAGGTTTAGTTAAGAAAAATAAAAAAGTAGAAATTTTAGTTATAAAAAAGAATATATGATTTGGCTAATAAAGGTAATAGGTTAATTATTAGTATTTTATGTTACTAAATTAAATTGCCCTAATATCTTTGAGGTTTTAGTTAGGAGAAATTTTAGTTCGAAAATATAGAACATTAGTTAATAATAATATTATTATTTTATTAAATAGAACTGTCCATGATATTTTTGAAAAATGAGAGGTTTTAGTTAGGAAAAATAAAAAAATAGAAATTTTAGTTAGAAAATATAAAAAAGAATAAACACATTGGCTAAAAAAAGGTAATCTATTAGTTATTATCAATTATAACTTTATTATGTTATTTTATTAAATGAAACTGCCTGCGATATTTTTGGAAAATGAGATGTTTTAGTTAGGAAAAATAGAATAGATATTCTATATAATAATTTTAATATTTTATCTAACGGTTCTTATCGTTTTGATCAGAAATATCTAACTACTCTGAATTCAGTTACCAAACTTTTGGAGGACCAAACTACAAAAAGTTTTAGGACCAAACTACAAAACTTTCAATGTTTCGTCTTTAATATAATAATATATATATATATATATATAATATGTTATATTGTATTTTTAAAATGAAATTATTTATTTGTTCTGTATTTTTATAGAATTCTTCTTATTGATTAAAATCTTTTATGTTCTATATTTTAATATATTTCTTTGAATTTGAAAGTAATAATATTATTTGTCTTCTATATTTTAATATGTATGTTTTTATTTTAATATGAATACATTATCATATCTTATGTGTTCTGTATATTTGTTTGAATTTCATCATAAATTTTGTGTTCTTTAAAATTTTGATATTTTGTGTTTATTTAAATGTTCTGTAATTTTAGTTTTATGTGTTATGTATTTTTTATGTATGATACATATTGTGTTTATTGTAATTTTCTATAATTTATTTTTTATGTGTTTTGTATACTAGTATATTTTGTTCTTTTTAAATTTTTTTGTGTTCTATAATTTGTTTATACTAGCTTATAGCTCGTGCGATGCACGGTTACTTAAATTTTATTTATAATTATTCTGTTTATAATTATATTTTTATTATCCATGCAACACACGATTGTTTTTTAAATATTTATAATTATATTTATTTATGAATATTTTAATATTTAAAAGTTATTATTTTACATGATTAAATTATTCTTAAAAAAGATTTAGCCAAAAAAATTATAGTTAAAAATTTGATATTTATTATATTTTACATTGCTAAACTATTCTAAAACTAAAAAGAGAATAAAGTGACAAAATTTTATGTTGAGAATTCTATTCGATTTAGGAAATCTACTTATATGTAGTTTAGATTATTAGAATACCCTGTATTAACCAAATACAGTTTTTAATGTTAAATCTAACCGTTTTCATCTATCTATTTAACATTAAACGATTTTTATTATTTTGGTATTAAATGATTTTCCTTATTTAATTACAACTATTTTTATGTTTTGACTTTTTAGAAAATCCAATCCTAATATAATATCTTTTAACTTATATCATTTTTAGATAATAACTTCTTTTTATATGATATAATCTTGATCATCTATTTTTAAAAGTATTGGATCTAACGGTTGAGAATGTTTTGGCGGTATTTAGAAACAAACTACCACGATAACATCATTAATTTTTCTTAATATTTATAATATTTATAATTTTTAATTTTTTTAAATATTTATTGCTAAAATATAATATACTCTTTTTTGTAATATGTTAAAGATGCGGGAACTTTGAACTTTTGAGAAAATAAATTATCAATTAAAATATAATTTTTTTTGTAATAGTTCTTCTTTTAAAGTAGAAGTAGTACACTGTAACGATCAAAATTCTGTATAAAATTCATTTTTTATAGTATATCCTATAAATATTTATGTTATTATATTAAAGACTAAATAATGAAAGCTTCCTTATAAGTTTGGTCGCTTTGTTTTTGTTTGATCACTCAATCCATAATCGTTGGATCTTTCAAATTAAATTGTTGAAAAACGTTAGATATAACAGTAAAATTATCATGTAGAATGATCTAAGATTTGAATCTACCAACAACATATTCAAATTTATAGGTTTTTTTTTAAAATAAAGAATTTTTTCATTTTTTTTCTTGCAGACATAGATTATTTGATAATATTTTTTGTAAAGTACGATTTTTCAGAAAAGTACTATACTAATTGATTAAGAAACTTTTAAAGTTTCGAATTTAATAATTTACAATGTATATATGTTAAAAAAGTTTGGCCTCTGTAGCTGAGTCTAAAATTTCAAAATACGGTTTTTTTTAATATGAATATAGTCGTGCTAACAATGAAATTAGGTATCCATGAGTTCTTATAAAACAAAATCACTATTTACGTATAATTTATTATTTAATAATAAATAATATTTGATTAGTTATGATCTAAAACTTAATAAAATAAGATTAAAAATATGCACAATTTATAAAATTTTATCCTCGTATTATTATATTCTTTGTTGATTTGAATTTTTCTTAGATTGATTTTAATTTTTGAACATAGATTTCTAAATTTAAAATAGTTAGAAAAAAGTAATTAAATTGGTGTTAAAATAATGATGAGATAATAATTATTAATAGAATTTAAATATTCACTTTACTAATTTGGGCTTTATCTTTTGTTTTAAAAATCAGATTTTGACGATTTTATACCCCACATGAAGATAACTAAATTATATTTAATTAAATGATGGTTTAACAATTTTTATCTAACTGGAATTGTCCATGGAAGAGAAAAGAAAGTCACGAATTTTTTACATTGAGAATTCTATTCAATATAGAAAACTTATTTATATTTGGTATATTTGGTTTAAATTATCAAAATACACCTTTTAGAATTTAAATATAATCCTATTATTAATAAAATATACTTTTTAAATATTTGATCTAACGATTTTCATTTATATCTAATGGTCCTTATTAATTTGGTTGTCTACGACCAAAATTTTGGATAAAATCCCTATTATGATTATTATATATAAGGATTTAATATAATAAGGATATCAAGTATATACTGATATAAGTATTTTACTAACTACTTTTACTTTTAATGTTTCGGTTTTATTTACAGTGTATATAAAATTTTAAAATACATTATTACTTAAAAATTATTAAACAGAATAAAAATTATGTTATGATTATATAAAATTTTATTCTCATATTATTATATTCTTTATCGATTTGAATTTGTTCTTAATTAATTTTGATACTTTTTTGAAAGAAACATAAAATTTCTCTATATTTAAAAGAATTAGTGAAAAAATAAATAAATTGTTGCTACAATAATAAAAAAATATTTATTAAAATTTAGATACACACTTTACTATTTGGGTTCTATCTTGAGTTTTAGAAATTGAATTTTGACGATTTTACAACCCATGCGAAACTAACGAAATTATCTTTAATTTAATGATGGTTTAATAATTATTATATAACTTGACCAGTTGACCTACTCATAAAATAAACTGAAAAGAAAAGATGGTTAAGAAGTTTTACATAAAGAATTCAATTCAATATAGAAAATCAATTCATATAGTTGCATTAACACTCAAGGGAAATAATATAGTTACCCAATTGAAAGAATCATATTTTAAGTCGGTCAGGTCTTACTATTATATAGTTGCATTAACACTTAAGGGAAATAATATACTACACTCAATAATATTTTGAACATGATGATTAAACTAATGAACACATGTCCACACGTAAGAAAAAATCACCGAAGATATTACTCAAATAGTCAACACCATTGTACACAAGAATTATTCGAAGTATAAATTACCTCATACAATCAAGATGGACATGAAATATACACTATAATGCACATAAACTCAAAATCTACAGCGCCAGTTCCTGCCCCCAATGATGAGGCAGGTTCGAGAAAAAAACAATAAATCGCTTGAAACGAAAAGTAACACGCAACCAATATAGTCAATGGACAACAATTACCAAATTGATCTCAAAAAGAAAATTTTAAGACATTGTCTAAATTAACAACTTTGGTTCATCGTTTGTAACCATGATTATCGGATTAAGCGTGTGGTCCTGTGTTCATACCCAACATCTATATACACTTGTCGTGTATATACTTTGGTCCTTCGTTACACCTTATTTACGTCAAAATCAAAAAACATATGCTGAACAATGTAGTTGACTCTCACGCATTTGATGAAATTAATGAAAAAGACAGCTACTAGCGTGTATATTACAGACACAACATATAAAATTAAGGCAACTGATGCAAATCAACTCAATTTCTTGTTAATCCATGAACTATCTCTTCCAAAACAATGAACGTCCATAATTAATCACGACTACTGCAAAATTCAAAAAATCAAAATTCTTCCATTTTACAATTTTTTATGAAAAAGGGTAGGTCCTATTACAAATCGAAAGCAAAAAAAAAAAATCTAAAATGACAAATAATTCATTTTTTAAACGTGTAAAAAGTCTAACAAAATATAAATTTAGATCATACCCGTGTCTCGCACAGGTTATAAAGCTAGTTACTAACTTTAAAGGAACAATTTTTTATTTATAAGTTAATGTTTTTTATATATATATTTTTAAATATTTAAGCTTATATTCCCTCTATCCCGTTGAATTATATACATTGGGTTCGGACATGGAAACTAAGAAAATGTATAAAAAATGAGTAAAGTTAGATGAAAAATGGGTAAAGTGGTGGGACCTATCAATATTTAATAATAGATTTAAGATAGTGGAGTAAAGTAGTGGGTGTAATAGTGTTTTAAATTATTATAGAATAGAGACAGTGGAGAAAAGTAGTGGGAGTAATGTGTTTTATATTATTAAAAGTAGACCTAACAATTTGGTACCCGACACCGATAATTAGTGTTTGGGTACAAAAATTTGGTACACGAACACGAAAGTACACGAACATGAAAAAACACGAATATAATTAGTGTTGAGTACTCAGGTTTGGGTTTCAAAATAGGTACACGATACGGAACGAAAGTACACGAATTAATGAAGTAAATAAATAATTTTAAAAAATATATATTATTTATAGTATTGCATATTTAGAAAATATATAAGCAATTATATATGAACAATAAATAAAAGTTTCACGACTAATTGACAGTAAGTTATACATTTATATATAAGAAGCATACATTTATATATAAGTTATATTTACAAATTTTTGTAAAATTGTATGTAATACATATTTAATACATATTTCATAAAAAATTATATAATTAAAATAGTTTTATAATATATAAATTTTAATTAAATTAAATTTATATTTTTGTTTAATGTACACGGATACGACACGTAAAGTACACGACACGTTTTGAATTGGATATGTGTTTCAAATTTATTACACGAATCCAAAACGGGTCGGATATGGATTTTACATTCAAGTACACGAAAACACGAAAGTACACGACACAGTCTATTGCCAGGTCTAATTAAAAGTTACTATTTTTGGAATGTATAGAAATAAGAGGGACATTCCAAAATGGAAACTGTATAAAAATGGAAGGGACATGGGAGTATATATCTTAAGCGGGGAAAAGTTTAGTGTAAATCAATCATCATCAATATATATATTTTGGAGGATACATGGGAGGTTAGGTGACGCATTGTCTCAATCTATTTTTCTAATTTTTTTAAAATTTTGAATTTTAAATACTAATAAATTAAAAAATATCATTTAGCTTATTAGAAGTAGAATAGATATTCGAATTTATTGAGGAGAAGAGTTTGAATTTATAGGAAAGACATATAAATAAAAGTTTGATTTGAAGTAAAGTAGGTGTTCGAATTTATAAAGGAGAATAATTCGAATTTATAGGTAAGACATATAATTAAAAATTCTATTTAAAGTAGAATATGTGCTCGAATTTATAGAGGAATTTATAGAGGAGAAGAGTTCGAATCTATAAGAAATACTTGCTAAAAGTTCCATAGGAAGTAGAATAGACATTTGTAAAACATAATTAAAAGTTCTATTGCACGTAGAATAGAATAGGTGTTAGAATTTATAGAAGAGAATAGTTCGAATTTATAGAGACTTTATAGGTTATACATATAATTAAAAGTTCTCTGGGAAGTAGAATAAAATTTTGAATTTATAGAGTAGAAGAATTCAAATTTATAAGAAATACATATTAAAAAAAGAAGTTCTATTAGAAGTAGAATATATGTTTATAAGGCATATATAATTAAAATTTCTATTGAAAATAAAATAGGAGTGCGAATTTATATTAGTGTTTTTTCAACGAGAGGCAGTCACGGTGAATCGTCTTCCGTATTCCGTATTACCTGTAATGCGTTACACAAAACGCCGTGACATGCTGTTGCTGCACACGAAATATAATATTTAGGGGACATTTAGGAATTAGGACCATCCATTTTCAAAATGGGACATATAAATATACACTTTTTCATGCTAATATACACTTTTTCATGCTAATATATAGTCATGTATGGTTTAATTTTTGATTTTAATACGAAAGTGTAAATTAATATGGACATTCTATGTTTTTTATACAGGATGTTTTTTGATTTGTTTGTCATCTTCTACGGTAGATTTGATACTTAAGTAATAATACTCTCTGCCTGTTGGTTTAGTTCACCGGAATTGTGACACGATGGAGGCAGGAAGGGTGCAATTATTTTTTAATAACATTATAATCTAAATTTGTTTTTGATAAATGAAAGTAGTTTTGTTTTGTGATCGAGTAAGTCTTGTGTCTAGGGCCGTCGAAGAATTTCATATTTTCTGAATTTGTTTAATACAAGTTTGTAAAATATGTTTTCTGAATCTGTTATATACAAGTTCGTAAAATATACTATGTTTACGTATGTTAGGGATTTTGACTAACACTTTTCAAAGTTTAGGAACCCCTGTTTGTGAATACCAGATTAAAGATAGGATATCTTCAAATGTTGGCCATTTAAAAAAGCAATCTTCATGGTGATGGAACTGTAATCGAGATTTTAATAGAATTGCTTCAATGTATGCAATGTGATTTTGAACAATCAACAAATATACATAATTTTCCAATTTTTTAGAATTTTAGAAAAAATTCTTCTCTCATACTCAAAATAAGATATTTTATTACAAAATTGCTAAAAAAATTATAGGTTATAAAATTTAATAATCTTTCTCTATGAGCGTAGAGTTGAGGGGCAAAAATTGTAATTGTTTTGATCTAATTAATTTTTCATTTAAATTTTTCACACACATCAACAAAATAATAATAATAATAATTTAAGTAGATTTAAACAAGGAAATGTTAACTTCACTCCTAGAATGTCCACGAGAAAACAATATTTAAGAACAATGTTAAAATGGGAAAATACACAAAAGAGAAACAATTAACTCCTTATCTATACTATATTATTAAAGCCGAAACATTGAAAGTTTTGGTTTTCGGTTAACGGTCGGTTTTTGGTTTTCGGTACTTTTTCTAATTAATAAATTAATAATATAATCAAAATTTGGGAAAGTTTTATTCTACATTAATATTTCACTATATTTTACTACATAAAAATCAAATAATATTGAAATCTAATAAAAAAAATGGAAATGTGGGATCTAATTTATTTAAATTTAGGATACATTGCTACAAATATACTTCTTTCTTTTTAGTATAACGAAAGCTACTACAAATCAAATTTTTAATGAAATTGTATTATTGTCAAGTTATCAAAATAGTAATTAGATGATTGGCTTTTATAATTAAAAAAAAAATTTATAACAAAATCTACTCCTTTTCCAAAAATATCATTACAATTATCTTTAAATTAAAACATATTACCTTTTATATTTGTTATTACTAAAATCTATGTTTTCCAAAAATATGAGTGCAATCCTTACTTATTTATTTTAAAACCTATTTTAATACTCTATTTAATATATAATAAAATAATATAAAAATAGTAACTAACTGATTGCCTTTTATAATTAAAAAAAAATCTAACAAAATCTACTCTTTTTCCAAAAATATCACGACAATTACCTTTAAATTAAAACATAATATCTTTTATATTTGTTATCACTAAAATCTCTATTTTCCAAAAATATGAGGTGCAATCTTTACATATTTATTTTAAAATCTATTTTAATACTCTATTTAATAAATAATAAAATAATATAAAAATATTAACTAGCTGTTGCCTTTTATAATTAAAACATTTTTTTTCTAACAAAATCTAATTCTTTTCCAAAAATATCACGGACAATTACCTTTAAATTAAAATACATTACCTTTTATATTTGTTATCACTAAAATCTCTATTATTCAAAAATATCAAGTGCAACTCTTACTTATATATTTTAAAACTTATTTTAATACTTTTAATTATTTAAAAAAAACTTACCTATTTTAACAAGTGAATGTATTTTTTTTAACAAATACAATTAATATAATTAAAACACATCATCACTAAAATCTCTATTTTCCAAAAATATGAGGTGCAATCCTTACTTATTTATTTTAAAACCTATTTTAATACTTTATTTAATAAATAATAAAATAATATAAAAATAGTAACTAGCTAATTGTCTTTTATAGTTAAAACGTTTTTTTTCTAACAAAATCTACTTCTTTTCCAAAAATATCACGGACAATTACCGTTAAATTAAAATATATTACCTTTTATATTTGTTATCATTAAAATCTCTATTTCCCAAAAATATCAAGTGCAACTTATATATTTAAAAACCTATTTTAATACTTTTAATTATTTAAAAAAACTTACCTATTTTGTTTTTCTAACAAATTTACTTATTTTTCAAAAATATCACGGGCAATTATATTTAAATTAAAATATATTACCTTTTATATTTGTTATGATTAAAATCTATATTTTCTAAAAATATCAAGTGCAACCCTTACTTATATATTTTAAAACTTATTTTAATACTTTTAATGATTTAAAAAAATTATCTATTTTAATCAGTGAACGTATTTTTTTAAAATACAATTAATATAATTAAAACACATCTAAAAATATTATGGGCAATTACTTTTTTTAATTAAAACATTTTAGCTTTTCTATTTGTCCTTATTAAAAAAACTTACTTATTTTAACATGTCACCGTATTTTTTTAATAAATACAGTTAATATAATTAAAACACTTCTAAAAATATCACGGGCAATTACGTTTTTTAATTAAAAAATGTTAGATTTTCTATCTGTCCTTATTATTAATATTATTTTATTATAAAATATTATTAATAATACCTCATTTATCTTACTCGGCCTCATTTGTATTTTTTTATATTTTTTTATGTTCAAATGAATATTTAAGTTTCTCATTTTATAATTTATCATATTAATTTTTATTTTATTTAATATTTTTCATTCACATTAAATTTTTTAGTTTATTATTTTTTAAGGCCCGTGCCTTGCACGGGTTATAGACTAGTATATAATAAGCGTAAGGGAGATCTTATCCAAAACTTTGGTTGGTCACTGTACTACCAAAAGTATACGATCCGTTGGATTATTAAACTATAAATCTTCAAATCAATGAGGACCGTCAGATATAATATTAAAAATTGTATTTGATTATTAATAGGATAGTATTTAAATACTAAAATATGTATTTTGATAATTTAAACCAATTATAAATAGGTTTTCTATATTGAATAGAAATCCTTATGTAAAAATTCGTAATTATCTTTTCTCTTTAGTTTATGGATAGTTCTAGTTATATAATAATTATTAAACCATCATTAAATTAAAGATAATTTTGTAAGCTTCGCGTGGACTGTAAAATCGTTAAAATCTGTTGTCTAAAACTCAAGATAGATCCCAAACAGTAAAGTTATTCTCTAAATTTTAATAAATATATTTTTATTATTGTAGCACCAATTTAATTTTTTTTCCTAATTCTTTTAAATTTATAAATTCTATTTTTATTTCAATAAAATATTAAAATCAATTTAAGAAAAAATTAAAATCGATCGTCCGTGTACGATTACGACCAAATTAATAATTATAGTTAGATCTTAAATAGATCGATGAGAATTGTTAGATCTAATATTAAAAAAGTGTATCTGATTAATAATAGAATTATATTTAAATACTAAAAAGTGTATTTTGATAATTTAAAATTTTTCTATTTAAAAATTCTTAAATATCTTTTCTCTTGAATTTATGTAAAGTTCCAGTTAGATAATAATTATTAAACCAAATATCAAGATAACAATTCATATCGATTACAATGATACACGTGGCCCCTACGTTGAGAACTCCTGTACATGAATAAATTTAAACACTTTTTTTTTTCTGAAGAAACATAACAATTTGATTAATCCAAATTATAATTATATTATTTTACATATAACAAACATAAAAGGATAATATCAAAATATTATTAAAATATTGAGGGTTTCATATTCATAAACGATAATTTTGAATATAATATTTATATTAAAATGTGTATTTGATTAAAGGTAGGATTATATTTAAATACTAAGAAGTGTGATTTGATAATTTAAAAATTGAATTGATTTTCTATATTGAATTGAATTCTTTATGTAAAACTTCTTAACCATCTTTTCTTTTGAGTTTATTTTATGAGTAGGTCAACTGGTCAAGTTAGATAATAATTATTAAACAATCATTAAATTAAAGATAATTTCGTTAGTTTCGCATGGGTTGTAAAATCGTCAAAATTCAATTTCTAAAACTCAGAATAGAACCCAAATAGTAAAGTGTGTATCTAAATTTTAATAAATATTTTTTTATTATTGTAGCACCAATTTATTTATTTTTCCACTAATTCTTTTAAATATAGAGAAATTTTATGTTTCTTTCAAAAAAGTATAAAAATTAATTAAGAACAAATTCAAATCGATAAAGAATATAATAATATGTGAATAAAATTTTATATAATCATAACATAATTTTTATTCTGTTTAATAATTTTTAAGTAATAATGTATTTTAAAATTTTATATACACTGTAAATAAAACCGAAACATTAAAAGTAAAAGCAGTTAGTAAGATACTTATATCAGTATATACTTGATATCCTTATTATATTAAATCCTTATATATAATCTATACTATTATATTAAAGACGAAACATTGAAAGTTTTGTAGTCTGGTCATGAAAGTTTTTGTAGTCTGGTCACTCCATTAATAGTCGTTAGATATTTCTGATCAAATCGATGAGAACCGTTAGATAAAATATTAAAATTATTATATAGAATATTTTTTCTATTTTTCATAACTAAAACATCTCATTTTCCAAAAATATCGCAGACATTTTCATTTAATAAAATAATATAATAAGGTTATAATTTCTAATAACTAACTCATTACAATTTTTAGCCAAAGTGTATATTCTTTTTTATATTGTTTAACTAAAATTTCTACTTTTCTATTTTTCCTAAATAAAACCTCTCATTTTCCAAAACTATTACGAATAGTTCTATTTAATAAAATAAAATAATAATATTATAATTATTAATGACTAATCGATTAGTTTTTTTCCCAAAATGTATATTCTTTTTTATATTTTTAACTAATATTTCTCCTAACTAAAACCTCAAAAATATCACCGGTTATTCCATTTAGTAGCATAAAATACTAATATTATAAATCTATCTATCTATCTATACTATATTATTAAAGACAAAATATTGAAAGTTTTGGTACCTGTTTTTTGGTACGGTACTTGCTTTATTTAATTGTTTATTTAATTATTATTAAAATTATTATAATCAGTTACCCTTTTAGTTAAAATACATTACCATTTTTTTATAAAAAAATCATGGGCAATTTCCTTTTCAGCTAAAACCTGTTACTTTTTCTATTTCCCTTACTAAAATCCCTCATTTTTCAAATATATCACGAGCAACCCTTACTTATTTATTTAAAAATCTATTTTAATACTTTTTATTGGCAATTACCTTTCCCCTCTTTTTCTAGAAAAAATCACGGGTAATTACATTTTCAGCTAAAACATGTTATATTTTCTATTTTACTTAGTAAAATCCCTCATTTTCCAAATATATCACGGGCAAACCCTTACTTATTTAATTTAAAATCTATTTTAATACTTTTAATTGACAATTACCTTTTTCAACTAAAACATTTCACATTTTCTATTTTTCTTACTAAAACCCCTTTTTTTTATAAAAATATCACGGGTAATTCGTTACTTTTATATTTTAAAATTCAACGAAAACATGCTACTTTCTATTTTTCATACTAAAACCCCTCTTTTTCAAAAATATCACAGGCAAACCGTTACTTATTTATTTTAAAATCTATTTTAATACTTTTAATTATTTAAAAATGTATAACACGCCTACTTATTTTTTTAATAAATGCAATTAATAAAATATAAATATCACCGGTTATTCCATTAGTAGCATAAAATACTAATATTATAAATCTATCTATCTATCTATACTATCTATACTGACAAAATATTGAAAGTTTTGGTACCTGTTTTTTGGTACGGTACTTGCCTTATTTAATTGTTTATTTAATTATTATAAAAAATATTATAATCAGTTACCCTTTTAGTTAAAATACATTACCATTTTTTTCTAAAAAAATCATGAGCAATTTCCTTTTCAGCTAAAAATGTTACTTTTTCTATTTCACTTACTAAAATCCCTCATTTTTCAAATATATCACGAGCAACCCTTACTTATTTATTTAAAAACCTAGTTTAATACTTTTTATTGGCAATTACCTTTCCCCTCTTTTTCTAGAAAAACCATGGGTAATTACCTTTTCCAGCTAAAACATGTTATATTTTATATTTTACTTAGTAAAATCCCTCATTTTCCAAATATATCAAGGACAAACCCTTACTTATTTAATTTAAAATCTATTTTAATACTTTTAATTGACAATTACCTTTTTCAACTAAAACATTTCACATTTTCTATTTTTCTTACTAAAACCCTTTTTTTTTAAAATATCAGGGGTAAATCGTTACTTTTATATTTTAAAATTCAACGAAAACATGCTACTTTCTATTTTTCATACTAAAACCCCTCTTTTTCAAAAATATCACGAGCAAACCGTTACTTATTTATTTTAAAATCTATTTTAATACTTTTAATTATTTAAAAATGTATAACACGCCTACTGATTTTTTTAATAAATGTAATTAATAAAATATAAATAATAAAATTAACAATTATTAAAAACAATATGTGCATCGTACGGGTTTTAAGCTATATTATTAAAGACGAAATTATTTTCTATTTTTTCATTTTCTAAAGAAATTATTATTAAATAATAACATTTTTATAACCAACTACCTTTTCAGCTAAAATACATTACCTTTTCTATTTTTTCTAAAAAAATCACGGATAATTACCTTTTTCAACTAAAACATGTTATTCTTTCTATTTTTCCTTACTAAAACCCCTCATTTTCTAAAAATATCATGAGCAAATCCGTACTTATTTATTTTGAAATCTATTTAAATACTTTTAATTATGGGCACTTACCTTTTCAGCTAAAACATGTTACTTTTTCTATTCTTCCTTAGACCGTTCCTTTTCCAAAAATATCACTGGTAAACATTTATTAATTTATTTTAAAATCTATTTTAATACTTTTAATTATTTAAAAAAGTTTAACACGCCTACTTATTTTTTTTTAGCAAATGCAAATTAATAGAATATTAAAACATAAATAATAAAAATAATAATTATTAATAAAAATCTGTGCATCGCATGGGTTTTAAGCTAGTAATCATAATAGGGATCTTATACAAAATTTTGGTCGTAGACAACCAAATTAATAAGGACCGTTAGATCTTAACTAGATAAATGAAAATCGTTAGATCAAATATTTAAAAAGTGTGTTTTATTAATAATAGAATTATATTTAAATTCTAAAAGGTGTATTTTGATAATTTAAACCAAATATAAATAAGTTTTCTATATTGAATAGAATTCTCCATGTAAAACATTCGTGACTTTCTTTTCTATTCCATAGATAATTCCAGTTAGATAAAAATTGTTAAACAATCTTTTAATTAAATATAATTTAGTTATCTTCATGTGGGGTATAAAATCGTCAAAATCTGATTTTTAAAACACAAGATAAAGCCCAAATTAGTAAAGTGAATATTTAAATTCTAATAATAATTATTATGTCATCATTATTTTAATACCAATTTAATTACTTTTTTCTAACTATTTTAAATTTAGAAATCTATGTTCAAAAATTAAAATCAATCTAAGAAAAATTCAAATCAACAAAGAATATAATAATACGAGGATAAAATTTTATAAAATTGTGCATATTTTTAATCCTATTTTATTAAGTTTTAGATCATAACTAATCAAATATTATTTATTATTAAATAATAAATTATACGTAAATGGTGATTTTGTTTTATAAGAACTCATAGATACCTAATTTCATTGTTAGCAGGACTATATTCATATTAAAAAAAACCGTATTTTGAAATTTTAGACTCAGCTATAGAGGTCAAACTTTTTTAACATATATACATTGTAAATTATTAAATTCGAAACTTTAAAAGTTTCTTAATCAATTAGTATAGTACTTTTCTGAAAAATCGTACTTTACAAAAAATATTATCAAATAACCTATGTCTGCAAGAAAAAAAAATGAAAAAATTCTTTATTTAAAAAAAACCCTATAAATTTTAATATGTTGTTGGTAGATTCAAACCTTAGATCATTCTACATGATATTTTTCAACAATTTAATTTGAAACATCCAACGATTATGGATTGAGTGATCAAACAAAGCGACCAAACTTATAAGGAAACTTTCATTATTTAGTCTTTAATATAATAACATAGATATTTATAGGATATACTATAAAAATGAATTTTATACAGAATTTTGATCGTCACAGTGTACTACTTTAAAAGAAGAACTATTACAAAAAAATATCTATTTTAATTGATAATTTATTTTCTCAAAAGTTCAAAGTTCCCGCATCTTTAACATATTACAAAAAAGAGTATATTATATTTTAGCAATAAATATTTAAAAAAATTAAAAATTAAAAAAAATTATAAATATTAAGAAAAATTAATGATGTTATCATGGTAGTTTGTTTCTAAATACCGCCAAAACATTCTCAGCCGTTAGATCCAATACTTTTAAAAATAGATTATCAAGATTATATCATATAAAAAGAAGTTATTGTCTAAAAATGATATAAGTTAAAAGATATTATATTAGGATTGGATTTTCTAAAAAGTAAAAACATAAAAATAGTTATAATTAAATAAGGAAACTCATTTAATACCAAAATAATCAAAATCGTTTAATGTTAAATAGATAAGTGAAAACCGTTAGATTTAACATTAAAAACTGTATTTGGTTAATGAATGGTATTCTAATAATCTAAACTACATATAAGTAGATTTCCTAAATCGAATAGAATTCTCAACATTAAATTTCGTCACTTTATTCTCTTTTTAGTTTTAGAATAGTTTAGCGTGTAAAATATAATAAATATCAAATAATTAACTATAATTTTTTTGGCTAAATCTTTTTTAACAATAATTTAATAATGTAAACTAATAACTTTTAAATATTATAATATTCATAAATAAATATAATTATAAATATTTAAAAAATAATCGTGTGTTGCATGAATAATAAAAATATAATTATAAACAGAATAATTATAAATAAAATTTAAGTAACCGTGCATCGCACGGGCTATAAGCTAGTATTACAAAACAATGTTACAATACGTAGATACGCTAGTCTAAATCATACACGTGTTTACGCGAACTTTCTGCTAAACAAACAAAACATATATTGTTGAGTAATATGATCCTGGATAGTGCCTTCCTCTAACACCTTGAGATTTTAGAACGATTAATTATTCAACATGGTATCAGAGCTCTGGTAGGCGGGGGTCACGTGTTCGACTCCCTGCCACCCCCAATATTGTCACAATTTATGAGGGACACGAAGACAAATTAATGTCCCAAAAATGGGCGCCCGTGATCCACTCTTCAACCCAAAAAATGGGATTTCGAGTGAGGGGGGGGGGGGGGGGTGTTGAAATATAGCATAAGATCCATTTGGGGCCTTCCTCTAGCACTTTAAGGTTTTAGATGAGCTGGTTACTAAACATATATAAATTAGGGGATTTAGTCCCACAACAAATACTACTAACTTAAATTTCCAATAACTCATAAAATACGTCAAAATAAATAAAAAAATTACGCAATATTCTAGAATATACCCGTGTCTCGCACGGGCTATAAAGCTAACTAGCGTAAAAGCCCGTGCGAGGCACGGACCTGTTTATATACTGAAAAAATAAATTCGCACCAATATATATATACATATCAAAATAATTTTGTAAATATGGTAAATGATAGTATTTTGAATTTATATATATATATATATATATATATTTTCTAATTGAATAAGATTTCATAAAATTTGGATAAATTTCTATAAGATAAAGATCAAATGATTTTTTTAATCTTCAAAATATTAGTTTAGTTTTGAATGTCGTGAATTGAATTTTATCAAATTTAAAAATTCAAGATAATGTAAATGGTTATTTTATCAGAGTTCTCCGTATATAAAATGAATGTATGTAAACTCATTCGAATACATTTGTACGTATATACTTTAAATACATCATAAAATTTCATACTTTTAATTTCGTGTATAAGACGTATGTAAAGTAATATAATTTTAATGAAATAAAAGTATATTTATAAAATATAAAATTGGTCATTCAGGTAAGACTATAGAGTGAACACATTATAAAATTTCTTTATTTTATGTAAAAGTCAATCTTGAAGTTGTCTTACTCTTTCTTTCATATGTACATATTTGTACCCTTTTAAACTCAATTGTATATGTTTAGTCTAGTATTAATTATAAAATATTTAAGATCGTAGTTTAAAAATTACACAAATTGAAAATTTATATATATGTAATTTAGAATCATTTTTTTTAACACAGCCATAAAATTCTATCCCATGCGATTTTAATATTTGAATTATAAATTATCTTGTGTTTGATCTTATATGAATCATAATATACCTAAATAATTTAACATCTGTGTAGACTCAGTTGTATTTATATGTATAATATATGTTCTAAACAATGGCGATTAACCGCTAGACGGTGACTAATCAATCTGAATGTGTTAAAATCGGATCGAAAAATTAATTTTTATAGAAATCATATAATTTGGATTAATTGGGCACAAATTGGTTTAATCAGTCGAAAATTGGTTTACGAACCGATTAAAATGAACAAAATATACCTAGCCCCTTTTTCAACCAACCAAGACGACAAAGAAAACCCGATACTTAATTGGGTCTAAAAAAATTTCAAACCAATTTTAATGGTTGCATATCAATTTTATATATTTCAGCCGACCTAACCCAACCCTATTTAAATTAAAAATTTTGTTCGATAATTTATATATATATATATATATATATATACTATATTATTAAAGACGAAACATTAAAAGTTTTGGTCGGTCGGTATTTGGGCCGGGCCTATCTGTAATTTGGGTCGGACATATCTATAACCAATTTATTTATAACCAATTGCTTTTTCAGCTAAAATACATTATGTTAGATCAGAATTCAATGATCGTCAGGAGCTAGACTCAACTGATCAGGATTGCTGACGTCATCAGGATTACATGGTCGTCAGGATCAGAAGGCATATCAGGACTGGGATCAGGATTGATCATCAAGACTGGAAGCTGATCAGGATTCCTACTTCGAGTTATATTTGGAGTCTAGATAAACATGGAAGTTTATTCTGTCGGTTCCTGGTTTGTAGAATGTAGCTATCAATTATGGATAGGTTTCAATCTTTGTAATTGATTAGG
Source organism: Heracleum sosnowskyi (assembly GCA_030848705.1). Classification (NCBI taxonomy): domain Eukaryota; kingdom Viridiplantae; phylum Streptophyta; class Magnoliopsida; order Apiales; family Apiaceae; genus Heracleum; species Heracleum sosnowskyi. The sequence continues at coordinate 139,484,151 of CM061237.1, forward strand.
ACTTATCATTGATAGAGAAGTTGTGTAGTATATAAACACAGTCTTGATTTCGATTTATAGGAGAGAAAATAATCGAATAGAAGCTCTTGAGAACATATAATTTCTTAAGAGAGTTTTTGTAAGCTAGCAGCTCTCAAGAACATTAGAATTTCTTGAGAGAGTTTGTAACAGTTTTATATCAGATTTAATAAAGCTGTTATCTTTCTTTTCATATTTGTGATATATACATTAAGAAGTCGATTATCTTACTCTATTGTATTCAACCCCCCTTCTACAATAGATTATTACTGGGCAACAATTGGTATCAGAGCAAACTGGTTTATTTTTAAATCAGAGACGATCTAAGATGTCGACAACCAAGTATGAAAGCATGAAGATTCCCATCTTGAAGATATCAGAATATCCTACATGGAGGGTAAAGATGCTGATGTACCTGGAGGCTATGGATCCTGACTACTTGGACAGGATTCGTGATGGACCATATATACCAACAAAGTTCGTAGAACGAACGGATACTGTACCAGAACATTATGTGGTCAAAGCTAAATCTGAATGGACTCCAGAAGAAAAAGCTCATGTACTCAGGGAACCAAAGATAAAGAATATCTTGCATAATAGTCTTGATGCTGTCATGTCAAACAGGGTGATTGCATGCAAGTCTTCAAAAGAAATCTGGGATACTTTGGAAACTCAGTGCCAGGGATCTGCATCTGTCAAGAAGAACAGAAGGGCTCTTTTGATTCAAGAATATGAACAATTCGATGCTAGACCTGAAGAGAGCCTGACTGATCTATATGATAGATTTCTGACACTATTGAACAGTTTATCTTTAGTTGACAAAGTATATGAAACCGAAGATTCAAACACCAAGTTTCTAAGAGCTTTACCTGAAGAATGGGATACTCAGACCTCAATCATTAGACACCAGTATGATCTAAACATTGTGTCTCTTGATGAGATCTATGGGATGCTAAGAACTCATGATCTTGAAGTTCAACAGAGAAAGAACAAGAAAAGCAGCAAGGCAAAATCAATTGCTTTGAAAGCAGAGGCTAAATCAAAAGGAAAAGCTATGGAGGTCTCTAGAAGTAAAACAAGAGTAGCTGAGTCAGATCCTGATGACTCTTCATCAAATACTGATGGCAATCCTGATGCCAATATTGATGATGATTCTTCTGACTCAGACATGGAAGAGATGGTTGCTATGATTATCAGAAACTTCAGAAGGATGAAGTTCAGGAAGAATAGAAGACAAGGCAACTTTCAGAAAAAGACCTTCAATGCAGACAAAGAAAAGTATATCAAAAAGGACAGCAAGGGTAGCAAATTTGACAAGTCAAAGGTTAGATGCTACAAGTGTAATGGTATGGGTCACTTTGCTTCTGAATGTAACAAGACAAAGGCACTCATCACATCAAGCAAGGATTGGATGGACTCATCCTCAGAATCTGATACTGAGGTGGTCAACTATGCTTTAATGGCTAATGCTGATGTAACTGCTGCTCCTGATGATAAGGTACTAAATACTATCTTTGATTTTGATACTGATAATGCTTCCGAGTTAAGACGTTTTCTAAAGTCATTACATATTAGCTTTAGAAGTCAAACTGCTGAAAATACTAGGATCTTATCTGAGATGTCTGAACTTAGAAAAAGGAATGATATATTAGAAGCTGAATTTTCTCGTATGCAAGAAGTACAAAAAGAATGTGATAATGCTAATCACATGCATTTAGAGATGAAATCCAAATGTACTGCTCTTGAAAAAGAACTTGAATATGCTAATGAGAAAATCAGAACCTGGACAGACTCAGGCAGGAAATTTCATGAGATTAATACCTCTAAGAATTGGAAAGAGTGTCTAGGATATAAGTCAGATGAAGATAAGAAATTGAAAGAGAAAATTGTCATTGATGAGACAGTCAGTCCAAAGACCTATAGACATGTTTTAGATGCAACCAAATCTAAGATTACTCCTGTTAATTTTGTTTTTGGTAAGGATTCCAATTCTAATTCTGAAAAGGGATCTACTTCTACTCAAGGAATTAAAATCATAAAGTCTAAACCTGTCTTGAATAAAGTCATAAAGAATGTAGGTCTATTGTCTCAGAAACAGCTTAAGGATAAAATCTGCGAGGTTACAGATAAGGAAAAGGAAGCTATTGTTAAGAGAAACAGGAATGGTAAAGTTGGGATCAATAAAGAGAATGGTTATAAGTATATCCCAAATGCACCTAGAAAGAGTTGTTTTAACTGTGGTAACTCTAATCATCTTGCTATTGATTGTAAAAAGAGTAAGAAGAAAATTCCTGAAATTCCTAAGTCTGATGCTAGGAATAGATCAGTATATTATAAACCACAGAATTCCTGTTTTCATTGTGGTAGTCTATGGCATTCTATTTATACCTGTAAAGAGTATCATGATTTGTACTATAACTTTTATGATCCATTGCCTAAGTTTGAAAGTAGTACAAAGTCTGATAGAACTAAAATGTCATAGTGAAACATGCTCTTGTTAATACTGATGCTGACAAAGCAAATCCTGATGGAGTAAATCCTGTCAGGACTGCTAAGGTCAGAAAGTCTTCTGCTGTGAAAATTAATAAATTGCATGGAAAAGGAACCCAAAATGTATGGGTTCCTAAGTGTTCTAACTAGTGTGTTTCTATTCTGATGCAGGGTAAAAAGAAAAATGTGTTAGTCATGGATAGTGGATGTTCTGTGCACATGACTGTAAACAAAGCCATGTTATCAGAATATGAGGAAAAAGCTGGCCCAACTGTGTCTTATGGAGATGGCAACATTGGACAAACCTTGGGATATGACAATATAATCATTGGAAATGTCATCATTGAAAAAGTAGCTCTAGTGAAGGGACTAAAACACAATTTGTTGAGTATTAGTCAAATCACTGATAGAGGTTATCATGTCAATTTCTATTCCACACATTGTGAAGTAGTCAGTAAAACAACAGGAAAGATAGCACTAACTGGCTACAGGCATGGTAACATATATGAATCCAACATTCAATCAAAGGCTGATGGCTCCCCTACATGTCTCATCAGTAAAGCTTCAGTAGATGAAAGTTGGAATTGGCACAAGAAGCTTTCTCATCTCAACTTCAGCGACATCAATGAGTTGGTTAAGAAAGATTTAGTAAGAGGATTACCTAATGTCTTGTATACACCTGATGGACTATGTGATGCATGTCAAAAAGCAAAACAAAGAAGGACATCATTCCAGAGTAAATCAGAATCCTCTATTGGAGAACCATATAACATGCTACATCTTGATCTATTTGGTCCAGTCAACATCATGACCATCAGTAAGAAAAGGTACACTCTTGTAATTGTTGATGAATATTCTAGATTCACCTGGGTGTATTTTCTGCACAGAAAAGATGAAACTCCTGAAGTTCTGTTGGATCATGTGAGAATGATTGAGACAACCACAAAGTACAAAGTCAAGATTCTAAGAAGTGATAATGGTACTGAATTTAAGAATTCAAAGATGGAAGAGTTCTGCAAGTACAAAGGAATCATTCAACAATTCTCTGCTCCTGGCACACCTCAGCAAAATGGAGTAGTTGAAAGGAAAAATAGAACTCTTATTGAAGCTGGCAGAACTATGTTGGAAGAAGCTAAATTACCTACATTTTTCTGGGCAGAAGCAGTCAACACAGCTTGCTATACACAGAATCTCACATTGATAAACAGACATGGTGTTACTCCTTATCAGTCACTCAAGGAGAAGAAACCTAGTCTGAAGCATCTGCATGTGTTTGGCTGTAAATGTTTTGTTCTCAGAACTCATCCTGAACAGCTAGGAAAATTTGAAACAAAGGCTGATGAGGGAATTTTCATTGGTTATCCTGCATCAAGAGCCTTCAGAGTTTTTAATTTGAGAACAAGGACTGTCATGGAGTCAATACATGTATCTTTTGATGACAAGAAGATAACTGGAATCATTGAAGACTCTCATGATAGATTGATTTTTGAAAATGAAGCTTCCAAGGAACCTGAAGGAAATGAATCAGAAGCTGTCAATACTTCAGATCCTGATGGGTCACCAAATCCTGATGACACACCAGATACTGATGGTGCTAATATTGATGATGCAAACAATAGTGATACAACTAGTAGTGCTAATGTTGAGGGGGGGCAACAACATTCAACTACAAGTTCAGAGTCAACTCAATCATCAGGACAGAATTCTTCAGATACTGATTCAAGTGATGATCCTGATAACACATCAGGAGGACATAACAATAATTTAGGGAGAGCTTCAAATCAAGCAAATTCTTTCAATCAAAATAACACCAATCCAGGGGGAGCGTCTACTTCAAGGAACAATTTGACACCAGCAAGGAAATGGACAAAAGATCATACTTCTGATTTGATAATTGGAGATCCTGATGCAGGTGTTCAAACAAGAAGTGCAACTCAGAATGAGTGTCTATACAATAACTTTCTATCCAAGGAGGAGCCAAAGAAAGTTGAAGATGCACTTAAAGATGCTGATTGGGTAACTGCAATGTAAGAAGAATTGAATGAATTTGAAAGGAATGAAGTCTGGAAACTGGTACCAAGACCAAAGGATAGATCAATTGTTGGTACAAAGTGGATTTTCAAGAACAAGACTGATTCTGATGGTGTCATAATCAGAAACAAAGCAAGGCTAGTTGCAAAGGGGTATTCCCAACAAGAGGGAATTGACTATGATGAAACTTTTGCTCCTGTTGCAAGACTAGAAGCCATCAGGATATTTCTCGCTTATGCAGCTCATAAGAAATTCAAGGTTTTCCAGATGGATGTTAAAAGTGCTTTCTTAAATGGAGAATTGGAGGAAGAAGTCTATGTTGAGCAACCTCCTGGTTTCATTGATCCTAGATATCCAGATCATGTCTACAGACTGGATAAGGCACTTTATGGACTAAAGCAAGCTCCAAGAGCATGGTATGAAACCTTAGCTCAATTCTTACTGGAAAGTGGATTCAAAAGAGGTGTTATTGATAAAACTCTATTTTATTTGAATCATGGTAAGGATTTGCTGTTAGTTCAGATTTATGTTGATGATATCATTTTTGGGTCAACAAACAATAAGCTATGTGAAAAGTTTTCTAAGCTTATGCAGTCAAGATATCAAATGAGCATGATGGGAGAAATGAGTTACTTTCTTGGTCTTCAAGTTAAACAGACTGATGAAGGGATTTTTATCAATCAGTCCAAATATACAAGGAATTTATTGACAAGGTTTAACATGCAAGACAGTACTCCTGCTTCAACTCCCATAGCTACAGCTACCAAACTTGATCCTGATCAAGGTGCTGAGGTAGATGTAACTCACTACAGAGGAATGATTGGCTCTTTATTGTATCTCACTGCAAGTAGACCAGATATCATGTTTGCAACATGTCTGTGTGCAAGATTTCAAGCAAAACCTAGAGAACCCCATCTTATTGCAGTCAAAAGAATTTTCAGATATCTCAAAGGCACTTCTTCACTTGGCCTTTGGTATACAAGGGAATCAGATTTTGGGTTGTGTGGTTATTCAGATGCTGATTTTGCAGGATGCAAAATAGACAGGAAAAGTACTTCAGGAAGTTGTCAGTTTTTGGGTGGAAGACTAGTTTCATGGTTCAGTAAAAAGAAAAAATCTATTTCCACTTCAACTGCAGAAGCTGAGTACATTGCTGCAGGAAGTTGTTGTGCTCAGATAATGTGGATGAAAAATCAGTTGTTAGATTATGGCTTGTCATACTCAAAAATCCCTATTTATTGTGATAACCAGAGTGCTATTGCAATGACAGGAAATCCAGTTCAGCATTCTCTTACTAAACACATCAGTATTCGATATCACTTCATAAGAGAACAAGTTCTGGAAGGAACAATTGAACTTCACTTTGTTCCTACTGATCAACAACTAGCTGATATATTCACCAAACCACTACCTAAAGCTACTTTCAATAAATTGGTGAATGAACTTGGAATGATGAACTTTGAAAATTTCTGAGGAAAGCTAAAGAGAGGAAATCCTGATAACTGTCAAATCCTGATGGTTATTCAGAAAGGTGTGTTTTCTTTGATCAAATCCTGATAGGATGGAATCCTGACAGGAAGTCAACTGGTCAATCCTGATGTACAGGTCAGTATTTTCATTGCTAAATTTGTGCCTAATTTTTCGTCCATATCTGCTAATGGACGATTGAGTTTTAGTAGGACAACTGTATGTGCGCGCGCAACATAAATATTGCCTTAAGGCCTATATTTGTTGCATTAGACTTAATTGCAACGAATGTCCAAAATTTCACCGTTGCATCCGCCCCTGTTGCAATAGAGCCATTTAGCAACGATTTCAGTTCTATATAGCAACATTAAAAATCATTGCAATACAGGCATGTGGCAATGTTTTTTGGTCTTCAGCAACATTTAAAAATCATTGCAGTAGCAAATGATTGGCAAATAAGTCACTTTAATGCAACAAATATTAGTCCAATTGCAATGAATTTATTAGACAAATTGCAACAATTTTAGCCCTTATTGCAATAATTTTATAGCAGTTGTAACATTATTTGCAACATCTTTTTGACACAATTGCAACAATTTTTAAAAATAAAATTGCATGGTTCCATTTGAATATAAAACTAGCCAGGCATAAAAGCCGCAAATCCAACCAAAACCAAACATCAATGTCATTACATTAAAACTACTAATTACCAACAATTCAAAAGTAGCACCAACATAGTCCTAGAAACCATCCAAAAGGTAGGCCAAGACAAAATTTCAAAGTCTTATCGCATACAATACAATAAAAAACCTAAAGTATACAAACTGCTATTTACAATAAAACACTGCTGCAAGTACTGAGGTGGTTGAATGAGAACTGCTACATTTGAAGGGGAACTTCCGGAGCTGAAAAATCTCTAGACCTGGAGCATGGATGCAACAGAGGTTTCCATCACTTGCATTTTTATTGTTCCAAGATAGGATTTGCTAGCTAAGTTATCCTGTTCAAGATAAGATTTGCAATTTTAGTACAAAACAGAATTCAAATATTGCTAACCAATTCATTGGTCAAACAACTAGCTCATTACTTATCAATTTGACTACATTATAAACAAATTGATCATGCTATGACTTCTTTAATTAAAACAACTAACTCATCACTTATCAATTTGACTACATTAAAAAAATTCCTGCCTTGTAACCCTTGTGTTGACCGTGCAAAATCCTCTTCTAGCAGTTCAAAATAAGGAACTGGAGCCAGAGTCTATGCTAGCAAAAGAAAGATAAAAAAAGTTAGCAATACTAACACTTTACTTGGAGGACAACAAAATGATACCGCAGTTTTAACAATCAATACCGTGGTATATGTTCTCTGAAGAAAAAAAATCATGGCCATCAATTTATTTTCATGACCATGAAAGATCTCTGTCTTGCAGCCGTGATACCGGCCTGGTGTGCAAACATCAAAACCAATCAGCATCCTCTCAAGTCTATGTAGTCAGCAGGTAGTACATTCAATTAACACTCAGTTCAATCAGTCCATTCAGTCACTATTATCCAGCAATTCAGCATTCAACCAGCATGTAGTTCAATCAATCCATTCAGTCAGCATCCAGAAACTTTTTAATCCATTCCGTGTTCAGATTCAGCAGTTCAGCAACTTAACTTTTCGGTATCCAGCATCCAGCATCCAGCAGTCAGCTGCCAAACTCATTGAGCAATTAGCGACATGGTAAGTCCCTTGAGCAACATTTAATCAGCAAGTCAGCAAGGTTAAAGTATTCTAGAGTTTGTAGCAGCTAATCATGTAACCAACAATGATCAAATTAAATAGTTGGAGTGAAGAGGATTATAGAGAAGACTAAATTTCACAAGGAGGAGGTGCGTAAAAAAGTAAAATGCAGCAGAAGTAAAGAGAACAAAACAGAAAAAATGTAGTTCAGCTATATAATCCATTCAGCGATGCAGCTATGTAACCGCGTGAAGCATATGCCTAAACAACCGAGACCAGTTATGCGTGTTTAGGGAAGAAGCTAGAAATAAATTAGGTGAACTGAAAGAGAATATTGGAAATTAAATTACGAGAATGACAGAGGAGCTTTTATTCAAAAGATGAGCAATATTCATATAGCTCAAACAATCGGGGGCAGTTATTCGACGTTGGGGAACAAGTCAGAAATATATTAGGTGAATAAAATGATGGAGAATGACAAAAATTGGTTGAAGAGAATAATTGGGCAGTTTCTTATTCAAAAGATAGGTAATAATTATATAGCTCAAACAATTAAACTACATAGAGAACACTACAATCAGATTCACAAATACTGGCAGAAACTGGACAAATTCATTAATTATGCCCACAGTACATCTCGGTACATTTTTATTTGCTCATAAGATAAGATATATTTTCAAATAATCAGATTTATTCTCCGTAAAGTTTAAACAAGTAAACTCATACAACAGCATTAGTAAAAAGAAATTAACTAGTGCAGGATATGGTTAAAAGATGGAATAAGGGATAATATAACCAACCTCCACAGAGAAAGAAGAAACTTAGACTAGTCAATTAGATTATTTTTCTCAAAATACACAACAATCCTTGATAATTTACGTTTCGGAACTAATAAAAAATTATATTATCTTATTTAGCAATGGAAATTTTACTCGGATAAGAATAACTCTGTAACGATTATCTGTTTGAGAAAACTAAATCTACATTATATCATTACCATGTGCAAAACAATTTGGAACATTACTAAAAGAGTACTTCCTCCTCTTTGAACAATAATAGCCTAGTATAGTAGTACTTTCCTTTTTAATGTCCATACTTCTGATACAATTCATGCTGGTGCACTACCATAATTGAAGCTTTTATTACTTGGATAACCAATTTGTAAATGATGTTCCATTAGAGTAAACTTAGCAATAATTATGTTTTCCTCATTGCAAATACTTCTCCTGGAAGAAAAAGGCTTAACTTGCAACTAAATGAAACACCAAGGGAATGTCTTCAACTTATACTATATTTTGTAGCAAAAAAGGTAGATTGGTCCTTTGCAGGTTCTGAATTTAATTGCTTTCCATAATGGTATTTTAGATCAAGAAATATACCGGTAACTATATTTGACTTTTTTTCTGCATTACAACTATAAACCTCTTTTCTATACAAGTCCAATATTAAACATTGTTCAGTCTTGACAAACGGGTAACACAACAAACCCCTAATTTACAAACTCAGAAAAACACTTAACAAGAGAAAAAAAAAAACGAACACGAAAATCAAGTATAAGTACAACAAACACTTAACAAACAATAAACCATAGCAAAAAAAACAAACCCGAAAATCAAAAATTTAAAAACCACAATAGAAAACCCCTAATTTAAAACCATAGCCAAACAAAATCCCTAATTTAAAACCCCTAATTCTAAAAATTAACTTAAACAAATTCTCAATTCAACCATAATTAACAAATTAACTGTATAAAACGATTTTAAAAAAGGCACAAATTAACAATTAAACCCTAATTGATACATCTAAAATCGATTTTAGAATCAATCTGGGTAAAGAAGATACCTTTGTCGAGTTTTAGTCTTCGAGCTTGAGTGAATCTTCGAGCTTCTCTCTCTATCGCCTTTTCTCTCTCTGTCTCGCTCGCTTGTCTGAAAGAAATTTTGTGTGTGTTATTTTTTTGAGTCAAAATTCTTTAGTCAAAAGAAATTGTGTGTTTTAGAAAGCCCGGGCAAAAAAAACTAGAAAGCCCGCTTCTATTTTTTAGCCCACTTCTAATTTTTTATGTAGCCCGCCAAAATTTTACCCCAAAATTTTGAAGCTATTGTAACGTTTATTTAAATTTATTGCAATATAATTTAATTTTTGCATAACTGAAATCCAGTTGTAACGATTTTAGAAAGCATTGCAGTACTTGTAAACTTGTCAAAACTTGTCATTAAATAGCAACGATTTTAAAGCAATTTTTTCAGTTGGAGTTGCAATAGCCAATCTATGGTGTAGTGGCGTGTGTTGCAATTTTATAGATATATCTATACATACACATAAAAAGCGGTGCAGTTTTATTTAATGTCACACGTAATCTGTCCACTAATTATTTATGCACAAATCATATTTTGCCATCTGTTATTGAGAGTAATATTTTGTTTTAACAAAATACTTTTCATTGTTCTACATCTTTAATTACTCTCTCATCATCCATTTTTCGTTTTCTATCTCTCTCTCTGTGCTTTCATATCCTAATTGCTTCAAATCTTACTTCTCGAGTTTTCAAAAGCATTACAATGGCGTCTTCATCATTCATGAATAAACAAACAGTAATTCGTGATATTACTTTTGCCACTAATAACTTTGTAGCCATACTAGACCATCAGGAATTGCCTACTGAGTTCCATATAATTCAAGATTTTCTTACTTCAAGTCCATTGAAGTATGCTTTAACAGAGCCTGCGAGTGTTTCTTTTAAGTCTGTAATGCAGGTTTGGAACACAGTTGTTTTTGGTCAAAGTTCTACATGAACCATTTTGATGCAGTTCGAATCAAATGGAGTAACTCATCATGTCACCCCTGTTGTTATTGAAGAGGCGTTGCATTTGCCTATTCTGGGTGATAATGTTCCTAGTGTGATTTCAGACTCTGCTCTATTTGAGTTTGTCAAGAAACTGGGCTACAATGGTGACGTAAAGAGATATGGCAACCTCTTTAGGACAAAGCTTAAGAAGGAATGGAATTTCTTCTTTGATACAATCAGCCGCTGTTTCCTGAACAAGACATCAAATTTTGATGCTCTTCCATCAGGATCTCTCAAAATTGGGTACTCTCTTATCCATTCTACAGTGTTTGATTATGGGCCTTTTATTTTAAAAGCCTTAAGTGATAGGAAATCAGATAAGTTGGGTTCTGTCTGTTTTCTTAGATTTTTACAGTTGATATTTAATCACTTATGTCCTAATGTTGTTTTTGAGAATGATGTAGTTCTACCAATCTGTAGAATTACTGAGAATAATATTAAGTCCTTAGTCAACAGTGATAAGGCAAATGGTTTTATAGGAAATGCTTTTATTCCTGATGAGGTTAGGTTTTTCTTACATCAGAAAATGCCTACTTGTTATGGATTACTTTCTAATGCTATGGGGCAAGGCTCAACCCACCTTGTTCCTGACACAAGCATGCAACCTAAACAGTCTAAACAGTTAACAACCACCTCTAATGTCTCTCAACAGACTTTAGTTGTAAAATCAAAGAAATCAGCTAGAACTGATGTGTCTGGAAGTGTTAGATATAATTGCTAATGATTGTTTTATCAGTGTTTAAGAAACAGGTACTCATCAGAGTTTACTTGAAGCCAGTCAGAGTTTATTTAAAGTCTGACGGGATGAGAGTTTATTTTAGCTGTCGGTGCTAACATGAAGATTCTAGAAGCAATATATTCTGAAGATGGAAAGAAGCAGAATATATTGAGATAGCTAAATAAACGGGACAGAAGACAGAAGCAATCCTAGATTGATATAAATTGTATAGCTAACTTATAGGATATCAATTAGAGATTGATTATGTAGTTGTGTACTATATAAACACAGATAGGTTAACCCTAAAAGGGATGCGAATACTGAATACATTATTCTTGTAACCTAACAGCTCTCTGTGATTCTTTAACATCACTGAGAGAAGAGTTATTTATATAATTCAGTTTATTGATCATAAACAGTGTTCTTAATTGTTCTTCTCATACATATATTGATTATATATTGTGTAATTCGGCCTAACAATTGGTATCAGAGCCAAGGCTGATTAATATATACAGTTTATCGATCCAAACACAAGTATAATCATGACTGACAACTCTCAGGAAGGTTCAAATGCAGGTTCTAATGCTCAGAAGGTTCAACCTACTTCTGTGAGTCGATATGAGACTATCAGGGTTCCAATTCTGAGACCAGTTGAATATCCAATATGGAAGGTGAAGATGACTATGTTTCTGGAAGCCACAGATCCAGAATACCTTGATAGAATCAATGATGGTCCTCATATGCCAACTAAATTGTCTCCTGTTATAACTGGTCAAGAACAAAAGACTGTTCCAAAAGAGAAGAAAGATTTGACTCCTGAAGATATCTCATCAATTGCAAAGGATGCAAAGGTTAGACATCTACTCCACAGTGCCTTAGATAATGTCATGTCTAACAGAGTTATTGGCTGCAAAACTACCAAAAAAATTTGGGATGCTTTAGAAGTCAGGTGTCAAGGAACAAGTGCTATAAAGAAGAACAGGAAGACTATTCTAACACAGGAGTATGAACACTTTGACTCTAGATCTGATGAAAGTTTGACAGATACATATGACAGATTTTGTAAATTGTTGAATGATTTGTCCCTGGTTGATAAAGAATATGAACTTGAGGAGTCAAATCTCAAGTTTCTTCTATCCCTACCTGAAAGATGGGATTTAAAGGCGACAACAATCAGAGACAATTATGATCTTGCAGATACAGATCTTGATGAAATCTATGGGTTGCTTAAAACTCATGAACTTGAAATAGAACAAAGAAACAAAAGATCTGGAAAGAAGACAAAATTTGTTGCTCTTAAAGTTGAAGAAAAGCCTGTCAAGAAGGAATCATCAAGAAAGAAAACCAAAGGAAAGGCTTTAGTCATTAAATCTGACAGTGAGTCATCAAACTCTGATGATGGCTCAAACACTGATGATGAAGCTTCTGATTCTGAGGATGATGAAGAAGAGATGATGAGAATGGCTGCTTTAATGGTAAAGACCTTCAAGAAGATTGGATTCAAGAACTTCAAGAAAGGAAAGAGATTCTCAAGGAAAGATTCAAATTCTGATAAGAGAAATTTCAGAAAGTCTGATGGAAAATATACCAAGTCTGGAAAGAAAGACAAGTCTGAGATCCAGTGCTACAAGTGTAAAGAGATGGGTCATTATGCTCCAGAATGCAAGAAAGGAAAATCTGAGAAAGCACTCATCACTAAAGGCAAGGACTGAGCAAACACTTCAGACTCAGATGAGGGAGTCAATTATGCTCTCATGGCAACTGTTAAAGATGAAGATGAGTCATCTGGAAACAAGGTACCCCTAACAACTTATACTTATGATACTGATAATATATCTGAATTAAGAATTTATCTTAAAAGCATACATGTTAGTTATAGGGATCAGACTTTAGAAAATGAAAGAATCAAATCTGAGAATCTAGGTCTTAAAGAGAGGAATAAATTTCTTGAAGAGAAACTTGTTAACATGCAACAAGTTCAAAAGGAGAGAGATGATGCTGTTTATGTTGAATAGGAGTTGCTTAAAAGATATAGGCAAATAGAATCTGAGTTGGAAAAAGAGAGGAAAGTAATTAAAACTTGGACCAATTCTGGAAAAGACACACATCAGGTTTTTCAGACAGATACTGTAGGTTTAGGTTACTGTGAGGAAGATGAACTTAGGTTTAAAGATAAAGTTAAAGTGAAACCACAACTTAAACCTGTGAAATTTGTTCCTGAATCCAGTAAGCTAAAGTCTGTAGTTGTGAAAGAAGCTGTTATGGAGCCAATTGAAACTTGTGAAAAACAGGTTAATATTGGTTCAATAACAGAGAATAAGATTAAGATAGAAGCTGTTAAAGAACCAGTAAAAATCTGTGATAAACAGGTTATGTTAGATCAGAATTCAATGATCGTCAGAAGCTAGACTCAACTGATCAGGATTGCTGACGTCATCAGTATTGCATGGTCATCAGTATTTGATCAAGCGTCAGTATCTTATTGATCATCAGGATTCCTACTCAGACTATGATCAGGATTGATCATCAGAACTTGAAGCTGATCAGGATTCCTACTTCGAGTTATATTTGGAGTCTAGATAAACATGGAAGTTTATTCTATTTGTTCCTGGTTTGTAGAATGTAGCTATCGATTAAGGATAGGTTTCTATCTTTGTTATTGATTAGGACTTATCTTGTTATTGATAGAGAAGCTGTGTACACTATATAAACACAGTCTTGGTTTCGATTTATGTATTCATTCGAACGAGAACATAATCGAATAGAAGCTCTCGAGAACATAGAATTTCTTGAGAGAGTTTTTGTAAACTAGCAGCTCTCAAGAACATCAGAATTTCTTGAGAGAGTTTGTAACAGTTTTATATCAGATTTAATAAAGCTGTTATCTTTCTTTTCATATTTGTGATATATACATTAAGAAGTCGATTATCTTACACTATTGTATTCAACCCCCTTCTACAATAGATTATTACTGGGCAACAATTGGTATCAGAGCAAACTGATTTAATTCTGAATCAGATACGATCTAAAGATGTCGACAACCAAGTATGAAAGCATGAAGAATCCCATCTTAAAGATATCAGAATATCCTACATGGAGGGTAAAGATGCTGATGTACCTGGAGGCTATGGATCCTGACTACTTGGACAGGATTCGTGATGGACCATATATACCAACAAAGTTCGTAGAACGAACAGATACAGTACCAGAACATTATGTGGTCAAAGCTAAAGCTGAATGGACTCCAGAAGAAAAAGCTCATGTACTCAGGGAACCAAAGATAAAGAATATCTTGCATAATAGCCTTGATGCTGTCATGTCAAACAGGGTGATTGCATGCAAGTCTTCAATAGAAATCTGGGATACTTTGGAAACTCAGTGCCAGGGATCTGCATCTGTCAAGAAAAACAGAAGGGCTCTATTGATTCAAGAATATGAACAATTCGATGCAAGACCTGAAGAGAGCCTGACTGAGCTACATGATAGATTCCTGACACTATTGAACAGCTTATCTTTAGTTGACAAAGTATATGAAACTGAAGATTCTAACACCAAATTTCTTAGAGCTTTACCTGAAGAATGGGATACTCAGACCTCAATCATTAGACACCAGTATGATCTGAACATTGTGTCTCTTGATGAGATCTATGGGATGCTAAGAACTCATGATCTTGAAGTTCAACAGAGAAAGAACAAGAAAAGCAGCAAGGCAAAGTCAATTGCTTTGAATGTAGAAGCTAAATCAAAAGGAAAGGCTATGGAGGTCTCTAGAAGTAAATCAAGAGTAGCTGAGTCAGATCCTGACGACTCTTCATCAGATACTGATGGCAATCCTGATGCCAATACTGGTGATGATTCTTCTGACTCAGACATGGAAGAGATGGTTGCTATGATTGTCAGAAACTTCAGAAGGATGAAGTTCAGGAAGAATAGAAGACAAGGCAACTTTCAGAAAAAGAGCTTCAAAGCAGACAAAGACAAGTATATCAAAAAGGACAGCAAGGGTAGCAAATTTGACAAGTCAAAGGTTAGATGCTACAAGTGTAATGGTATGGGTCACTTTGCTTCTGAATGCAACAAGACAAAGGCACTCATCACATCAAGCAAGGATTGGATGGACTCTTCCTCAAAATCTGATACTGAGGTAGTCAACTATGCGTTAATGGCCAATGCTGATGTAATTGCTGCTCCTGATGATAAGGTACTAAATACTATCTTTGATTTTGATACTGATAATGCTTCTGAGTTAAGACATTTTCTAAAGTCATTACATATTAGCTTTAGAAGTCAAACTGCTGAGAATACTAGAATCTTATCTGAGATGTCTGACCTTAGAAAGAGGAATGAGATATTAGAAGCTGAATTTTCTCGTATGCAATAAGTACAAAAAGAATGTGATAATGCTAAACACATGCACTTAGAGATGACATCTAAATGTACTTCCCTTGAAAAAGAACTTGAATATGCTAATGAGAAAATCAGAACCTGGACAGACTCTGGTAGGAAATTTCATGAGATTAATACCTCTAAGAATTGGAGAGAGTGTCTAGGATATAAGTCAGATGAAGATAAGAAATTAGCAGAGAAAATTGTCATTGATGAGACAGTCAGTCCAAAGACCTATAGACATGTTATAGACTCAACCAAATCTAAGATTACTCCTGTTAATTTTGTTTTTGGTAAGGATTCCAATTCTACTTTTGAAAAGGGATCTTCTTTTACTCAAGGAATTAAAATTATAAAGTCTAAACCTGTCATGAACAAAGTCACTAAGAATGTAGGTCTATTGTCTCAGAAACAGCTTAAAGATAAAATCTGTGAGGTTACAGATAAGAAAAAGGAAGCTACTGTTAAGAGAAACAGGAATGGTAAAATTGGGATCAATAAAGAAAATGGTTATAAGTATATCCCAAATGCACCTAGAAAGAGTTGTTTTAACTGTGGTAACTCTAATCATCTTGCTATTGATTGTAAAAAGAGTAAGAAGAAAATTGCTGAAATTCCTAAGTCTGATGTTAGGAATAGATCAGTATTTTACAAACCACAGAATTCCTGTTTTCATTGTGGTAGTCTATGGCATTCTATTTATACCTGTAAAGAGTATCATGATTTGTACTATAACTTTTATGATCCATTGCCTAAGTTTGAAAGTAGTACAAAGTCTGATAGAACTGAAAATGTCATAGTGAAGCATGCTTTTGTTAATACTGATACTGACAAAGCAAATCCTGATGGAGTAAATCCTGTCAGGACTGCTAAAGTCAAAAAGTCTTCTGCTGTTAAATTTAATAAAATGCATGAACAAGGAATCCAACAAGTGTGGGTTCCTAAACATTCTGACTAGTGTTTTACTATTCTGATGCAGGGTAAAAGGAAAAATGTGTTAGTCATAGATAGTGGATGTTCTGTGCACATGACTGGAAACAAAGCCCTGTTATCAGAATATGAGGAAAAAGCTGGCCCAACTGTGTCTTATGGAGATGGCAACATTGGACAAACCTTGGGATATGGCAATATAATCATTGGAAATGTCATCATTGAAAAAGTAGCTCTAGTGAAGGGACTAAAACCCAACTTGTTGAGTATTAGTCAAATCACTGACAGAGGTTATCATGTCAATTTCTATTCCACACATTGTGAAGTAGTCAGTAAAGCAACAGGAAAGATAGCACTAACTGGCTACAAGCATGGTAACATATATGAAGCCAACATTCTCTCAGATACTGATGTCTCCCCTACATGTTTCATCAGTAAAGCTTCAGTAGATGAAAGTTGGAATTGGCACAAGAAGCTTTCTCATCTCAACTTCAGCAACATCAATGAGTTGGTTAAGAAAGAGTTAGTAAGAGGATTACCTAATGTCTTATATACACCTGATGGACTCTGTGATGCATGCCAAAAAGCAAAACAAAGAAGGACATCATTCCAGAGTAAATCAGAATCCTCTATTGAAGAACCATATCACATGCTACATCTTGATCTGTTTGGTCCAGTCAACATCATGTCCATCAGTAAGAAAAGGTACACTCTTGTAATTGTTGATGAATATTCTAGATTCACCTGGGTGTATTTTCTGCACAGAAAAGATGAAACTCCTGAAGTTCTGTTGGATCATGTGAGGATGATTGAGACAACCACAAAGTACAAAGTCAAGATTCTGAGAAGTGATAATGGTACTGAATTTAAGAATTCAAAGATGGAAGAGTTCTGCAAATATAAAGGAATCATTCAACAATTCTCTGCTCCTGGCACACCTCAGCAAAATGGAGTAGTAGAAAGGAAGAATAGAACTCTTATTGAAGCTGGCAGAACTATGTTGGAAGAAGCTAAATTACCTACATATTTCTGGGCAGAAGCAGTCAACACAGCATGCTATACACAAAATCTCACATTGATAAACAGGCATGGTGTCACTCCTTATCAGTCACTCAAGGAGAAAAAACCAAGTCTGAAGCATTTGCATGTGTTTGGCTGTAAATGTTTTGTTCTCAGAACTCATCCTGAACAGCTAGGGAAATTTGAAACAAAGGCTGATGAAGGAATATTCATAGGTTATCCTACATCAAGAGCCTTCAGAGTTTTTAATTTGAGAACAAGAACTGTCATGGAGTCAATTCATGTATCTTTTGATGATAAGAAGATAACTGGAATCATTGAAGACTCACATGATAGATTGTTATTTGAAAATGAAGCTTCCAAGGAACCTGAAGAAAGTGAATCAGATCCTGTCAATTCATCAGATACTGATGGGTCACCAAATCCTGATGACTCACCAGGTACTGATGGTGCTAATACTGATGATGCAAACAATAGTGATACAACTAGTAGTGCTAATGTTGAGGGGGAGCAACGACATTCAACTACAAGTTCAGAGTCAACTCAATCATCAGGACAGAATTCTTCAGATACTGATTCAAGTGAAGATCCTGATAACACATCAGGAGGGCATAACAATAATTCAGGGAGAGCTTCAAATCTATCAAATTCTTTCAATCAAGATAACACCAATCCAGGGGGAGCATCTACTTCAAGAAACAATTTGACACCAGCAAGGAAATGGACAAAAGATCATTCTCCTGATTTGATAATTGGAGATCCTTATGCAGGTGTTCAAACAAGAAGTGCAACTCAGAATGAATGTCTATACAATAACTTTCTATCCAAGGAGGAGCCTAAGAAAGTTGAAGATGCACTTAAAGATGCTGATTGGGTTACTGCAATGCAAGAAGAACTGAATGAATTTGAAAGGAATGAAGTCTGGAAACTGGTACCAAGACCAAAGAATAGATCAATTGTTGGTACAAAGTGGATTTTCAAGAACAAGACTGATTCTGATGGAGTCATTATCAGAAATAAAGCTAGACTAGTTGCAAAGGGGTATTCCCAACAAGAGGGAATTGACTATGATGAAACTTTTGCTCCTGTTGCAAGACTAGAAGCCATCAGGATATTTCTTGCTTATGCAGCACATAAGAAATTCAAGATTTTCCAGATGGATGTTAAAAGTGCTTTCTTAAATGGTGAACTGGAGGAAGAAGTTTATGTCGAACAACCTCCTGGTTTCATTGATCCTACATATCCAGATCATGTCTACAGACTGGATAAGGCACTTTATGGACTAAAGCAAGCTCCAAGAGCATGGTATGAAACCTTAGCTCAATTCTTACTGGAAAGTGGATTCAAAAGAGGTGCAATTGATAAAACTCTATTTTATTTGAATCATGGTAAGGAGTTGCTGTTAGTTCAGATTTATGTTGATGATATCATTTTTGGGTCAACAAACAATAAGCTGTGTGAGAAGTTTTCCAAGCTTATGCAGTCAAGATATCAAATGAGCATGATGGGAGAAATGAGTTACTTTCTGGGTCTTCAAGTTAAACAGACTGATGAAGGGATTTTTATTAATCAGTCTAAATACACAAGGAATTTACTGACAAGGTTTAACATGCAAGACAGTACTCCTGCTTCAACTCCCATAGCTATAGCTACCAAACTTGATCCTGATCAAGGTGAAGAGGTAGATGTAACTCACTACAGAGGAATGATTGGCTCTTTATTGTATCTCACTGCCAGTAGACCAGATATCATATTTGCAACCTGTCTATGTGCAAGATTTCAAGCAAAACCTAGAGAACCACATCTGATTGCAGTCAAAAGAATTTTAAGATATCTCAAAGGCACTCCTTCACTTGGCCTTTGGTATGCAAGGGAATCAGATTTTGGGTTGTGTGGTTATTCAGATGCTGATTTTGCAGGATGCAAAATAGACAGGAAAAGTACTTCAGGAAGTTGTCAGTTTTTGGGTGGAAGACTAGTTTCATGGTTCAGTAAAAAGCAGAAATCTATTTCCACTTCAACTGCAGAAGCTGAGTACATTGCTGCAGGAAGTTGTTGTGCTCAGATAATGTGGATGAGAAATCAGTTGTTAGATTATGGTCTGTCATACTCAAAAATCCCTATTTATTGTGATAACCAAAGTGCTATTGCAATGACAGGAAATCCAGTTCAGCATTCTCTTACTAAACACATCAGTATCAGATATCACTTTATAAGAGAACAGGTTCTGGAAGGAACAATTGAACTTCACTTTGTTCCTACTGATCAACAACTAGCTGATATATTCACCAAGCCACTACCTGAAGCTACTTTCAATAAATTGGTGAATGAACTTGGAATGATGAATTTTGAGAATTTCTGAGGAAAAGCTACAGAGAGGAAATCCTGATAACTGTCAAATCCTGATGGTTATTCAGAAAGGTATGTATCTTTGATCAAATCCTGATAGGACTCAATCCTGACAGGAAATCAATTGGTCAAATCCTGATGCTCAGATATTGAAGCTGGTATAAAAACCAGAGATTCTATGCTAATTTGTCATCAACACTCCTGGTAAACTCTGGACAATTAGATTATTACTTAGTCTTTGATTAAGTTTTCAGTCTTAATTATCAATTTCAATTTCATTATTATCAGAGTTTATTATTTATCATCTCTATATCACTATGAGTGTTACTAACAAATTTTGCAGGCAAGTACAAGAAGAAAACAATTGAGAAAATGGACAAATTTCATTAATACTTGAAGATTCATTACACATGAAAAATGGAAATTACATATTTATTTTCCTAGTCTATTTTCTACTCAGGAACTCGTGCTTTACAGATAAGCATGAACACGTGCCCTGCAAATTAGCATGAATGCTCCTGAGCAGCTTCACAGTCCATCAGGATTGGAAGATTTCTATGTCCATACTTAAAGGACAAGAAGAGGAGCAGACGCACTTGAAGGTGGCTCGACCCCTTGATCACCGGAACTTTTCCGTGCTTCCAACTTGCAAGACACACAAGCATCACGGATCTTTCTATTTCTCTCAAGCTCTCGCTCGAGTTCCTCATCATCTTCATCATCACCGTCTTCTGGCTCTTCTTCATCGACGATGACTAAGTTGTGAAGAGGATTCCAGTCAGGATCAACCTGCTGGAAGTTATGGAGAAGGACTTCAGCCATTGCGTTGATAAATGCTTCATGTTCCTGAGGGTCAGGAACAGGTTGTGGTTCTTCGTGCTCTGCAATCTCAGCCAGAGCCTCATCCATCTCTTGCGAGATCATCATATTCCTCATCAGGTAAATCGTTTTGATTGTTGGCAGCCATTGAAAAACGAAGAAGGTGAAAGGTTTTCGTAAGTTTTTCTCTGGAAAGGGTTTGTACTTTTAATAAATAAATGATGTTATGCTTAACAGTTCTCTTTTATAGAGAATATGTATTAAGGGTGCAGGTCATTTCTACAATCTCGATGAGACGGTTCAGTTTTCCATAAATATTTTTGCCTCGTTTGCTGGTAAGCGTGTTTTAATTCTATGACCATTAATTTGGTTATTTTTCTTAAACCAAAACGCTATTCAGGATTGTTAAATTAAATTTTGTTTTCTTAAATAAAATTTTATTTTAATCTTATTGAATATTTTTTTCAATCCTGATATGGCAAAATATTTTGTGCGGAAATGCTTTTATTCCTGATGAGGTTAGGTTTTTCTTACATCAAAAAATGCCTACTCGTTATGGACTACTTTCTAATGCTATGGGGCAAGGCCCAACCCACCTTGTTCCTGACACAAGCATGCAACCTAAACAGTCTAAACAGTTAACAACCACCTCTACTGTCTCTCAAAAGACTTTAGTTGTAAAATCAAAGAAATCAGCTAGAACTGATGTGTCTGGAAGGCAATCAGGTTCAAAGGATTTTTCCTCTACACCACTCACTAAAAAGAAGATACAAGGGGGTGTACAAGGGGTCCTGGTGAAGAAAGCTGATAAGGTTGTTAAGAATGTTCCTGTGAAAAGGAAGTTAAGGTTGATTGATGAAAGTGATTCAGAGGATGACTTACCTATATCCTCTGTGATGAATGTGAACAAGGAAGTTGCTGATACTGCTACTAAAGCTGTGGTACCTTTATCAAAACCACAAAAGACAAGGAAATTATCAAAGAGCAGGTATCATATTCCTTTGACAGTGCAAATGAAGGATACTGATATTCAGACATCAAATCCTGATGAGTCATCTACTCCTGATGCTCTAGCAAATCCTGATGTTAGTATTCCTGATGCAACAACAAAAGTTGTCTCTATATCAGACTCTCCAGCCTCTCCATCTCAGATTAGAGAAATTTCTTGGGAGAAGGTTTCTACAACTGCTTCCTTGGTTGGTCTTACACCTACATCAAAGAAAAAGAGGAATGCAGAAGAGTTAGTCTATCAGAGACAGAAGAAGCTGAAAGGATCAAGCCCACAAGAACCTGAATTTCAGAGTAATTCAGCAGCTACTGTTGATCCTGCCACACAAGAACCACTCAATCAAAGTTTGGGTGAAGGCTTAGCTAGTGGAATGGTCACACAAGAACCATTTTCTCAAAGGGAGAATGAAGACATCAACATTCCAGCTACACAAGAACCATCTTTTCAAAGTGAAGATGCAGGCAAAGCTACAGCTTCTGTTGAAAGATTGGTCGAGAACATTGTCAATGAGGGAAGCACACAAGAACCTTTAACTCAAAGTGTTGAAGCAGCTTCTGAACCTCAAGCTCCACAAGAACCATTGGTAGCAAATACTGATGCAAGCATATCAAATCCTGACGATGTTCATCCTGACGCTAGTGGTGCTCCTGATAATGAACCTATTTTGATACAGCCACTTCGTTCAAGACCAATGGATCATCCTATCTCAGAACCACAGGATAAACTGAAAGGTATTGCTATTCCTGATCCTGATATTACTCATGATACTGCTGATGATACTTCTGATGATAGTGATGATGATAATGAGAATCGAAAAGAGAAGGAACAGCTTGCTACAGCACTCAAAATTAGTCTTGGAACTAATTTTGGTTCATCAAGTACATATATGGCTAGCAATGCTTTCACTGGGAAAGATCAGAGACAAGATTTTTCTACTCCTTCCTTTGATCCTGCAGAGGCATTTAGACAGAATGAATGGAACAATTCATGGCACCAATCTGATGAATCTATCAGTTTTTCTTCTGCTATTGAACATGCCTATAATGTAGTGAAATCTATAGAGAATCAAGAATTGAAGAATTATCTGAAGGCTACTACTCTGTTATCCAAAAGCCTGAAAAGTGAGATTGATTCTATCAAGGGCTCAACTGAAAAAGTGAGGACTGATATCTTTAATAATTTTACAAAGGTGCCTACTACTTTACAACTAAGGGTAGTGGAATCCCAAGTGAAATCTGTTGTTTCAGAACAAACCTCAATCAATCAAAGAATTGATTCTCTGGATACTAAGGTAACTGAAATTCAAGCCTCTCTTTCCTTAATTTTGCAATTATTGTCAAATCCTGATGTCAAAAAAGGGGGAGAAGGTTATTCAGACAAAATGTACACCTGATCTAGTATTAAGAAATAATGATGATGATACTGGAGATGATGGTGGTGACAAAGTGATACAAGGAGAAACCTCTGATGCTGTTGTTATGAAGACAATCCAAACTTCTCAAAGTCAAACAACGCAGTCAACTCATGTTTCTGATTCTGGAGTTAAGACAGTAAGAACATTGGTGCAATCTCAGATCCTGACGGAAGATCAAATCCTGACACCTGGTCATGGACACATTCTTGCTACAATTCCTGAAGGTGATGAAGATGTAATTATTGATAATCCTGAAGATGCATCAAATTTATTCCAGAAGTTTTCTACAAAAGATAGCAGAATTGTTACTCTATATCACACTGATAAAAGAGTTCAACAATTATATGCAAGAAAAGCACTCTCTATAGCAAGTGAAGAATATCCAGATCTCTCACATAAAGAATTCTTGAGACTACAAAGAGAGACAATGGAAAGCTATACTGCTCCTGCTAGAGGTAGAGGAAGCAGAGGTAGGAGAGGTGCTAGAAGAAGTAAAAGAGGTTCTTCAACTCAAACAGTACCTAGACAGACAAGGTCTAGAGGGTTAAGAATTGAAGAAATTCCTGAAGCTTCACAAAATCTAACAGATCCTGTTATCAAGGATATCATGGAGAAAGAAGACAAGGAATTTGTTGAAGAAGAACCTGAATTGAGAAGAAAAACAAGTAAATCAACTCTCAGCAATACAAATCAAATTGAAGATTCTAATCCTGACAATATTCAAGATCCTGACGAATCTGAAATTCTGCAAGAAGTTGATTTGATAATCTTATCTACTGTTGTTGATTGTCACAACAAAGAAGTAGATGAAGAAGAAGAAGCCAGAAGAAGAGATATTACAAAAAGAACATATGAAGATTTCAATCTCTATCTACAAAGGCTTAAAGTTTCAAATGAAAGACAATGGAGAAATACAAGCAGGCAAGAATCTTTACTTGAAAGAAGCTACACTCGTGAAAAGGAGAAAGACAAGAAGTGGGAACACATAAGTACACTGAAGTGTGATACACCTATCAATTTTCAGACTGGTGGAATTATTACAAGTGCTTCAAGTGTTGTTGATTTGTCTGATATGGCTAGATCAAAAACACTCTGGTTAAAGATGTTTTCGAATCTGAAGCAAATGTCAAGTTACACAAGAGGAGGTATTGGACACAGGGATGCTGAATTTTTAAACATGACTTATGTTGATCCTTACTCCTTAACTGAAATTGGAGGTACTTTAACTTCTGAAAATCTGAACAATTTATTAGCTGTTGATATAGTTATAGATTGTCATGATGGTTTTGAAAAGAAAGAAAAGCTTCTGTACTTCATGAAAGATGGTAGTGTGAAGATTCTATCTATTCAAGATCTGCTGATGAAAACTACACAGGAACTGAAATATGTTCACTATCTGTTAAGATGGAAGAACCAA
Source organism: Heracleum sosnowskyi (assembly GCA_030848705.1). NCBI lineage: Eukaryota > Viridiplantae > Streptophyta > Magnoliopsida > Apiales > Apiaceae > Heracleum > Heracleum sosnowskyi. Next base: position 139,508,798 of record CM061237.1, read on the forward strand.
GTGTACAAAGTATGGGCTGACATGATTTTGTCAACTATAAAAAGAAGACTGGATGGAAACAGTAATTTCGATGGTAATTATATTCCCATGTACTTAAATCAAAGAGGTCAGGATGTGGAAATGCAAAGAGGTACTGCTGTTAAAGAAGTAACTTTTGGTATGACCCAACTTACTCTCAATCCTGATGGGAAGGAAATTGCTTATCTTTTGCTTGAAGAGCACAGTCTACAGAAAAGCTCCATACAGAATCTCAGAGCAGCTATCTACCAGATTAATGAGGAAGATGAAGAACTCAGAAATCTTAAGGAAAGACTGATTCAAATTCTTGAAGAAAAAGAAGAAAGTTTATTATCCAACTTCTTGAAGATGAATCTGTTCTATCAAAAAGCTTAAACAGATAAGTTGTTTCTGAAGATATTCGTACATTTTGATACATGTTTTTGACATCATTGAATATTTGGAATCTATACTTTATTTCACAAAGTATGAGATTGGGGGAGATTGTTAGATCAGAATTCAATGATCGTCAGAAGCTAGACTCAACTGATCAGGATTGCTGACGTCATCAGTATTGCATGGTCATCAGTATTTGATCAAGCGTCAGTATCTTATTGATCATCAGGATTCCTACTCAGACTATGATCAGGATTGATCATCAGAACTTGAAGCTGATCAGGATTCCTACTTCGAGTTATATTTGGAGTCTAGATAAACATGGAAGTTTATTCTATTTGTTCCTGGTTTGTAGAATGTAGCTATCGATTAAGGATAGGTTTCTATCTTTGTTATTGATTAGGACTTATCTTGTTATTGATAGAGAAGCTGTGTACACTATATAAACACAGTCTTGGTTTCGATTTATGTATTCATTCGAACGAGAACATAATCGAATAGAAGCTCTCGAGAACATAGAATTTCTTGAGAGAGTTTTTGTAAACTAGCAGCTCTCAAGAACATCAGAATTTCTTAAGAGAGTTTGTAACAGTTTTATATCAGATTTAATAAAGCTGTTATCTTTCTTTTCATATTTGTGATATATACATTAAGAAGTCGATTATCTTACACTATTGTATTCAACCCCCCTTCTACAATAGATTATTACTGGGCAACAGGTTAATGTTGGTTTAATGACAGAAAAACAATTCAATCATAAGCTCAAAGAAGTAAAGTCTGTCATGAAACAGAAAGGGTTCAAGAAGAACAGGAATGGAAAAATAGGCATAAATAAAAGGAATAATCATTCGCCTACTACTGTTGCTCCAAGAAAAACTTGTTATAACTGTGGAAGTACTAACCATCTTGCTAGTTTTTGCAAGAAGAACAAAGATATTAATTCTTTACCCTCCAAACCTAGAGTAAAGAATGATTATGTTAGAGTTAGACCACAGACTTTATGCACACACTGTGGGAGCACTTGGTATTCCATTTATACTTGTAAGAGTTATCATGATATTTATCACAACTATTATGAGCTAAAACCCAACTTAAAATGGGTTAGAGCAAACTCTGCAAGTGTAAAGTCTGACAATGTTAGTTTAAACTCTGTTGATAGTGATTCCGCTGCAAAAGCTAACAATGTTAAGAAAGCCAAAGGATCCAAGCAAGTCTAGATCCTTAAATCTAACACTCAGTGATTGTTTGTGATTGCAGGGCATAAAAGAGAGCACTCTTATCTTGGACAGTGGATGCTCAGGACATATGACTAGAAATAAAGCCCTGCTATCAAATTTTGAGGAAAAAGCTGGCCCAAAAGTTTCCTATGGAGATGGCAACATAGGACATACTCTGGGATATGACAATATCAATCTTGGAAGTGTCATCATTACAAATGTAGCTCTAGTCTCAGGACTCAAGCATGATCTGCTTTCTGTGAGTCAAATCTGTGACAGAGGATACCATGTAGATTTTCATACTGAACATTGTGAGGTTATCAGCAAATCTACTGGGAAAGTTGTTCTAGTTGGACACAGACGCAATAACATTTATGAAGCAAGTTTGATAACAAACTCTGAAGGAAAAGCTGTGTGTCTGTCTACAAAAATGTCAAATGAAGAGAGTTGGAATTGGCACAAGAAGCTCTCTCATCTAAACTTGAACAACATCAATGAGCTAATTCGAAAAGATCTTGTAAGGGGACTTCCAAAATCAATACTCAACTTAGATGGTCTGTGTGATTCTTGTCAAAAGGCCAAGCAAAGAAAGTCATCTTTCAAGAGTAAATCTGAATCTTCGGTTGTGGAACCTTATCATCTTTTACATGTTGATCTTTTTGGTCCAGTGAATGTAATGTCAATAGGCAGAAAGAAATATGCTTTGGTAATTGTTGATGAATACACCAGATACACCTGGGTGTACTTCTTAGCAAAGAAGGATGAAACTGCCCTAACTTTGATGGATCATGTGAAGCTATTGGACAAAGGATCACAGTACAAAGTGAAATTTCTAAGGAGTGATAATGGTACTGAATTCAGAAATTCTGAAATGGAAGCTTTCTGCAAGGAAAGAGGAGTAAAGCAAGAATTTTCTGCACCTGGAACTCCACAGCAAAATGATGTAGTTGAAAGAAAGAACAGAACTCTAATTGAAGCTGCCAGAACAATGCTTGATGAAGCAAAATTGCCAACTTATTTCTGGGCAGAAGCTGTTCAAACTGCCTGTTTTACTCAAAATTCAACACTGATCAACAAGCATGGGAAAACACCATATGAGATGGTGAAGAATAAAAAGCCAAATTTGAAGTTTATATTTTCATATTTTTGGATGCAAGTGCTTTGTGTTGAAAACTCATCCTGAACAGTTGACCAAGTTTGATTTAAAAGCTGATGAAGGAATTTTTGTTGGATACCCACTATCAACTAAAGAATTCAGAGTCTACAATCTAAGAACTAAAGTGATCATGGAATCTATACATGTGTCATTTGATGACAAGAAAATAACTGGAATAGAAGATGAAGAATATCATGATCAACTTCGCTTTGAAAATGAAGATGTATACTCTGATGATGTAAACTCTGATGCAGCAAATCCAACAAACTCTAACGAAGCATACTCTGATCCTCTACTGGTAAACACTGACGAATTTTCTCTGACAGAACAAAATAGAGAACCAGTTGAGGGGGAGCGTGAAGAAACTTCAGAAACTTCTCAAAGTGATGACTCAAATTCTGAAAGAGAGTCAAATATAGAATCAAACAGAAACTCTGAGTCAAACTCTGAAAGTTCAAATACTGAACAGTCCAATTCAGGGGGAGCCTCAGAGAATGCAAATAGTCAAGAAGAAAATAAGGAGAGCACGGATCAAGGGGGGGATCTAATAATGATAGTAGAAGCCAATTACCTACAGCAAGAAGGTGGACACAATCCCATACACCTGACTTGATAATTGGAGATCCAGAAGCTAGTGTAAGAACTAGAAGTGCTACAAATAATGAATGTCTGTTTCATGCATTCTTATCTCAAATAGAGCCCAAGAAAGTGGAAGAAGCTCTTCAAGATGCTAACTGGATAACAGCAATGCAAGAGGAGTTAAATGAATTTGAGAGGAATGAAGTCTGGACACTTGTACCAAGACCAAAGAACAGATCTATTGTTGGTACAAAGTGGGTTTTCAGAAACAAAACAGACAGTGATGGAGTGATTACAAGGAATAAAGCTAGACTTGTGGCTAAAGGCTATTCACAGTAGGAAGGAATTGACTATGATGAAACCTTTGCTCCAGTTGCAAGATTGGAGGCAATAAGGATTTTTCTGGCCTATGCTGCTCACAAGAAGTTTAAAGTCTTTCATATGGATGTGAAAAGTGCTTTTCTCAATGGGAAACTTGAAGAAGAAGTGTTTGTTGAACAACCACCAGGGTTTGTAGATCCCAAACATCCAGATTATGTCTACAGGCTTGATAAGGCATTATATGGACTAAAGCAGGCACCTAGAGCATGGTATGAAACTCTGGCTCAATTTCTTTTAGAAAGTGGGTTCACTAGAGGTACAATTGACAAAACCTTGTTCTATTTTAATTTTGGTGATGATTTGCTGTTAGTTCAAATCTATGTGGATGACATAATTTTTGGGTCTACTAATGACAAACTCTGCAAGAAATTTGCCAAACTTATGCAGTCAAGATATCAAATGAGTATGATGGGAGAGCTTAGTTATTTTCTAGGCTTACAGGTCAAGCAAACAGATGATGGGATTTTTATCAATCAAGCAAAATATACCAGAAATCTTCTCAAGAAATTTGGTATGCTTGATAGTTCATCTGCTACAACTCCCATGGCTACTGCAACAAAGCTAGACAAAGACACATGAGCCTCAGTAGATATGACAAACTATAGAGGAATGATAGGGTCTCTTCTTTATCTGACAGTAAGTAGACCAGATATCATGTATGCAACATGTCTTTGTGCAAGATTTCAAGCAGACCCCAGAGAGCCACATCTAACAGCTGTAAAGAGGATTTTCAAATATCTCAAAGGAACCATAACCCTTGGTTTGTGGTACCCTAGAGAATCAGAGTTTAAATTAATTGGTTACTCTGATGCAGATTTTGCAGGCTGTAAGATAGACAGAAAAAGCACAAGTGGAAGCTGTCAATTTCTTGGTGACAGATTAGTTTCTTGGTACAGCAAGAAACAGAAATCAATTTCCACATCCACAGCAGAAGCAGAGTATATTGCTGCTGGTAGCTGTTGTGCACAGATTTTATGGATGAAGAATCAATTGCTAGACTATGGATTAAGGTACTCTAAAATACCTATTTACTGTGATAATCAAAGTGCTATTGCTATGACAGGTAATCCAGTACAGCACTCCATGACCAAGCACATCAGTATAAGGTATCATTTTATCAGGGAACATGTGGAAGAAGGAGATATTGAGCTTCATTTTGTGTCTACAGACCAACAGCTTGCAGATATCTTCACCAAACCTTTGAGTGAAGCTACCTTTACAAGACTGGTAAATGAACTTGGAATGATTTCTGGTTTTGACTAGAAATACTGGTTAGATTCAAAATCTATACATGATTGATTTTATGCTCATGGTTCTTTGCATGTGTTAACTGTTATTTGTACCAGTATGTTAAACTCTGATAGTAAACTCTGATAGTAAACTCTGTTAGTAATAAAGTGTCAGTCATACTCTGTCGGTTAAAGTCTGATGTTAAACTCTGATTGTGATTTTTGTCTTAAACACATGGACCGATGAAGAAACTTGTATGAAGCATGACTCTCAGTAAGTAATCATGAATCCTTCTGAATGATATAAATTCTGATTTCAAAATGTGCAGAAATTTTACACAAGCATGATACTGTCTCTATATTTATAGCATCTCTAAGTTCATTGATCCTATACACTGAGTCTGTATTAGCTGTTTGCACTTTCTCTCATAAATTAATTGTATTAACTGATGAAAAGTCTAAACTCTGATAATTAGTTGCAAATATTTCACCCTCAAAAGATGCCAAAAAGAGCACAAATTCCTTTGAGATCAAGTTGTGCCTAGGAAGACCCAGGAACTTATTGTATGAAATAAGGGCTAAAATCTTTGATTTTTGGTGACTAGAGCCAATCACTGATTACTGGAAAAATAAAAATAAAAAAATAAAAAATAATTTTTTTTTATTAAAGGGGGTGTAAATAATAATTTTTAGGTACAGAGTTTAGATACTATCAGATTTTGTGTTATAATTGAGAGTTTGGGCAACCAGTTTTTACTGATTTATTTTGTGGATTTTATGCACTTTGAGATGATCTAAATATGTATATTCAGTAAACTCTGCTAATTCACACACAATAATTCACACCTGTACAGTTTGTGAAAAGAGTTTATTTATAAAGAAGAAGGATTGGTAAACACTGATGAACTGTGTACTCTACGCCGAGGTAATTTAATTTTAATCTCTGATGATTAAAATAAATTTTGTTTGTTTCAGACATATTATGATTTTGAGAAAAGACATTTGTTTTGAAAATTCAAAAAGAGTATGATTGGACAGTTGTTCAAGAGTGTATTAAACAGAAGAGAGAGGTTGCGTGTCTAGGAAAGTGTAAAAGGCGGTAATTATTGCTATTTTTACTGCGCATGCGCATTGGAAACTGTCAATTACTGCTGTCAGTCATTGCATGTGTGCCACGTGTCCCACTCACACAATTAACGGAGTAAGACAGTTGTGTATTAATGATTAAAAACTGTTCAGTTTTTAATTTTGAATTTCATATAAACAATATACACACATACGTCTAAACCTTTCACATCTTACTCTAATTCACTTCTATTGTCACACACACATATTCACAAACACTTTTCTGCTTTCAAACTCTTTCGTGCTTTTGCATCTGTTTCTTTGTTATTCTTTCAAATCTTGCTAATGGCGACTACAGCGTTTGTTTCTTCTGGGTTAGAGTTTGTTCCTAACAACTATTCTGCTCCTTTGAGTAATGAGAACGCACCGGCGGCGTTTCATTTGTTACAAAGTTTTCTTGCTCAATCTCCTATTGGGCGTGCTCTTGTCGAACCAGGGAAGCTGTCTGCAGTTCAAATCAAAAGCTTCTGGGAAACTGGTCTTTATGATAATGGTGGAGATTCTGGTACTCCATCAATTGTTTTTGAGTTTGAAGAAGCCGAGTATGTTATTACTCCTGGTACAGTTCGTGCATCTATGGGATTTCCTGACCTCAATGCTTACACTATTGATGTTGGTGAGGCTGAATTATTGAGGATGATGAGGGAAATTGGTTATGGTGGATCTTTAGCAAAGATTGGTCAACTGAAGCGACCGTTCTTGAGGAAAGAGTGGATCTTTTTCTTCGACTGCATCACTAGAACGTTCGGTAAGAAGTGCACAAACTGTGATGCCATACCTACTGAAAGTCTTCAAATTGGGTATTCTCTGATCTATGGTACTTCTTTTGATTATGGTAGATTAGTTCTTAGCAATTTGGGTGATAAGATGACAGAAAATAGGGGAGTTGTTTACTTTTCAAGATTTTGTCAACTTTTATTTACTGCTTGTGTTGTTGGGGTGGAAATTTCTGATGAAGATGTGATTCCTTGTTTTAAATTGCACAAACGTATATTCTCTGATCTTATTAATAAGGATGTTAAGAAAGGGGTTGTTGGAGAATTGTTGCTACCTGCTTCTGTGCAACAGTTTGTAAATGATCAACTTAATCCACAAACACAACCACAACCACAATTACAACCAGAACCTCAAACTCTAAATACTGAACCTCTACCCTCTACTTCTCAACAACCACAATCTGGTGGTAGAATTAAGAAAAGAGCCTTCAAGAGGAAAGTTAGAGCAAATAGACCAAAGTCTGATGATGAAGATGATGCTGATCATGAGGTTCTTCATCACAAAAAGAGGAAGTTGGTAGCCAATTATCGTTTTGATAATTTGGATGAAGCTGTTCCTGAAACTGTCCAGCATAAAGCTCCTGCAGTTGTTGTTGAGGAGTCTACTGCAAATGCTGATATTGAGGACAGGGTTTTTCTAAACGCTGAAGCTCCTGAAGTTATTGTTCAGGAGGCTACTGAAGATGATGCAGCAGCTACTGAGCCTGATATGGCACAAGCTGATAAAGAGGCTGAAGTTTTTGAGCAAGATAATTTATTTGCTGATTTTGAAATTGAAGCACATCCTAGTATCAGTGTTTGTGATACTGAGGATGTGGCAGCTGATCAACCCACCCAAATTCTAGATGAGTCTCTTGCAACTCATACAGAGATTCTCTCTGTCAATAATACAATTCCTGAACAGGGTGAGGAGGTTGATCAGGTAATTGAAGCTGCTGTCAATAACTTGGATGAAGCTACAACAGAGAAATTGAATGACATTGTTGCAGAGTCTATTCCTGTCGAAACAGAGGATCTTGTAAACTCTGACATTCCTGAAATTACAAAGATAAATGCAAACAATGTAGATGAAGAATTTGTTGAAGCTGTTGCAGAAAATGTTGAAGAAGCTACACAGTTAAATACTGAAGCTACTGCAGAAGCTGCAAACTCTGAACATTCTCTTCATGCCAACTCTAACATTAATCTTGAATTTTCAAACTCTGATGAATCCATACCTTTTATAAGGGATCCTACAGCTGAGCATATCAAGGAAAATGTCAAAGCCACTGAAGCACATTATAGAGATATGTACTATGCTAACTGGTTAGGGGCAGATTGTATTTTCTCCAAGCAAAGGACTGCTGATTTTATCGCTCAATCTGCCAAGGAGATCACAAATTCTGAGCTTTTATCACATTTTAAGGCTACCATTGTTCAAGTCAAATCATTGCACAATCGCTTTGATGAGACTCACAAGGTAGTTCTTGGATTAAGTAATGATATAGCTCTTAAAGAATTAGCTTTGAAGAAAGACAGAGCTCAGTTTTCTTCTTTGATCAAGGATCAAGAAACCATCAAGCAGAGGCTAACAAATGTTGAGAGCAATCAGGCTGAACTATCTACTAAGATAGATTCTATTGCTGCCTCACTGGAGTTGCTAACATCAGTGCTTATTCCTGATGATGTCAAAAAGGGGGAGAGAGTTTCTAAAGACAAATGCAAAAGGACTCCAACCTTAAGACTGAGGGATGATGCAAATGATGGTGGAAGCAGAGGAGCAGAGCAAAGGTCAAAATCTTCTCAAGAGCAAGGGAGACTTAGGTCAAACTCTGCTAGACAGACAAACTCTGATATGATAAACTCTGGTGCTACTGGTTCTGGTACTCATGCTAAATCTTCTTCAAGACTTAAGAGTCTAGTGATTTCAGCTAATCCAATAACTGATGAAGAGATTGCAGCCAAGTTATTTTTAGATGAGCATGATGGTGAAGTGACAGTTGAGGATTTGGAAGCAGAAATGAAGATGTTATCTGAAGAACATAGAAAGAAAGTTGATTCTGGAAATTACAAGAGGAAAGTTGTAAAAGTTCTAAGAAAGAAAGAATTAGGTATCTCTATCAAGGAAAACTCTCAACAGAGTATGCAATATTCAAGAAGGCCAACAGATATTATTTCTGGTAAGGGCAAAGGGAAGCTGATAGAAGATACAGTATCAAAGAAAAATTATTCAACCTCTGACATAGCTCAAGTTGAATCTGTTCTAAATCAATCAACCACTGACAAAGCTCAAGTTGATGATTCTTCTAAAGTTGTGACAACCTCTGACGTTGCTCAAGTTGTGCAAACTCAATTATCTACACAACTCCAAGGATTCAAAAGACCTATACTGCCTGAAACTCTGAAGCCAGAATCTGTGAATTTTCTTCAAACCAGAACAGTACTTGGAAAAGAATCTTATGATAAGTCTGGTTTGGGTTCACATAGAGAGAAAATGATAAATAATAGACCTCTAGATCAAACATCACTGGCAGAACCTGGTGTTGGGGTTACTCAAGAAAACCTTGACAAACTAGTGTCTGTTCAGATGATTTACCACAAAGGGTTAAAGAAAGAGTTTCTGTTATACTTTATGTATGATGGAAGAGTATACAGAATAGGAGAAGCTGATGTTCAAATGAAGCTATGGGAAGAACTTGAGTATGTTCTATATCTTCTCAAAATCAAAAATAGAAGTACTCATAATGCTGCTCTAGTTCTGAGAGAAAGGATGTTGAAAACAAAAGCTATGCTTGGAGGAGGTGTTTCTAGTGCATATATTCCTAAGTACAGAGATGCTTATGGAAAGATTGTTGAGATGAAGAGAAACAGTGCCAAGTTCAAGACAACACTGGGAATAAAAGTCTTGGAGTTCAACTTAGAGTCTGACAAATCTTACTATATTCGGCTAGGGAATGAAATGAGGAAGAACAACATTTATTCTCTGAGAGCTGCTATCTACCAGACTGGAGAAAGTGATCCAGAACTTAAAGAATTGATAGGGATAATGGTGGATGAGCTTGAAAAAGCTGAAAGGAGGCTGCTTATTGACTATCTCAGGACAGTGCCTGATATTGAAGAGATTAAGTAAAGTCTGACTGTAAGTTTTTAAAGTTTTATGTTCTAAGTTAAAGTTAAACTCTGATTATATTTAAACACTGCATTTGTTATATGTTTTGACATCATCAATTATCTATTAACTTGTACATTTTTATTATGCACAAGTTGGGGGAGATTGTTAGATATAATTGCTAATGATTGTTTTATCAGTGTTTAAGAAACATGTACTCATTAGAGTTTACTTGAAGCCAGTCAGAGTTTATTTAAAGTCTGACGGGATGAGAGTTTATTTTAGCTGTCGGTGCTAACATGAAGATCCTAGAAGCAATATATTCTGAAGATGGAAAGAAGCAGAATATATTGAGATAGCTAAATAAATGGGACAGAAGACAGAAGCAATCCTAGATTGATATAAATTGTATAGCTAACTTATAGGATATCAATTAGAGATTGATTATGTAGTTGTGTACTATATAAACACAGATAGGTTAACCCTAAAAGGGATGTGAATACTGAATACATTATTCTTGTAACCTAGCAGCTCTCTGTGATTCTTTAACATCACTGAGAGAAGAGTTATTTATATAATTCAGTTTATTGATCATAAACAGTGTTCTTAATTATTCTTCTCATACATATATTGATTATATATTGTGTAATTCGGCCTAACAGGAAGGCAATCAGGTTCAAAGGATTTTTCCTCTACACCACTCACTAAAAAGAAGTTACAAGGGGGTGTACAAGGGGTCCTGGTGAAGAAAGCTGATAAGGTCATTAAGGATGTTTCTGTGAGAAGGAAGTTAAGGTTGATTGATGAAAGTGATTCAGAGGATGATTTACCTATATCCTCTGTGATGAATGTGAACAAGGAAGTTGCTGATACTGCTACTAAAGCTGTGGTACCTTCATCAAAACCACAAAAGAAAAGGAAATTATCAAAAAGAAGGTATCATATTCCTTTGACAGTGCAAATGAAGGATACTGATATTCAGACATCAAATCCTGATGAGTCATCTACTCCTGAAGCTCTAGAAAATACTGATGTTAGTATTCCTGATGCAACAACAAAAGTGGTCTCTATATCAGACTCTCCAGCCTCTCCATCTAAGTTTAGAGAAATTTCTTGGGAAAAGGTTTCTAAAATTGCTTTCTTGGTTGGTCTTACACCAAACTCAAAGAAAAAGAGGAATGCAGAGGAGTTAGTCTATCAGAGACAAAAGAAGCTGAAAGGATCAAGCCCACAAGGACCTGAATTTCAGAGTAATTCAGCAGCTACTGTTGATCCTGCCACACAAGAACCACTCAATCAAAGTTTGGGTGAAGGCTTAGCTAGTGGAATGGTCACACAAGAACCATTTTCTCAAAGGGAGAATGAAGACATCAACATTCCAGCTACACAAGAACCATCTTCTCAAAGTGAAGATGCAGGCAAAGCTACAGCTTCTGTTGAAAGATTGGTCGAGAACATTGTCAATGAGGGAAGCACACAAGAACCTTTAGCTCAAAGTGTTGAAGCAGCTTCTGAACCTCAAGCTCCACAAGAACCATTGGTAGAAAATACTGATGCAAGCATATCACATCCTGACGATGTTCATCCTGACGCTAGTGGTGCTCCTGATACTGAGCCTATTTTGATACAGCCACTTCGTTCAAGACCAATGGATCATCCTATCTCAGAATCACAGGATAAACAAAAAGGTATTGCAATTCCTGATCCTGATGTAACTCATAGTACTGATGATGATGACTCTGATGATAGTGATGATGATGAGAATCGAAAAGAGAAGGAACAGCTTGCTACAACACTCAAAATTAGTCTTGGAACTAATTTTGGTTCATCGAGTACATATATGGCTGGCAATGCTTATACTGGGAAAGATCAGCGACAAGATTTTTCTATTCCTTCCTTTGATCCTGCTGAGGCATTTAGACAGAATGAATGGAACAATTCATGGCACAATTCTGATGAATCTATCAGTTTTTCTTCTGCTATTGGACATGCCTATCATGCAGTGAAATCTATAGAGAATCAAGACTTGAAGAATCATCTGAAGGCTACAACTCTGTTATCCAAGAGCCTAAAAAGTGAGATTGATTCTATCAAGAACTCAACTGAGTTGGTGAGGAATGATATTTCTCAAAATTTTACAAAGGTGTCTACTGCTTTTCAGCTAAGGGTAGTAGAATCCCAAGTGAAATCTGTTATTTCTGAACAAACATCTATCAACAGAAGGATTGATTCTCTGGATACTAAGGTAACTGACATTCAAGCCTCTCTTTCCTTAATTTTGAATTTATTGTCAAATTCTGATGTCAAAAAGGGGGAGAAGGTTAGTCGGACAAAATGCACACCTGATCTAGTATTAAGGAATAATGATGATGATACTGGAGATGATGGTAGTGACAAAGTGATACAAGGAGAAACCTCTGATGCTGTTGTTATGAAGTCTACAATTCAAACTTCACAAAGTCAAACAACACAGTCAACTCATGTTTCTGATTCTGGAGTTAAGACAGTAAGAACATTGATGCAATCTCAGATCCTGACGGAAGAACAAATCCTGACACCTGGTCGTGGACATACTCTTGTTACAATTCCTGAAGGTGATGAAGATGTAATTATTGATAATCCTGAAGAAGCATCAAATTTATTCCAGAAGTTTTCTACAAAAGATGGCAGAATTGTTACTCTATATCACACTGATAAAAGAGTTCAACAATTAAATGCAAGAAAAGCACTCTCTACAGCAAGTGAAGAATATCCAGATCTCTCACATGAAGAATTTTTGAGACTACAAAGAGAGACAATGGAAAGCTATACTGCTCCTGCTAGAGGTAGAGGAAGCAGAGGTATGAGAGGTGCTAGAAGAAGTAGAAGAGGTTCTTCAACTCAAACAGTACCTAGACAGACAAGGTCTACAGGGTTAAGAATTGAAGAAATTCCTGAACCTATTCAAACTCTAGTAGTTCCTGACAGATCTACTTTTGGTGATGATGGAAATGTTGAAGAAGAACCTGAATTGAGAAGAAAATCAAGAAAATCAACTCTCTGCAATACAAATCAAATTGAAGAATCTAATCCTGATGTTGTTCCTGATAATATTCAAGATCCTGATGATTCTGAAATTCTGCAAGAGATTGATTTGATAATCTTATCTACTGTGGTTGATTCTCACAACAAGGAAGTAGATGAAGAAGAAGAAACCAGAAGAAGAGAAATTACAAGAAGAACAAGTAGAGATTTCAATCTCTATTTACAAAGGCTTAAACTTTCGAATGAAAGAAAGTGGAGGAACCCAAGCAGACAAGAATCTTCACTGGAAAGAAGCTATGCTTTTGAAAAGGAAAAAGACAAGAAGTGGAAACACATAAGTACACTGAGGTGTGATACACTTATCAATTTTCAGTATGGTGGAATTATTACAAGCGCTTCAAGTGTTGTTGATTTATCTGATATGGTTAGATCAAAAGCACTATGGTTAAGGATGTTTTCAAATCTGAAGCAATTGTCAAGCAATTCAAGAGGAGGTATTGGACACAGAGATGCTGAATATCTGAATATGTCATATGTTGATCCTTACTCCTTGACTGAAATTGGAGGTACTTTAACTTCTGAAAATCTGAACAATTTAATAGCTGTTGATATAGTTATAGATTGTCATGATGGTTTTGACAAGAAAGAAAAGCTTCTGTACTTCATGAAAGATGGTAGTGTGAAGATTTTATCTATTCAAGATCTGCTGATGAAAACTACACAGGAACTGAAATATGTTCATTATCTTTTGAGATCGAAGAATCAAATATGCAAAGAATGGAGTGACATGATTTTGTCAACAATAAGAAGAAGACTGGATGGAAACAGTAAGTTCAATGGTAATTACATTCCCATGTACTTAAATCAAAGAGGTCAGGATGTGGAAATGCAAAGGGGTACTGCTGTTAAAGAAGTAAATTTTGGCATGACTCATCTTTCTCTCAGTCCTGATGGGAAGGAAATTGCTTATCTTATGTTAGAAGAGCATAGTCTTCAAAGAAACTCCATATTGAATCTCAGAGCAGCTATCTACCAGATTAATGAGGAAGATGAAGAACTCAGAAATCTTACGGAAAGACTGATTCAAATTCTTGAAGAAAAAGAAGAAAATCTGTTATCCAACTTCTTGAAGATGAATTTGTTCTATCAAAGAGTCTAAACAGATAAGTTGTTGCTGCAGATTCTGTACATTTTGTATATATGTTTTGACATCATTGAATCTTAAGAATCTATACTTTATTTCATAAAGTATGAGATTGGGGGAGATTGTTAGATCAGAATTCAATGATCGTCAGGAGCTAGACTCAACTGATCAGGATTGCTGACGTCATCAGGATTACATGGTCGTCAGGATCAGAAGGCATATCAGGACTGGGATCAGGATTGATCATCAGGACTGGAAGCTGATCAGGATTCCTACTTCGAGTTATATTTGGAGTCTAGATAAACATGGAAGTTTATTCTGTCGGTTCCTGGTTTGTAGAATGTAGCTATCAATTATGGATAGGTTTCAATCTTTGTAATTGATTAGGACTTATCATTGATAGAGAAGTTGTGTAGTATATAAACACAGTCTTGGTTTCGATTTATAGGAGAGAAAATAATCGAATAGAAGCTCTTGAGAACATATAATTTCTTAAGAGATTTTTTGTAAGCTAGCAGCTCTCAAGAACATTAGAATTTCTTGAGAGAGTTTGTAACAATTTTATATCAGATTTAATAAAGCTGTTATCTTTCTTTTCATATTTGTGATATATACATTAAGAAGTCGATTATCTTACTCTATTGTATTCAACCCCCATTCTACAATAGATTATTATTGGGCAACACATTACCTACTTTATCTATTTTTCTGATATAACAACTCATCTTCTCAAAATAAAATAGGTAACATGTATATAAAATGGTAATATTATTACATATTTATAACTGATTATCTTTTTTAGCTAAAATACATTATATGTTTTACATTTTCTAACTAAAACAACTCATCTTCTGAACATAACACATGCAAAATAAATATGTAATGATAATATTGTTATATATAATTATTAATAAATAACCGCTTACCTTTTTCAGCTAAACACATAACCTTTTTTATTTTTTCTAACTTAAATAACTAATTTTTCTAAAAGTAACACGGGCAACATATATATAGAAAAGTAATATAATTTTTTATTTTCTAATTTAAACAACTAATTTTCTAAAAGTAACACAGGCGACATATATATATATATATATGTAATATAATTTTATATAATTATTAATAAGTAACTAACTGTCTCTTTAAGGACATTGTCAGTTTTATATTTTTTAATTGAAACAACTCATATTCGAATTAAAAATAACACGGGTAAAATATCATATGTTATAAGAAACTCGGCACATTACGTGGCACATATTTTGTTATTTGCACTTTAGTCACTCTTAGATTTTTTTAAGAGCATATAAATACGAACCGTTAGATCTATTATTTAAAAATATTTTTCTATTTTAATATCTAAAATACTACTAAAGATTACGTCAACAATTTATTAAATTATAATATTTATATTGTTAGATATGTAAATCCAATTTATTATATACACATATAAATATATATTAAAATTTCATCAAAAAAGATATAATTACAAAAATCTAAATAAAAATAAGAAAAATATTAAAGAAAACCGTGCATCGCACGGGATATAAGCAAGTATATATATATAAATTATTATATGTAATTGTACATTATATAATACAGTATATCATCTTATTTATAGAACGTGTACATAACTAAAATTATTATGTTAATAAAAAAAAATATTAGCACTAAAATCGTAAGTTATACGTATTTTAGCTTTAATTGAATTTTTGAAATAAGGACATTGTGTAGTATTTATTTTTTATAAAAATTATTTAACACATTCAAACCAACCCAACCCGGCACAAACTTAAGGATGATAAGTACGGTTGGGCCATGAATTAATTTTTTGTGAGTTGGATTAAAAAATTTCAAACTTATTTAATTAGACTGGGTTGCGAAAATGCTTCCAACCCCCGACAACCTAACCCATCAACACCCTTAACTATGATTCCCATTTTTTACAGTTCTAAAATATAAAAGTTACGTATAATATGTTACTTATTTTAGATCAAATTTTGATTATAGATTTATCAATACTTGAATAATTCGTATAAAGCTAATAAGTGACATAGTATTGTATAAAAATATAAATCGTATAACAATTAACATTTAATCAAAAAAATTAAGGGTGAAATAATAAAATTTGTAAAGAAGTACATAATTATATATTAAAACTACGAAAACTTAAAAAAATGGAGCTATATAATAATATAAACTAACATTTTTTTATTAAAAAAATGAATAAACATGTTGTATAAATAATATAAAACAACATATTATTTACTCAAAAGTTGAAATAATAAAAGATAATATGATGAGCGAATATACTTTATCTAATAATTATTTTAAAATAAACTCAAAACTCAATGTTGGACACTCGATTATGACATGAAACTGTTACGAGAATGCCAACATTTCGATTCTCGATGTTTACACACAAATTTGACATTTTCTATCTTCAGTAATAAATGGGTGACATGTTTGTAATTTTAAAAATACAAGGGTAAAGTTGTAATTTCATGAATACTTTTTGGGTTCTTTTTGCCTCTGATGATCTTTTAATATATAAAAGTAGAATTTTAAAAAAATTGGTTATGTATGTAAAATTATACATTTAGATTGTCCTGCTCTTTTTTTCCATGTATATATATATTTTTTCGTATTTATATAATTTTAAATTCAACTATCTATTTTAAGTCTATTATTCATTACACACATTATCTAACAGCCTAGTTTAGAAATTAAGTAAATTGAAACATATTTTATATTATGATGTAGAATTATTTTTTAACTCAACTTTAAATTTATATATCTAAAAATTATATGATGCAATTATATCCACACGTAAATGAAATATTTATCTTTCTTAAAATATTATCCTATTATTATTCAATAATCTAATATATACATAGAGACGGATTTTAACAAATTCATATTTTCCCAATTTGAATTTGGTTACATTTATGAATAATTTAAAATTTCTTTTTTATAAGAAATATAAACCAACAATATATTTAATCAAAAAGTAAAGTAAAAAAGAGAAAATAGGATTATAAGGGAACCTGTAGCTTATTTAATAAGATTTTTAAAGTTAACTCAAAAATTGATGTAGCACAATGGTTATGATACTTTATTTGTAAGTGGAAGGTTTGTGTTGGAATTCTGAAAGCAGCAAAATTTCATATAATTTTTGCATAAACTATAGAGAGGTGACATTTTTGTAATTATATGATAAATAAGGATAAAGCTGTAATTTCACAACCATTTTATTGGCATATTTTGCCCTTGGTTGGTTTTTAATATGAGAAAAAAAATCCTGAGGTTATCTCAGGAAGATTACCTGAGATAAACTTATTTTCAAGTACAAAAAAGTGATGGCAATTTTGTAAATATGTTAATCTTTCTGAAATTACAATAATACCGGTCTGTATTTGTATGGAAATTTTTTAATTGCCTCAGGTAACTCCCTGAGGTAACCTCAGGAACATGATACTCTTTTAATATATAGAAAAAGATTTTTTTTTAAAGACGAAAAAGAAGAACCCATGATTTTTTTACAGGAATTCTAAATTCTGGTTCGGGATGGAGACGGAGAAGCAAAATAATCTCCATTGAAAGATCAAACAAGTTTAAGACTGAGTTTCAGATTTCTAAGACCATGAGAAAACGAATTAGCACTTCCCGTCCGGAATGTCCTCAGTTAATAGAGGATCATCTCTGCTGCAGTTATATCTCTCACTTCTTTGTACATGTCCATACATAACCTGAAAAACCTTTATGATTATATACATATTATGCATACATATGTTTTATGTATATGCATACGCGTGCATGCTCTACAAATGAAGAGAAGTATCAACATCACACTCGTTGTCATAGTCATCGACAACAAACATTGGAGTCGTCGTATTAGAAAACCATGACTTGTTAATATTGTTTAAGCAATGACTCTTGTTAATCACATTATGATCTGCAACATGCGTACTGCGATCTGGCCAAAGGGAGAGACATGTTTTAATTTGCGAGCACGTCGAGATTGCTTGAGCTGCCACGTTTGTTGAAGACTCAGACTGAAAAGACAGATTACATGGTTTCTGCTGGGGAGTGTTGTACTTCCTGCTTGCAGGACTTGTACATCCATCCGACTCCTCTGGAAAAAATCGAAACATCTCTTTTTCTTCTCGCATTTCTTTCACTCTTTGTAATTGTCGAAACCTTTCTTGTAACAAAGCTATGGACGACGAATGAATCGCTGTTTGTCCACTATTTTGCCTACCCATTTTCCCCCCTTAGTATAAGTGTATTGCCAGGGAGAAGGAGTGTTTGTGAAAATAGTTAAGTGAAGCAAATGGTATTGTCTTGGGAGTTTATAGGCTGCATTGGCCACTATTTATACGCATCCAGATAGCCATTTAGGCGCGGCCACGCGGGGAAATTCTCAAGATATTTAGATTGGAAGCTTTGTAGGGGAAAAAAGGAGAATCAGCTGGGAAGGCAGAAAGGGCCAAGAAGAACAAGGCAAGCGAGGCCAATCTAAAAGGCTCTAAGCTACTCAGGGGCGAGGGGTTAAACTAAAGCAGAAAATGGCGAAAGAGTAAATCCAAAACAATGTTAAATTTAGTACATGGAATTGTGTGTTACAAAGAATAATTAGTAGGCCTGATTGCTCACAAACGCACCCCCTTTAGCTTCAGAGTAGATATTCGTGCTCTCTAGCTAGAGAAAGAGGCGGAGGCGAAATTAGAGGAAAAAGCCAACAATTACTTTCTCCGAATCTATAATTTCAACTTTATCCTATCTATGCACTGCGCGCTACAACAAATAACGTCATTTACGACAGAATATATATTTCGAATGAATTAATTATTTCGATTTTATATAATTGTCTACTTATTAAAAACACGCACATCAGAAAAATGAAAGTCATAATACACCTGCTACACAGACAAAAATGATTTATACCTCTGAAAAATGAAAGAACTAGTAACATTCTCTCTTTAACTAATCTGCAGAGTTCACGAAGAGAAACAAGCACCAACATTCTCTCCTTTTACTAATAATCTTCAATTTTATTTTGTTGTTGCTGTCTTCGAGTTGTTGGATGGTCATGGCATGCTGGAGTGAAAGCTGCATATGCTAGTAGTAAAGGGAAAGGGATAGGTTGCTTTATACAATTATGCTCAACAATTGCCCCCATCCCACCCCACCCACTCTATTATTTCTTTTGTTCCCTTCTACCATTGGAATTTCTATCCTTCATCACCCTGCAACCATAATTTGCATTTTACATGCAGATTTGATCTGTAAATATCATAAATAATTCATTTTTTTTATCCGTGAGAACAATTGTTCTGCCCTCAGGAAGAACAATGTGATATAAAAATATATAATAAGAATGTGATGAACAAGTTTTACAAAGGGGAGCTGGTCTACAACAAACGTATCTTACAATATATTATATCGTAGTCTTTTACCGCGGTATGATATGTTGAGGCAATCATTTGTCATGAACCATCTACCTTTAGAGAGAGTGCAAAACTATTATTCTGTGTTTGTCTAAAATCAATTTTCCGTAGGTCGCAGCCCTACAATAGATTAACACTAATGTCATCGCAGTAAAATTTACCTATAAATTGAAGTCTTTGTTCAAATTCTACTCGTAATATCTGTATATAATGGGACTCTGGAATTTATAAATGACGCCAGAAAACATATAAGCAGTTCAGGTTATTACTTGTTTGTGTGAGTTACTCAGAAATTTTTAAGGGATTAACTTTCTGATGTGTAAAGAGAGAGCAGTTAGAAGTTAAAGCAAATATTTACCAACTGACCAAATACTAAAAGCCAATTAGACAAGGTATTTCCTTTGTATTATGTATTTTGTGCTGCTCATTTGACATCGCATAATTTTGGTTAAGTTAACACTCAATTACCAGTTCCTGACCAATGTTTTTATTAAGATTATCTTCTTTTCTGTTTGTTGTCAGCAGGGCTGCATCAGCCAACCCGAGCATATGTATCTCAAACAATTTTCAAATACAGTGACGGAGCACGGAAATATTAAAGGATAACGAATGATAATCCTTAAATATTAATCTTAGAGCATCTCTAGAGACAGGAACCCTTAACAAAAAAAATTTAGGTGATACATTTTATATATAATTTGTATAAATATAGTGACGGAGCACGGAAATAAAGGATAACGAGTGATAATCCTTAAATACTCTTAGAGCATCTCTAATTGGAGGAACCCTTAACAAATTTTTTTTATTATTTTATATTATTTTAGGTAACCATTTTACCATTCACCGAGGTCAAACATTAGAATTATGTCGGGAAATGTCAAGATCCTTAAATTGTCCAAGCTTGAATCACATTTGGCACACCGAGGCCTTTGAATTATCATGTCAAAGATCTTGAATCCATTTGTTCTTCAAAATGTTCCGCTAACTTTTCAACATCGTTCTCCTCCATATCTTAGGAACTCGATCTCGAGTTCTTATCCTGATATAGAACAGTCATCGTGATCTCGATATGCACAAAAAATTCTCCTATAGTACTAATAAATTAATAATATTTATATTTATTATATTATTATAGGTCCTTTCTATAGTATTCCTCGTCACTAATTAGTTGTCACATTTGATTTTTGAATGATCAAATTGACCAATTTTTGACTAACATTTATACTTGTTAGCCTCGTTTATACTCGCAAAAGAAGATGTCATGATAAATCATCGATCATTTTGTCTATTTTGAAAATAATTCTCAACACTCGTGAGCCAAAAAAACTCAGGAAAATGAACCAACACCCACTCATAACAAGCATCATGTTCCTGAGATCTTGAGCACGAGGTACTTAATTTCACTGCAAATTTGCCCAAAGCATTGAACACTCTCCAAACAACGATGTCCCTCAACAGGCTAGTAAGTACACTTCACCTAGAGTTTAGTCATTGGAGAGAGAGAGAGACGACTCTCATCGAAAAAAGTTCAGCAAGCTTCTTTTTTTTGTTAACCTGCATTTTTCCCTCTTCATTTTGGGTAAGAAAGAATTAGATTTTTCACGAATTTAAATTATTTATCAATGAAAGTTAGATTTTTCACGGATTTTAATATTAATTAGTTTAATAAAAATAATTTGCCGACTACTCCCTTCGTCACTCTCATTTCTTTACATATAAGTTGGGCACGGAGATTATAAAAAGTGTAAATAAATAAAAATAAATAAATAAATATATATATATATATATATATATATATATATATATATATATATATATATATATATATATATATATATATATATATATATATATATATATAGGCAATTGATCAAATGAGACTCTCTCTTATAATGAGAAATGAGACTTAATCACAGCTGTCTAATTTTTTATAATATCTTTTAATACGGTCCGTTCATCATTTTAACTGATATAACAGACAAAGACACATTAATATACGTATTTTTGTCTCTCTCATCTCTCTCTCATCGCATCTCTCTGTCATCGCATCTCTCTCACCGCATCTCGCATCTCTCGCATCTTGCTCGTTCTTCATCACATCTCTTATTTCGTTCTTCATCACATCTCAATCGCATCTCTTCATCTCAGTTTGCCTGCTGAGTTTGAAAAAGGTTGGACTTCAGTATTGAAAGAGTTCAAATTGGAAGGTAATAGATGGCTTTGGGAGATGTTTGCTATTAGAACCTCATGGATCCCGGCTTTTTTTAGAGATAAACCTATGTTTGGACTAATGAGGACAACATCGAGGTCTGAAAGTGAAAACAATTTCTTTAGTCAGTTTCATAGGCAAAGTGATTCGTTATGCGAATTTTATCTTCGTTTTGGAAGTGCAATGGATAGACAAAGATATGAGTATGCTCGTTTAAATCAGGAGGACTTGTCTGCAATACCTTCGACAGTTTCGAAGTTGTTTATTGAGGCTGATGCTGCCCAGTTATACACTCGTCCAATTTTTTACAAAATCCAACAAGAGATTTTGGCATCCTGTTATGACATGAGAATCCAGGATATTGGTCCGTTGGTAGATGGGGTGAAATGTTATATAATGAAAGATGTTCTAATGAAAGACAAATTGTTTGAGGTAATAACTTCATTTATTTTAAATCTTATAGTATACCGAATGTATCCTTGATATTATTACTAGTAAGTGTTAGTATCTCTAAGTTATTTTTGAGTGACTTATTTTCCCATTGCCTACCATTTTCAGGTTAAAGTTAGTCAAAACCATGCTGACTGCTCTTGTAAAAAGTTTGTGATGTGTGGCATTCTTTGCCGACATGCTTTTTGTGCCCTTAACCATTTTGAAGTGGTTAAAATACCAAGACTTCTTGTGCTAAATAGATGGAGCCGGACTGCTGAAAATAGACCCTCTTCTTCAAAGTTTGTTGGGGTTTCTGATGATTTTAGGAAGATGGAAACTGTATCTCTTATGGTGAGTAACATATGGTTTAGTTTTCAAAAATCTATGAACAAGGCAGGTGTGGATGTTGAAAAGCTTTCTTACGTGGATAAAGTAGTGAAACAATTGAATTCTGATCTTGGTGATGGAAGTGGTTTGACAAAGAAAGCTCATATGGAAGTAATGATGGGGCCCCAACCAACGGAAGACATTACTATCCATGCTCCAAATCAATGTAAAAACAAGGGTTCTGGTTTTAAGAGGTTTGTCAGTCAAAGAGAGAAGGCAATAAAAGAAGGAAACAAAAGAGCTAGGAAGTGCAAAATTTGTCAGTCAAGTGTGCATGATGCCAGAACTTGTCCACGAAAAAATGACTCTAGTGCAGGGGATGCTGAGAAAAACAAGTCTAGTACTGAGAAAAACAAGTCGAGTACAGTAGATGTTACCGGGGAAGTTGAGGTTGATTCAGGACATGAAGATTGAGTAATAAAAACAAATGATTTTTTTTTGTATTTTTGTATATAGAACCTTGTGTAAGAAGTGATCTTTGATCAGTGAAACCTTTGGTTAGCCCAAAAACAAGAAGTTGTTGAAATTCAAATTTTCAATTGCATTTTTTTTTAAATTTTACTGTTATGTATTTTTTAAATTCAATTTTTCAGTTACTTGCTTATATAAGAAAAAAGTAAGTTTTAGGTGATTTGTGTTTTTGGAAAGGTGATTTGTTTATTAGAAAAGGTGATTTGTTGATCAGAAATGGTGATTTGTTTACTATAAGAAGTGTATTTTTTGATCAGCCTTTGGTTAGCCCAAAAACAAGAAGTTGTTGATATGTTACTCCTATGTATTTTTTGAATTCAACTTTTTCAGTGACTTGCCTATATAAGAAAAAAAGTGATTTTTTAAGTGATTTTAAAAAAGTGCAGGATAAAAATAGAAGTGCACAATAAAGTTTAGCTTGAACATTAATGCAAAATATAGAATAAACTTGTTTGAAATTAAGGTAATTACCACTGCCAATGGTAATGTCTTAACATAATTTCAACAATATAAAATGTAACCAAATTTTAACAATTAGAGATGCAATAAATGGTATCTTTTCCAATCGAAGACAGTTCAATCATTCAGTTCCTTTCTTTGTTTCAGCAACATTAGCATCATCTACAACAGCATCATCTGCATCGTCCTCTGGAAACAACACTGTTCCTTTCTTAACATTTCTTCCTTTCGTCTTCTTTTTACTTGATTCTACGATTGCTTTTAGCAGTCCTTTTCCTGCTAGTTTGTTGTATAAGAAATTCGACTCTCTAATGACAAAGTTCCTTTTCTCATTTACATGTGAGGTCAACATGGCATCTGCATACTTTATTCTCAACCTAACCAGCTGTTCTCTTTGCCATGGTTGTCCTTCTTCTTTGAATTGAGTATCCCACTTCTTTTTATCCCCTTTGTAGGTCTCCATGTGCCTCATGAGAAACACACCACAATCTGTGTTGTTTTGTAATGTTTGCCAAGGCATTGTCAAGTAAATAGTCTTCATTCGAATGATAGAGCTCGCGAACCATGACTGCTCTTTCTCCTTTAGGTACTTTGCAAAGTGCTTTTTCTAAATTTATCATTTTCAAAATGTCACATTCGTTAAAAAACAAAAATCAAAGGCATACAATATAGTAAATATCATTGAGTTGGTGATTTGTGCAAGCTTACCAGTCGACGAAGTTTTGCAGTATATACATTATTAGCAGCCTTGGCATGTCTAATGTTATCAATCACCTCCCATGTTCTTGCCTTTACGTTCAAGGAAACGAGGTAGAAATGCTCATATGCTAATATGGGAAAGAATATCTGCAAACATTAATTGTTAGTACTAGGTGATTATAGTTATTCCAGAATAAGACAGGCTGTTAATTATATACCAGGTCATAATCCTTGAATTTTGTATTTGGGTGTTTCTAAAGGAAGTGATTCATCTCTGTGACATATATCTTGTATTGTTCATCTTCTGATTTTGTCTCGTCCAAAGGTACAATCTGTGTACATTTTTAGGATAATAAAGTTAGTATACTATCTAAACTGTCTTGAGCTATAACATAGTTTTATATTGCCTTACCGATAAGCCAATGTTCAAGAACAAACGCTTTGGTGATTCTGCTGCTTTATATGTCTCTTTCTCATTCATTAGAGCAGCCCATATATCTATCACAGAGTAATATAACCGGGTTCTTGGTCTCAGGGTTGCCATGTGTTTTCGTATGCAGAATAAATCTCCAGCCTCAAATACATGTTCTCTGTCAGCGTTTTAAGGAAAAAAAATAGTAAAACACAAAAAAAATATACAAAATGTTGCTTTTTGTGGTGATTTGTAGTGTGGCAATTTTTACAAATTGTAGCTAGTGCAGAATACTTACAGTTTATCTTGTCCCTCTTGTATTATCCATCTCCATACAACATATTCTTGTGTTTTGTATTTTTCATTCAAATCTATTACCCTGCGAACATAAGGTGACCTATAAGCAGCAGCAGGTCTCAATTTCCTCTTACCCCTTATTTCTTGTTCAAGAGGTGCTGGTGTGCCTATTTTATCATCATCAGCGGGTGCTGGTGTGCCCATTTTATCATCATCAGCCTGTGCCTTAGGCTGTGATTCTCCATGTTCCTTGTTGATGTCCTTGCATATATCTATTACTGGATCATTTATACCTAGGGAAAATGTAGGTATCCACAAGTTGTCCATGTAGTCATCCATATCTCTTATCCCCTGTGAAGAGTATAAATACTCAATCAACTCCATGTGATCAAGTACATAAGGATCAATTTCCCCAACTTCCTTCTCAACATCTGGTTGCATCTCAACATTTGTTTCTATCTCATTCTCTGTTTCTATCTCAACATTTTCTCCGTTATATTGATCTTCCATTCCATCTTCAAAGTTGTTAATACTTTCACTTTCTGAATTAGAGATACAGTCAACTTTCTCTTTTGTCGAGCTTTGCATCATTTTTTGAAACCCTGCAGTCACTTTCCACTCGATATCAGAACATTCATTTGGATGCATAACCTTTGCTTCGTCCAATTCAATTTTATATGTCTCAAGTGCATCCAATAACATTACAGCCTTCACACTTAATCTTTCAAACCAGCCCTGTCAAAAAGGATTAATACTTTGGTTATACCTATCTCATTGTGCAGTTTTTTATATAAAAAAATGAGGTATTGTTGTACCTCTTCTGTTGGTTTAGGTTTTGGAGGTTGCTCTTCTTGTCCAGCTTCATTCTTGTCCATGTCCTATTTGACAAGAAAAAAATTAGATAAATGGGACTGAAATTAGATAAAGAATGCCTTATAAACCAAAACAAGTACATTTTTCTAATTTACCTCTTGTGTTGGTTCAGATTGTGGTCTAGGTTGTGTGCACTGTATTGTCGAATCCGTTTGTTGTTCAACATAAACAAAATCATCATTTTGTACATTTTCCTTTTTAGAGAAGATATCGCCATTATTTAGTGATTTGTACTCTAATCACTAAAACAATTATAGTGATTTTGTACATGTTTTAGTGCTTTGTGGAAATAATACAGTGGTTTATGTAATTATTACTATGTTTTAGTAAAGATATGATACCTCCTCCACGTATCCGTTGACATTATCTTTTTGGACTGCATTCTCACCCTTTTCCCATCTAGCTTGAATTAGTTTGCCACTTCCAAAACAATCAGACTTCAGTTCTTCTGCTTGTCTTGCTTTAAGGAGCTGTGTTGTCCAACCTTTGAAAGCTGGGAACTGTCGTTCTATCTGTTGTTCCCCTTTGAGCACACGATCAACATAGAATATCTGAAAAGTTATTAAACTTTAGTAACATTTTAATATCAAGGACCAATTTTTATATGTGTGCAGTATAAATGTAAACAGTTGCTTACAGTGAGGAAAACTATCACTACACCATATATGACATTTGCCAACACCTAAAAAAAGTGTGAAAAATCATGAATAGTGTTGCTGGAAGCCAAAAAATAGCCTACGCCAACACTTTTCCTAATTTTCGAAGTGTTGGACTTTGCACCGTGGCCGTAGGGGTCTATGCCAACACTTGATAAACCTTCAGTAACACATGAAAAAACTGTTACCGTATACCCCAATGGCAATACTTTCTTGTCTTTGCCAACACTAAGAAAAGCGTTGGAATAGACTCTATGCCAACACCCAGTATTCTATTCCAACACTTATTTGTGAAACACTTTTTTGTATTTTGGCAACACCATTTTACTTTATTGCAACATTAATTTGTTCAACAGTATTCATTTTTTGCCAACACATTTTGGTGTTTTTAGTAACATTCTGTAACCAACATCTATTCTTAATAACATCCGAATTTAAAACACGCTTTTAACTTTAATAACATCCATGCATTCAATTAGCATCACGCTAAACAAATGTTCAAGAGTATGTTCAGAAAAGAGACTACTTAATCCCTGCATTCAATTAGTCTTACAGTCACATGCAACAGAATAACCATATGCATTTCTAAAGTGTACACCACCATAGTATGTTCAGAAAAGAGACTACTTAAATAATAAGTTTTTAGAAAAGTAGTAAACGATCCAGTCACGGAGTATCGCCGTCATCTCCGCCAGAAACACTTGACTCGTCAATATTAAACTTCAACCCCGGATTCTTCTCAGCCAACTTTGTCATCACCTCTTGAACTTTTTTGTCAACTTTCTCCTCCATCTCTTGTGCTAGTTCAGCCCGAATCTTTGCCGTTAAGTCTGCCATGTACTGATCAGAAGCACCACATGTAGTTGCAGGCTTTTCCTTTGGTTCCTTTTTCCTAATAAACCTCCCAAGTAGCCAAGAGGAGCTATGGTTTTTGTCACCACGAACAATTTTATTAGCAGCCTCCACACTTCCCCCAGCATCAAGAATTATTTTAGCATCAGCCTGTAATATGTAGATGAAAAGGATGAAAATAACAAAACTATAAACTTATAAAAGGATTCTACTGATGGACTTGAAAATATCATTATAAATTTGCAATAGTACTGAATACATTACTTAAGAAAATTTTTCAATTCAAAATTTATACTATCAAAGAAAATGTTAGTTATCTTAAGACCAATCTCACAACCATTCATACCAAAACAAAAACAAAAACAAAAATACCAATTTCAGTTCTCACCATACAACTACTGATCACACTTCTAGAGAGTACACACTCTACAAACACTTGAGTGTCAAACCAGAAGTAGATTTTGTAAGAAAAAAAATTAAAAAATGATAAACAAATTAGCACTACTTTATTAGACAAGTCTTAATCATTACCAGTTAATTTATTACGGCAAAATCTAAATACTTACTATTTTTTTCTGAACTGCATCAGTAGGTAACTTGTATGTGCGTTTCTCGTCTCGTTTGCGCGTTGCTATGAAAATATCTGCTTCTGAGAGGGGTCGCGGTGGTTGTGCTTCCTTTGGGTCCTGGTCCGGGTCCTGGTCCTGGTCCTGGTCCTGGTCCTGGTCCTGGTCAGCATCAACATCAACTTGTGGCCTTTCAAGTACCTTGAATAATATTATTAATTAGTCTCCAACATATAAGGCTACATGACCATACAAGACTATAACAATAATTTCCATTTCTTTCTTACCAGTTTGTTGCATATTTGGGCAAAACTAACAGGCCCGACAGTATGCGTGTCTGTTACTTGACTTCGTGCTTCAGTGTTTCTTTTGGCAATGGCCTACATAAATAATATTACGAAAAAAGTGAAATGCATATAGTAAATGCATTATTAAGAAACGTAATATAAAGTTATTACCTGAACGTCCTCGTCGCCCCAATACTTCAAAAGAATCTTGAAATCTTGAAGAGGAATATTCCTAGGCCTATGTTCCAATCTCTCTTCATCTGTATTATAGGCAGTGTAATGACTTTTCTTCATTCGACTCTTGTGCGACCTAAAATGCTCACCCATTCCTTTAAGTACCCACTTTTTAGCCTCTTCAGGAATGTGGTACTTGTCCTAAGAAAATTTACATGCTAAAAGTTAAGCATCTTACTAATAATAAATTAACTAGAAAAACAAGAACATATGGATTAGATTATCAGTGTTTTACCTTGACATACTCCCACAAAAGGTCTTTTTCAGGAACTTGACGCCAATCAGTAAAAGTAAGAGACACAAAATCCCTTACTACTGTACCACAAAAATTGCTCAATTCACATGTTGACTTGGTATCCTTTGATACAGGCTGCGACAATTTGTTTAGCATGATAATTTTTTTCTCCGTTCTCGTATGAACATGATTCATTTTTGTTTTTCCTCTCTTTCTCTTTGGGGCTTCAACAGGTGTATCTATCCAATCAGATAAAACCAATATTTATATTTAAACCAATAACTTTGCAAAAATCTTAAAAAGTCACAAAAGTTACCAGCTTCTGACTGTGATTGCAAATGCTCCGCTTGAGACTGTGATTGCGAAAGCTCAATTTCTGATTGGGTTTTTTGAAGCTCCCGGAGCTCCAAGTATGCAGCCATTGAACCAGGAGCTTTACTTTTTATGTTTTTAAGCTTCTCTCCAAGCGGAACAGTCGATGCATCATTTTCCTTTAATTATATTACAGGAACAATTTACTAGCTTGCAACTGATCTTAAAAAATTATAATTAAAATTAAACAATTATAATTCCAACTGATCTTAAATTATTATAATTTAAATTGACATGTAATTAGAATTCAGCAAGCAACCAAGTTGACACAACCAAATCAAATCTAAGATCAAGCACCCCTTCAAGAAAATGAGTTTAAATAAAAGGAGTATGGTACCTCTACAGCAAATGAACCCGCATGTGCTTGCTTGTCACAAGAATCTGCAACTTTACTAGCTTGGGAACGGGTTCTTGGGCCAGCCCCGGCCACAACTTTCTTGACCTTTTTATTTTTCTGAAAATATTTTATTTTATTTCATTAAATAGCATAGAAGTGAAAAATGTCAATGAACTTAAATTAATCTACAAATAAATCAAGCAATGTACCTTCGAAATGACGGTCTCATCTTCATCACTTCCTGGTTCAACCTCATTATCCGGAGAATAGTCACCTTCACCTTGATCCTTTGTTTGCTTGGCTTTGCCTTTGTTGTTTTGACACAGGTCTGCTGCCATTTTTTTCAATCCAAGTTCTGCAACTTTTTTTTCAATTTCCGCAACTCTCTTGTTTCTGTTCATTTCATACTTGTTGCATCCTTGACCTTCACCAGTTGTTTTCCTTGATTGTTCATCCTCAATCTCAGAATGCTTTTCAGCATCATTTTCCGATTCTTTATCTCCACCAGCTACTTCAAACCTCTGTAAATACTCCGACAATCCTATCTTTTTACCAGAATCATCTGTTTCTTCCTCCTCCGTAGCAGCCGGCAAATTTGTTCCCTCCTTTGTAGGACTTGCAGTAGTATTACCAAACTGAAGCTTCTTTCTCGAACTCATCTTGCGTTTCTTCTCATCATTGATATTTTTCAAGGTCACATATTTACGCTTCTCTGCATTCTTTTCTTTAACTTTGAAAAGACTTGATCTTGGCCTAACAATCACATGTGGTTGCATTTGCTTCGTTGGTGCTGTACCTTTGTCAACATCGCAGTCAATGAAATAGTCAATTTCAGATCTTGCAGTAGCATACATATGCTTGAAAAGACTACGATCATCCGTCATCAATGTCCAACCATCATTATCTTCATTTTGGACATATATCCCTCCAATTTCATCGTACTTCAGCTCTTTGACCCACTCCATCAGTACTGAATAAGAGAATGAGTCAGGGTCCAGGTTCTCAAGTGTGACAACTGATCCTCCAGAATACATGGTTTTGGAAAAAACTCCCTTGTGGTGCAATCTGATAGTCAAATTGTACTCAGCCATCCTATAACAAATTTAAATAAACATAAATTAGTTATTGCAAATAGGGTGATTAAGTGCACAAACTGAAAAATATCAATGACTAGATTTATAATTCAAGAACATCATTTATGAACAAAAAGCTGGGAACTAAGTGATGTAGTGCAAACATGAACAGTGATACTACATAACAAATGCAAATATTGTTCTTAAATGCAAGGTGAGCAATTAATAAAATCTATTTTGCAAACTTATTTTAATTTTTACAGTTAATAAAATCTACATATTAAATCTAATTTGCACACTTATTTTAATTTTTACAATTAATACAATCTACATATTATATCTAATTTGCAGACATAATCCAATTTAATCTAATTTATTTACCATGTCTAATCAAATTCAATTTTCTTTCATTTTTTTGATAAATCTGGAACTTGTGTTGCTGGAACATCATCTCTTATCCAACAAACTTCATCATCATGACTTTCAATTATAGAACGAAAGATCGAGTCATGCGAAAACTGGCCATTTATGTCATCTTCAATTGGAGTATCTCCTTCTTGTAGATCATGAAACTCCGTTGACAACCTCTTAATAGGATAATGAACATGTTTTTCAACAGGATCTTCGATATAAAACACCTGCTGCACTTGTGTTGACATAACAAAAGGATCATGTTTCTGACAAACTCGGTTAAAGTTAACTCGAGTAAAACCGAAAGAATCCTTCTCTTCTTGGTACCACGTACACCTAAACAGAACAACAGTAAAAGCCCCCCAATAATCAACTTCAATTATTTCTTCAATTAATCCATAATAACTAACATCCTTGGTAATTGGATTTTGGTCTTTTGAACTTGCGAAACTAGTAGTTAAGGCTGTCAAAAAGACACCACTATTTTGTGTCGTACATTTACGATCTCTTTGCTTCGTGTGAAACCGGTATCCGTTTACTACATACCCACTAAACCGCTTGGCAGCTCGTCTTGGACCCTTTGCTAAGCATGCTAATTCCCTTGAAATGTTCCCTTTTTTCCTTATTTCATCCTTAAACCACTCACATAATTCATCTGTATGTGTTTTTTCCCTCTTAAATCGATTGAACTTTGCGTTAATTTCCAGCAATGCACGATGTTTCCTACAATCATAGACAAGTATGGCATGTCAATATACTTAATATTATGAGTTTTACAGAATAAATGTTCTGAAAGGTACTAATTTAGAAGGACTTACTCAATTAGCTCTTCTACATCCTTGTCATTATAGTTAAATAATATGTACCGATGAGCTGCAATCCACATGTCTTCAGGCAAATGAATATCTTTCCCATTTTTGTTTTTCCCTAAACCAATAGAATACCCATCTGCATTTGGACTTGCAAACTCATTTAACGACTTATTTTCACCATCATTTAGAAATCTTGCACAGAATGTTAAACATTCATCTGCCAAGTACCCTTCTGCAATTGACCCTTCCGGTTTACTCTTATTACGAACGTAACGTTTTAATACAGCAAGGTAGCGCTCAATTGAATACATCCATCTTTGGTGGACGGGTCCACCATATTCAATTTCCTTGCACAAATGTACCGGTAGGTGAACCATTATGTCAAAGAATGCTTGCGTAAATACCATCTCAAGTTGACAGAGTAT
Organism: Heracleum sosnowskyi; assembly: GCA_030848705.1. Lineage (NCBI taxonomy): Eukaryota > Viridiplantae > Streptophyta > Magnoliopsida > Apiales > Apiaceae > Heracleum > Heracleum sosnowskyi. The sequence goes on from CM061237.1 coordinate 139,540,856, forward strand.
CTCGATAATCTCATGTTGTAACCTTTTTACATCATCCAACTCAATAACTTTGGCGCAAATACCCCTTAAAAATTCACCAAGTCTAATCAAAGGAATTGCAACCTCTTTCTTTAATGTTCATTTAACGGCAAACTGTAACAAGTACTGCATAATAACATGTGCGTCATGACTCTTATATCCCATAATTTTCCTATCTTGCACACATCTACTAATATTGGAAGCAAAACCGTAGGGCAGTTTAGCATTTTTGAATACTGAACAAAACAGATCCTTTTCTTTATTTGTCATGTCAAAGCATGCCGCCCTAATTTCGAGGATTTTACCATCAAGAGATCTGATAGGATGAAGGGCCTTTCTAATACCCAAATCTTCTAAATCTTCTCGAGCACTTACATGATCTTTGGTTTTGCCGCCAATATTTAACAAAGTGCCTATAATACTATCACAAATGTTCTTTTCTATGTGCATGACATCAAGGTTATGTCGAGTCAAGTTGTCTCTCCAATAGGGCAAGTCAAAAAGTATGGACTTCTTATTCCAGGGATTTTCTTCACAACTAACCTTTCGTTTTTTCCCCTTTCCAAAAGTATTCACATAACCATCCAACAAAACTTCAACCTCTCTTCCAGATAACATTTGAGGACACTTTCCAGTCTCAACATCACCGTTAAATCTTCTTTTATCAGATCTCCACTTGTGGTTGGGATCTAAAAATTTTCGATGATTCATATAACAAACTTTCCTGCTATGTTTCAAATACATCGACGATGTCTCGTAATTGCATACAGGACAAGCTAGTTTGCCTTTTGTACTCTAACCCGACAACATCGCATATCCAGGAAAGTCACTGATGGTCCATAGGACACTTGCACGCAACATGAAGTTTTGATCATTCAAAGCATCGTAAGTTTCTACTCCTACATTCCATAGCTCCTTCAACTCCGCGACCAACGGCTGCATGTAGACATCAATATTATTCCCAGGATCGTTTGGACCAGGTATCAATGTTGATAAAATTAAATTTTCAGGTTTCATATTTAGCCAGGGAGGAAGGTTGTAGTTTACTACTACAATTGGCCATGTGCTATGGGTGGAATTCATATTGCGAAACGGGTTAAACCCATCAGAAGCTATACCCAATCTGACATTCCGATTATCAGATGAAAATTCTGGATATTTGGCATCTATTATCCTCCAAGCTTCACCATCTGTCGGATGTCGTAACTTCCCATCTTTCTTTCGTTCTACTCCATGCCAGATCATTAGCTTAGAGAAATCTTTGCACATAAACATTCGTTGGAGCCTTGGTTTAAGTGGAAAGTATCTCATCACCTTGGCGGGAATTTTACTATTGTCATTGTTGTCAGATTCTTGTGCCACAACTCTCCACCTTGAAATACCACAAGTTCTGCAAGCAACTTCGTTTTCATTCTCACCCCAATACAACATACAGTCATTTGGACACACATGTATCTTCTTGTAGTCAAGTCCTAAATCCTTGATGATTCTTTTAGCGGAATTAAAAGAGGCAGGCACATTAATATCGGGAACAGCCTCTTTCATCAGTTGTAATATTTCACCAAATGCGGACTCAGTTATACCATTTATGCACTTCCAATGGTATAGTCTAACCAAAAAGCTTAACCGAGAAATTTTTTTACAATCAGGATACAAAGGTTGTTTTCCTTCCTCAACAAGACGATAAAATTTTCTTGCATCTGCATTCGGTCCTAAATTTCCGTAAGTCACATTTAACATCTGGTCAAGATTATCTTCAAATCCGGTACTCGCTTCAAAATCGTTCATATTGGTGTCATCTTTCAATAATGAAACTTCATATATCCATTGAACAAATGGCAGAGAAGGTCCACTACAGATCAAGTGATCATGAACCTTGTCTGGACCCCACCATAGATGATTCTTACATCGATGACAAGGACACTTTATTTCATTTTCGACACCGAAATTGGCCACTGATTTTTTTACAAAATCTGTGACTCCTTTGATATATTCGTCACTATACCTAGGAAGACTCAACCAAGTATTTCCCCCGTCACTCATATCTACACAATCATAAAAAAATGAAAAAATAGATTAATGAACTAGATTCTACCAGTCATATTGCTTAAGTAGTGCGTAATCTTCAAAGCTAGTCTAATTTTCTTCTAGAGCTAGGATTTCAATAACTTAAACAATTATTTAATGGCTTAGAATAATTACTTTTGCTCTAAATATTGTGTATCTTATATATCCTTGCGGATTTATATATAGCTTAATAGTCTTAATTACTTGTTTCAGATAAGTGGGGCTGCTCAAAATTTGCAATGCTACAGCACGTCAACAAGGTTTATATTTCTAGCACCTGATTATTAAGTTGAGGGTTCAGCATAAGCCAGTTCATCTGAATTTTACAGCACGTCTCTCACGTTTATCACTAATATCATTTTTTTGAAAGTACTAATATCATTTACGATAAGAGAAACAATAAAACACAACAAAATAATACATAAGAGAATACATCAGAGGATCAGTAAAACAATAACAATATTAACATCAGAGAATACTACTCAATATCTGTAATCTTAATCTACTTGAATATACAGTATAACCCGCATAACCCGCATAGAAAAAGAACACAGTGCTTGAATATACAGTGCTTGCAAACAGTAAATTAAAGAACCCAATTATGCATGCATTGTGAAGACCCAAATTAAACAAAACACAAAACAACCACGAATACAAAACACAAATTAAAGAACCAAATTAGAGAACCCTAATTAAACAGTATAACAGTTAAGCCCCAATTAAAGAACCCTAATTAAACAGTTTAGAAGAAACATTACCTTGTTGATAAGCTCTATTTAACAGTGTATGAAGCTCTATTTGAAGAAGCTCAAACCGTGAAGACCCAATTGAAGCTCTAATTGAAGAACCCCTAATTTGAAGAACCCTAATTAAAATCGTGAAGACCCCTAATTGAAGACCCCTAATTGAAGAACCCTAATTGAAGAACCGTAGGAGCTCTAATTGGAAAACCCGTGAAGAACCCTAATTAGAAGCCATGTAATTTTGAGATGGAGATGGTTTGAGAGAGAGAGTGAGCGGGTTTGTTTTTGAGAGAGTATAATGTTTTTGAGTGAGCGGGTTAGCTTGAGTAAAATGTTTATTTTGGCCGCCCAAAATTTTTGGTCTTTTTTGGACCAAAATATTTGCCCGCCTGCTTAGTTTTAGCCCGCCTATTTTTTTTGTTTGTTTTGGTAACGCTTTTTTAATTATCAACTGTAACACTTTAATTTATGTTACAATAAAATTTTAATTATGTTTATGGTAACACAAAATTACATCAACGCTAACGCCAAAAAATTGTATTGCCGTATATTAATATTTAGTTATCTTAGGTAACATTTTTGCTGGTAACACAAAAATTAATGTTGGTGAATCCTATATATGGTGTAGTGTATTGGCCCAGGAAAAAAAACAGATTTCATTGAACCCCAACTATTTTTTGTCTTCACCAAGCATGAAATCAAGTACTCTCCCCAGTTATATGCAGCACAATTGTCTAGATTGATGTCATAGTCTAGCACATCCCTAATCAAGTAAGATGTTGTGTTCCGTTCGATCAATCCATTTGACATTATCATCAAAAAGTTTAGCGTGAACATCTCATTGTCTTCAGTCATGTCTTTCATTATATCAATCACCGTTGACGGTAAGATATTGTACTGTGGTTTTTGAGGGAACTGTGATGTCCATAAATTCTTCCTTGCTGAAGTGTCTGCGAACTTAAAAGTTTGTTGTCCAGTAGGTAGTCCTAACACATCATACACATCTCGATCTGTTATTTGTATTGAACTATTGCGAAGCTTCAAGGTTAGGCTCATTGAATCAAATGAGTTGAATACATGATAAGCCAGTCTATGTGGTATCTTTCCCATTGAGAAATCTAGCAGATGTCCAAATCCAGTTTTTCTCACCCACACCTTTTGTTGCTCAGAAAGTCCAGATATCATTTCCGTCAAGTTTGATGGTGAGTTTCTTATCTTGAAGACATTGCATATATTTCCCTTCTTTTTCTTGGATTTTCCTCTTGGTTCATCTTCATCAATTACCTATCAACAATTGATAAAATATTAAAAACAAAACTTAAAGGTGATTTGTGTGTAAAATTAAAGGAGTTCTGTGTGTAAATGATAATTAAAGGTTTGAGAGGAATACTTACTTGTTCAGGCATCTGCCCTTTCCCCTTCATTTTTTCATTTTCCATGGCTTCTGGTGGTTCATCTTCATCAGTTGTCTATCAAAAGTTAAAAAACAACATAAATAATACAATATTATAGTCAAAAGTTTTTTAGATAAGAACATGTAATCATAATAACAATTACCTCGTCAACAAGTCTGAGCTTCACCTTTTTACTTTTATCATGTACTTTCTTTCTCACCTCTTGTTGTTCATTTTCGATCTGTACATTTTTTGGACTATCATTACATTGTTCAAATACAATATGTAGTGCTACAAATTGGTGACTTAAAATGTACCTCAGTATCAAGCTTCCGTTTTCCTGAACTTCTTCTCTGGACAGCTTCTTCTTGCACCTTTTTTGCCTTAATTCCTCTAATTTTGAACTTCTTTCTTTGCTTTGTAATGATTGAAATGCTCTCTGGGGTCAGTTCTGGAACATCTTCTATCATTTTTCTCCTAAACTCTTTTCGTACCCCACTTTTTGTTTTAAGTTGTGTATCATATGTGCGTGAATCTTCTCTTTTCCATATTACTGGTTGCACAAAATCATCATCACTATCACTCTGATGTCTACAATCTAAAAAAATAATACATCGCGTTATAGGATATAACAATATCTGCCTAATGTTTCTGAAAATCAAATCATTATTTGTACTTTACCTTTTTGAACATTCATAGGAGTTCTGCTATCATCAAGATTTTGTACTTTCAGTTGTTTTAATCTCTTTTTTTGCCTTGCACCAGAATCTGCATTACATTTACTTCACATTTACTTTAACAATACTAATTGACTAATCATCACAAATCACTTTATATTATCATAAATCACTTTATATTGTCACAAATCACTTTATATTATCACAAATCACTTTATATTATCACAAATCACTTTTATTCTTGTCACAAATCACTTTATATTATCACAAATCACTATTTGTGAAACTAATTTACACTTATTTGAAAGCACTAATTTGAATCAAAAGTCACTAAATTAGATTTCTAATATAAAAAAGACTAAGTACACAGAATAGTTATCTTACATATGCCTGTTTCTTTAAATAGGATATTACTTGAAACATTGAATATTGCTCTTTACCTGTAAGATTGTTGATTTCAGATATACTATCATCAAGATTTTGTGGATGGTTGTACGATGTTTTAGGAAACTTATGTTGTTTCAATCGCTTGCTTTGTCTTGTACTAGAATCTGCAAATAAAAAATATTTATTATCACAAAGTACCAAATCAATTATTTCAATATGACAAATCATAAATTAATAATTTTCTGAATCAATTTACATAATCACAAGTCACTACTATGAATCATACAATAGTTATCTAAAAATAAGAAATAAAAGTGCTACTAACAGAATTCAGCCTAAAACAATAAAGACAAGCCGAACAACAGTTTTATATCCTCTCATTGTACACATGACCATTAAGTTATAAATGATTTCTCTGATTTGGCTCATTCTTAAGCACAATAATAGGTACCTATAGACTTCTACATTGTCGTTAATTAAGATCACTTTTAGGTCGATATAATTGTGTAAATAATATCATATAAAATATCAAGCAAATGACTCACTATTTGAAGTATAAATCACTACAGAGTACATGAAGCAGTTAAAGTGATTCCACTAAGCAAAATTTGTTAAATCACAAATCACATTTTACATATATAAGTTATTTATGTTAAATCACTTTTTCTAATCACATTTACACATAAAGAGTAAAAATAACATTAGACTTCTAAATTTGTTTACCACCTTTAGTTTTATCCATTGAATTGAGGAGAATTGAATAGATCTGTAAAATACAGAGTAGACAAGTCAGTACTCATTGTATCAATATAAAAATCACTTTAAAATCAAAGTAAATAAAAAACCTAAACATCAAAATCACTTTAAACTCAAAGTGATACAGATCTAAACATCAAAATCACTTTAAACTCAAAGCAATACACACCTAAACATCAAAATCACTTAAAAACGTGAGTATTCTTTATTTAACATAAAAATACCTCTATATGTGCTGATTTTGATCTCTTCACTTCATTTAAGCCTCGATTTCTGCAAAAAAGGAAACAAAAAAACTAATTAAAATATCATCAAACACGAATCGAGTAAAAATGCAGAAAATCAATGTAGTTTTGAACATAAAGTCAGTCATCTTCTGTGCATAACGAAACAAAGTGATTTATAACCGTAATTTTTGATATAATGAAGTGTATATGATGATATATACCTTATACCAGAATATGATTGCAATATTGCAACTGTTTTCAAGTGTGAGCGGTGATGATTTGGGAGTGATTTGAAGTTTTAGAGCAGAAAGGAAGAGGAGGTGGGATAATTTGGGAGTGATTGTTTCATCGGTAATGGTGAACAGTAAAGAAGGTAGTTAGGAATAGCAGTTTTTTTTTAATTTCGAATTAAATCGAATGTTTGTCCGGACCGATTTTGGAGCGCCCTTTTAGTTATTGGGCCTAATTTTGTGGCCCAATATGCAGTTCTCATAATAACAGGGTCTCACTAGAATAGCTATATATATATATATATATATATGTAACATGATGAGATCAATCAATATTTATCAATATTTAATATGTAAAAAAATGAAAGGAACGAAGAGAGTACCTAAATCCGAATATACAAAGCTAGAATCAAAGATATTAAAAAAAATAATCAAATTAAATTATAGCAAGTAGAGCTTTCCTTTCAAATCCCACGTAAAACAGCCGCGAAAGTTAGTTAATACAGTTACATTTAAACATGCGGCTCAAACAAAATGTAATGTCCCTTATACAACACTCAACTAACCATATTCATCTTCTCCAAATCCACGCTTTAATCCTCAAAACTTCTTTAGATGTCGACATTGTTGTCCTAACCAAGCTATTAGGCAAGATGTTTTCTCAGTCGACACTGATCGGTTATGATTTGTCGTATGCCCGAAAGCTGTTCGACATAATTCCCCAACCAGATACTTTCATGTTTAATACAATGATTAGAGGTTACTTAAAATCAAACAAACCAGAAGATTGTTTGTCATTATTTATGAGAATGTGTCGTCAGGATGGGGTTTGTATTGATAGTTTTAGCTTATCGGTTGTTCTTCAGTCGTGTGGGAGATCGGTTGATTGTAAGAATGGGAAATATTTACATGCACAGTCTTTGAAACTTGGGTTTGGGTCTGATTTATTTGTTCAGACGGCGTTGATTGAAATGTATGGGAGATTTGGTTTGGTGGAAGTTTCGAGGAAAGTGTTTGATGAAATTAAGGATCCGGATTGCATTTCGTGTAATGTTATGTTGGCGGAATATGTTAGAGTTAGGGAGATGGGATTGGCCAGAGAGTTTTTTGATAAAATGTCTGATAGAGACTTGGTTTCGTGGAATACTATGATTCATGGGTATGCTTCAACTGGTGATGTAGAATCTGCCCAAGATTTGTTCGATACAAGTACAAGAAAGGATGTTGTTTCTTGGACTTCCATGATTGCAGCCTGTGCGAAATCAAGGTGCTCTAGTAATGCTTTGAAACTCTTTCATGAAATGCAATTATCAAATGTAGTGCCTGATCAGGTCACCATGGTTAGTGTGTTGTGTGCATGTGGAGATATAGGTGCTTTAGGTATGGGAAAGACGATCCATGAGTATATTAAACGAAGTAGTATTGAATTAGATATAAGGCTCAGTACGTCTCTTGTTGACATGTATGCAAAGTGTGGGGATATAGACAATGCAGTGAGTTGTTTTAAGCAGATGAGAAAGAAGGATGTGTTTGCATGGAGTGCGATGATAATGGGGCTTGCTAACCATGGGTATGGTGAAGCTGCACTTGATCTTTTCTCCAAAATGATATCTGAAGGAACTAAACCCAATGATATCACCTTCATAGGTGTGCTGACAGCGTGCAGTCACATTGGTTTAGTTGACAAAGGGTGGACATATTTCAATGCTATGAGTGACGTCTATGGTATCCCTCCAAAAATTGAACACTATGGAAACATGATTGACATTCTGGGCAGAGCAGGGAGACTTCAGGAGGCTAGAGAACTTATTAGAAGCATGCCCTTCAAACCAGATGCAGTAATTTGGAGAGCCCTTCTTGGAGCTTGTAAAATTTATAGGAATGTAGAACTAGCAGAAGAAGCTATGGTGAAACTTGTGGCAATAGAACCTGATGTTGACGGAAATTTTGTTCTGTTATCAAATGTATATTCCCAAGCCAAACAGTGGCACAAGGTTGTCAATGTGAGAAGGATTATTAAAAATAACAAAATCCATAGGATCCCAGGAAGCAGTTCGATTGAAGTGGGCAACGTAATTGTTGAATTTATTGCTGGTGATAAATCACACTTGCAGTCCGATCAAATCTACAAAATGTTATCTGAGATTATGCATAGATTAAAAGAAGCAGGCTATGAACCTTTAACAACCTCTGTCTTGCAAGACGTTGATGAGAAAGAGAAAGAGACTCTGCTAGCTCATCATAGCGAAAAGCTTGCAATAGCTTTTGGTATTCTTAATACCGCTCCAGGAGTCCCTATTCGAATTGTTAAGAATCTCCGTGTTTGTGATGACTGCCATTCAGCCATTAAAATTATCTCCATAATTTATAATAGGAAGATCATCATTAGAGACCGGAATCGGTTTCATCATTTTGTTGCGGGGACGTGCTCATGTAAGGATTACTGGTGATACTACAAAGAAATGACTCGTGATTGAAAACCCCAGATGTTTAAGTTCATTGTGAAATGGCAGAGCATTCAACAAAACTCATGCAAGTAGGTAATAAATGTGTAAATTTATATAGTTACCTACGTAATGACAATGCGAACAGAATTTCAAGCTTCTATTGGAAAAGTGGATTCTTTGTATTATTGTCTGAAATTTTTTAAGTTCTTGATTCAGAGCATATTTATTTACAGAATTTCAAGCTTTTATTGGAGAAGTGAATCCTTTGTATCATTCTCTGAATTTTTTAAGGTTTTTGATTCAGAACATGTTCATTTGTTTGGTGGCTAATCAAGTTCACCATGAGAAATACTGCAGAATCTCTATTGCAAATGAAGTTAACTCAGACACCACCATCTTGTGCCCTACATCCTTGAGATGGAGTCAGATAATCTTTGTTTTAATTATTAACCACGTACTCAAGTCCATATAATATAGTGTCATTTATTTATGCGTACCTTTTTGCAACTTTTGTTTCTTGTGCTTAATTAACTGTACATTACAGTTTTTCATAACAAACTTTTATGAATGACACTGTTTCTTGGTGCAGTACTGCAGTGGAACATGATGGACAACTTGGAGGTGCTCAGTAAACTTTGCAGGACAACTTCGCTTAGTTCTGTTTCTGTCAGGTACAAATTTGGTCTAGTATTTACTGAAATATTTTTGTGTTTGGTGCACCATATTACTATGATCAGAGATGCCTGTTCTATACTATTTCAGTACAAAACTAGCAAGGCATGGGCTTCTCTATGACGATTTTGACTCACATGTGCATATATCAAATGTTTATTTCACTCTCTCTGTGAACACTTACATGTATCATAGGTTTATATATAACTAAGTAAACTATTATTTCAGACAAAAATCTGTTTTTATTTGAATTTGAGAACATAATTTTTTTATCAATAACTTACAACTTCACCATCATGGACATACCAAGTCTGCTTCAAAACAAATAAAAACTAAATATAACAACAAATTTAATATTTTTAGCCAGTGTTAGACAGGTATTTAAAGTTCATGTGTTACACAAACTGGAATAACTAAAGAAAGGAAACTAAGTCCAAAAGTTAAGGCCTGATAAGAAAAACCTATGGTAGTTATTTTATCATACATAATGAACTTGTAAAGCATATTCTAGGAAAATCATTGTCATCAATTTTCTGGATTGAGCTGATGTTGGAAGTCCGACTGCTTCAAGTTTTTTCCATTGCCTGTACTAATCCCCGATTCAGCTACAAACCTATATCAATGAAACTGTTGAGAAACTTTTTTCAAACTTCAGGTAAACTTTTAGTATTACTGGATCTGATTTCCTAAATGTCTCCATCTATATGTCCATGCACTCCCTTATTTGGTATTAGTTTGACGCAGAAGATCAAAATGGGTCTTATCCTTATGTAATGGGTAAAACAGCAGACGTGAAATCTATAAATTAATGTTGCTTTGCATTTTCTAATAAATTGCAGTTAGTTGCGCAGAAAAAGATGGCAACAAAATGGAAGGTCATATGTTTCTATTATTCGTTCATTTTCATATCATAAATATAAGCTAAACTTATTCTAGTCAATTTACAAAGCAATGCTGATTCTGTATTATCATGACTTGCTGATACAGTTCACAATTTATTAATATATTTTGCCTTCCCTACACAATAGTCTTCACTGTCATATCATTCATCCTTCTTCTTCCCCCAGCTCACACTTCTCATTTTAGAATCCTCCTCTGCATTCCCAAAAATTAGATGCATTTTAGAAAGACATTTTATAGACAGAAAATTATTCATACCTTGTTCTCAAGCCTGTAACCAGGATTCAAGTTCCATTTGAGTTGAAGCAGAGACTGACAGCGGGGTAGACATAAATTAATAAACAATTCTCTGAATGAACCATTATCTAGGCTAGGCAATGCACCTAAATTTCCGGGTAAAATGGCTATTTCATCACTGTAGTCAGTAGTAACTTGCAACTAAGTCACCAAGTTAAAAAGACTTTCAATCGCATCATGAAGCTACAATATACTTGCAAAACAATACTGAACTTCAAAATACTTGCACGGCCGTTAAAATGTGTTGACTTTTAACGGAGAACCGTTACGTTTTGCCACATCAGCTGCAATGTAACATGTGAGCATACACATCAAAACCTAAACTTCAGAGCCTAATTCATCACTGAACTATGCGCTAATTTTCAGTTAGGTCACTGACCGGAAAGAAAATTAGATTTGAAAAATATAAAACGAAATTAAAATTTTCTTTTGAAAAAGATTATGATTTTTTAAATTTAAATTGTAATCTTTCAAAAAAAATTAATATTCAAGAAAATTTACATTTTTAGTATCAGTTATTAATATAGGAAAAAAATGGATTGAAAAACATGATATCTTTAAATATTAGTTTTATCAATTTATTAGCATATGAATTATATGGTATGTTCAATTCTAAATTTAACTAAACTATAATCACCCGGAAAAATAACATTAAAAAATTTACACTTTTATTGAAAAAAAATGTGATATGTAGATATTTGTTCACTTGTATTGATTTAAAAGTATATGAATTAAAATGGTATTTACCAATTAAAATATATTTAAAGTGTAATGATTCGAAAAAAAATTAAACATTCGAAAAATTTACACCTTTGGTATTAATCATTAATATCGAAAAAAACTTGTTATCTTTAAACATTCATTCACTTGTTTCTATCCAGAAGTATATGAATTAAATGGGTATGCTCAATTTTAAATTTAATAAGTTTAAAAATTAAAATTAGTTGATGACCTAATTGAAAATTGAGATAAAGTGATGACCTAGATGAAAATTGAGATATAGTTGTGTCAGGAACTAGAGGTTCCTGAACTGAGTTTTCATGTATTTTTGGTATTTTATGATATTATAAGCTGAATTACACTATTGTAAGGATAGAATTGATAGAAATAGAGCTGTTTTAGCAGAGAAATAGAGTAAGAACAGAGATTTAGAGATATAACATATAGAATCAGATCAGAAATGTAGAGGATAGAGAGAGAATTCAGTTAGAAACTTGTAGAGAAAGTCATAACAGAATCTAGAGAGAGAAAGAGATTGGTGGAAATGAATTCCCTTTTCTGAATAATTGTTCAAAACATGCATCCACTGAAATACAAACAAGTCTTGCTATATATAGGCTACCAGACTAACTAACTCAGTAAATGACACATATACCCTTACTATTCCTACTGTCCAGTGCTACTATAGACTACTACTAAGCTGAATCCTGACATTTCTCCCCCCTTTGAAAATTAACCATGTCCTCATGGTTGTTCTTTCACATGGCAGCTTCATCTTCTCTCCACCTGAATCAAGTACATTGCTGTTGCCTTTCATTTATAGCTCTTTCCCATGAAGAACATCTTGTAGGAGTTGTTGAAACGTCTGAATTCCAATAGAAACACCATGGAGACAACTTGAATCTCCTCCAGGATCAAATATGTATATAACACTATTCTTCCAGGAGGCTTCATGGTATGCAAGTCTCATTGACTTGTTCATTTCAGGTTTGCCTTGTCCCAGCACCATGTATTGGTACTGGTAAGATTGTGCAATCATCCCAGTTCTCGCAAAATCAACAAATTGTTTATTAATCTCATCAACAATGTTATCAAACCCATTAATCTCTTTTTGCATATTCTGGCCTTGGCCTAGCCATCTAACTGAAATCTCAATCTCAGTGATAGACATCTTCCTCTGCAAATGAAAAGGTTCCTTCACTAACTGTTGGTCTATTGCCATGAAATCAATATCCTGCCAGTGCCTGAGTTTAATACCAACAGAGTTTTCCATTGCACCTTCTTCTAGTTGCACCTCACTCCTGATCATGTCTTTGGGGTTATGATTAACACCTTTTAACTGGGTTTTTTTCATCTGACCACCAGGATCAAAGATAAGCATATTATCCTTGCCAAGATTGCTAGATCTGATACCCAACTCATAAGAAATTGTAGCAGTTGGAAAATGTATAACACTTCTTTTGCTATGGAAAGCCTCAACAATGTCTTTGCTGGTAGGAATCATTGAGGAAACTTCTTCCAACTGGATTGGTGGCATCTCCTTATGCAGATTGTTATTGCCACCACCTTGTTGTAAATCTTGTATGTGTGCAAATTCTTCCGGTTCCTCTAATCTTTCACTTCTGCAGATTTCAGTTTGCAAGGGGTTAGGTGCATCTAAATTATCACCATTCAATGCTGCTAAGATTAACTCCTGCTCTGGCCAGCTCTCTTGGCCCTTCCCTGGTTCTTCATCATATATAGGTTCCCCTATATATTCCTTCCAAGCAGTAGATACATTCTCCTCCTTTGCATGATTTGGCCATTCCTGTGTCATATTTCCAATGCCAGAATCAGGCTCAAAGTCTACTAATCCTTCCAATTGTTGTGCCTTCATCTTCATCATTTCCAACATCAACTTCCTAGCTACCTCTATAGTAGCCTCTAACTTCTGTAATTTCTGACTAGTCTTGTCCTTGTAATCTGTTACCTGTTGTTGTATATCTAAGACAGCCTCATCAAAGGCTTTATCACTTGCTTCTGCCACTACTAGCTCCATCAATTATTCTTCTCTTTCTTCACACTCCACAACAACACCTGATTTTCTCAGTTACTAATCTTCAATACACACAGCAAGTACACCTTGACAATTCCTCAAACACTTACAGTGCACAAAAGTGATTGCAAGCAGATCACCACAAAATCACTCAACAATTCAACTAAATTCCCCTGGATAACTTCTTTACCTCAGAACAAGCAACAATAACACAAAACTGTCACTTCTTCTTCTCACAGACAATTACTCAAACAGTTGGATTGCACACTTACTTACTCACAGTAAGTTCACCAATTGTACTGTTCACAACTCCTCAAGTATATTCCCCACAACTCCTCAAGTATATTCCCCAAACAGAATCACTCACCAGATGCACAACAATCACAATCGACACTTACTTCACTCAACAACACAAATCAACAGCACTTCACACCAAAACAGAACAGTGACAATCTCACCACAACAAAACAGTACTGTAACTACTGTTTTTATACTTTTCTCCAACAATAACAGCTAGAATCAACTACTTAAGTAGAAACGAACTCAAACAACTGAAACATCTTCAATTCTAGCTAATCACAACAGTAAATCAACAGATCTAAGAGTAAAAACTAAGAACAGAACACCTGAACACTTTTGAAGAAAGTTCTGAACTTGTGATTGCGATTACTGCATATGTAGGCTCGATCTGCTCGGATTGAGATGTAGAACACATTAGAAGCAAGGATAGATCAAATACTGAAGCTCTGATACCAATTTGTCAGGAACTAGAGGTTCCTGAACTGAGTTTTCATGTATTTTTGGTATTTTATGATATTATAAGCTGAATTACACTATTGTAAGGATAGAATTGATAGAAATAGAGCTGTTTTAGCAGAGAAATAGAGTAAGAACAGAGATTTAGAGATAGAACAGATAGAATCAGATCAGAAATGTAGATGATAGAGAGAGAATTCAGTTAGAAACTTGTAGAGAAAGTCATAACAGAATCTAGAGAGAGAAAGAGATTGGTGGAAATGAATTCCCTTTTCTGAATAATTGTTCAAAACATGCATCCACTGAAATACAAACAAGTCTTGCTATATATAGGCTACCAGACTAACTAACTCAGTAAATGACACATATACCCTTACTATTCCTACTGTCCAGTGCTACTATAGACTACTACTAAGCTGAATCCTAACAAGTTGAGTGTGCCACGTAAACGTTCACATCATTTTTCCGTTAGGGTTTTTAACGAAACTGATGGCAATAACAAATTTGCAAGTTTTTAAGTACTTCATGAGTTGACTGAAAGCTTTTTAAACTTGGTGGAAGTTATTACTGACTACAGTGACGAATTAGCCATTTAACCACTAAATTTTCTGACTACAACATTTAGCATATTTTTTCTTTTGCTAAATAATATTTTGCATCTTTTGTAGTACTATATTACATTTTTCATTTCGATATCCTTCATTTTTTTCTGACCAACTCATACTTCTTGTCCTTTATCTACATCTCTTAATTTCTAACAATTAGACACAATTGAAATGGGTAGTTGTGTTAGACAGAATGTCAATACGTACCTTATCTGAAGTTTGAAACCTAAATGGCAATTTCAGTTTAGTTTTAGTTGACAGTGGTGATGGGATTGGCATACATGAACATTCCCTTAAATAAACCATTACTTAGCCTCGGCAATGCTCCTATGATTCTCAACCTTGCAAAAATATACATATATTATGAAATAATGTAATACGAGCCCATTAAGCTCTCCAACTAATACCTGAAGGTTTTAGTAAAGTTGGCTAATTAACATGGTTTCAGAGGGAAATCTTGGATTCGAACCCGCCCACCCGTCCCTTACATTTAATTTGATTTGTAGGGTTGTCTATGTTGGCCCTTCTAGGTAGGGGTGTTCATAGGTCAGGTTGGAGGTATTTTTGCAACCCGGCCCAATTAAATTGGTTTGAAAATTTTCAACTCAACCCACAACAAAAAAATTCGTAACCCGACTATACCCATCGTATATTGGTTTGGATCGGGCTGGGCCGGGTTGGGTCGGTTTGAACGGGTTAAATAATTCTTTAAAAAAACTTAAATATTATACAATATTGCTCATTTTGAAAATCTAAGTAAAATTAAATTACGTATAACTTAAGATTTTAGTACTAATATTTTATTTTGATTAACCATTATAATTTTAGTAATGTAAATTATGTTGTAAGTTATGTATATATATGCACAAAATGTAATTATATATCTATAAATGAAAGTATAATATATTGTATAATGTATCGTTATATATAAATATATACATATATTTTTAAATTATCGAACAAAATTGTAACTTAAATCGGGTTGGGTTGGGTTGGTCAAAAAAACATAAAACACATACCCAACCCATTTAAGTCGGTTTGAATTTTTTTTTACCCAATCGAGTATCGGGTTTTTTTCGTCGGGTTGGTTCGGTTTGATCGGGTTGGCGAACACATGAACACCCCTACTTCTGGGCACATTATGGAGCAAAAATGTCTAAAATAGCATATGACTCTGTCGCACTCAAAAACATAACAAAACCTTTCATTTTTCTTCTAAAATACAAATAGATATTGTATTGCTCTTTTTGAATTAAATGTTGTGAAAAAAATATAAGGGTGATGATAGGTGTTCTTTCTAGTTCTTTATATTATTTGTTCTTCTTAGAGTGCAACTTTACATATGTATTTAAAGTTAAATATGTATATTAATCACATATGCATATACATGTTTGCGAGGTGATATGGAGATTTGTATGCAAAAGACCGAATGAAAGGACAAACCCCTAATTTGAATAATAATGCATAATTTATTGGCGTTGATGAGTGCTAGTGAAGATAAAAATTTCGATATATATGCATTTTTTTTTGTTTGATTGTTTGTATGGTTCTACCATGTTTCGATTCATAATTCAATTTAAAATATGTTTTTGACATGAATAAGAGGTGAAAAATAGTTCTCATAATTAACTTCTATTATAATATATATATATATATATATATATATAGGGTCAGGTTCCACATAGAACCGCTTTAGTATTAGAACCTTAGAACTATTTAATATATTATGCTGTAGCACGTTGTACTTTTTATAGTATTTTAATTATTATCAATTATTTTTTGGCATAATTATTTCTTTAAAACATATTATAATGATGAAGTACATATTGGGTTACGTGAAAATTTATTTATTTTTTTAAAAAATTATGTATTTTAGAAAAAAAATTAGTGTGTGCTGCAGAAGTACATCATACTCTACAAAATTGTGTGCTGCAGCAAAACTAAAGATATTGTGTACTGTAACAGAACGCATAAATCTTAGTCGTTGATTACACAAAATCTATGATATATATTAGTTCTAAATTCTAACTTAAAATAAGGTTCTAATTTGAAACTAACCCTATATCAATGAAATAAAGTGGAAATGTAAGAAATTTACCTAGACATAGAATTGTATTTTATATTAATAAATTTTGCTAATAATAATAATTATTATTATCATTATACATTTTTGAATTAATTAACTTTGTAACTGAAATCGACAATTTTAACTCAATTTTGAAAATTGGAAGCAAGCCATTGATTTGGTTGCAACTGTGTTTTCAATTTAAATATTAAAGTTATATGCTTATGATTGATATCAATATTAGGTGACAAATATTTAAGGTAGTTAGTGTGGTAGGTAATGGTATGGTAATCCCGAATCACATATTCGGACACGCTAGGAAGACCTAATTAATATCTCTTAATTAACGTTCGAGCATGGGGTTGTAACGTGCCCTTTGGTCGAACTGTTTAGTTAGGCTCTTTTGAATTACTAAGGTTGCGTAGATTGAGTCTTCACAGGCCTATATTATGAGTAACCCTTAGTCCCTTACAAGGTTAAGTTAGAATGTAATGCTTACATGTCAGAATTTGGTCTAGAAATTTTCTTGATTTAAATGGAAATTATACCCTTATAACCATTTTCTTAATTACTACAACTGCCAATTGGTTATACCCCTGGTAAGAACATCTCCATCCCATTCCAATATTTTGGTGTGAAAATTATACTATATTCAAAATTACCTACAACCTATTTACACTAAATTTTAAACCAAAAGGAATCATTTGTGTAATAAAAAAGTTATTTGTATTACTTAAATGACAAAATTAATAAAGTTGTAGGGATACCAAAGAATGAAACTTCTAGTTAAGGAAGGAGTATAACGATAATTTTGGGATATGGTAAAACTCTAATAGTCACCCCCAATGCAACTTTTGGTGTCACAACAAAGGGTGTAATTTCACACCAAAATGGTGTCAAAGTACATTTAAAAAGTTGGGTAGTACTTAGCAAAAAAAAAAAAAAAGTTGGGTGGGAGATCGTCTTATAACATCTTCCCTAATTCTCATCTCCCATATTTATTTTCATCAACCATCCAATCGCCTCTCAAAATACCTGAAAACTTGTTAAACTAAATTAAACATTTTATAATTTTATAAGAAAAACTGAAGCTCGTCCCAAGATTTTATGATATTTACTTCATATGTGGAGTTCAACTTTTATGTAAAAATAATCTAAAGCCTATTCACTATATTTTTCTTTTTATAAGAAATTAAAACAACATACAGTAATAAAAACCTATGTATTTATTTTTGTTTCTTTTCAACAAAAATTTAAACTCAGCAATAGAACAGTGTTGTGGTAAGAAAACTTGAACCAAAAATTGTTGCTTAGGAATCTCTTGTGCCCGAACGACTCTTTTTCTATATTTAAGAACAGGTCTTTGAGAACTTTGCATGCTCAAATACCCAACACATACAAACCGATAGACCACCGGCAAGCTACAACCCACCTCTTTGTATGTATGTTTCTATCTATACATTTATACGAAAACCCATGTTTCATCTCTGCTTATCTTTCTTTTTTGTTAATTGTATCTACAAATCTAACAAAGTTTCTATTTAGATTCTGAGTAATATAGCTTGCCAGCTTTTTCTTGGTTTTTAATTCAATTGTAGATTGTATACACTGATGGCTCCAAAAGGAGGAAACAAGAGAATGAAGACGGAAAGAAGTAATGTTGGTCACGAGGCTTCGGTTTACTTGTCTTTTGTCAATTGGTGGGCTAAATTCGTAGAGAGGATCGCTGGTATAACAATCATTAAATTCTTATGCATACGGTTTGTCATTTACTAGTTTTGAACAGTAATCAATTGTTCTTGTTGATTACTTTATGGTTTCATTCGTGTTACTGCTCTTTTTTGCTAAGTACTAAGTAGTTTGGTTTTGCTTGTTCATCTCTATTTGGTTATATTTAAATTTGGGAATAGTTGGTATGTTCTGATTTACTGAAAGTGCATTTAGATAGAGAATGAATAAATCCCCAATCTGTTGTTTCGGAGCCTTATTTTGACCTAGAATTTTAATTTGTCGCTTAGTACAAATAAAGATATATACACTTCAAATTAATTTTTGAAGTTGTGTATCATATTCGAATTGTAGTTTATGGAATTAGAATCATGAGATTTGCAAAGAATAAAGAAAAGTTCATGTGATTGCTATGTAGCTCTTCTAGATACTTCAATTTCCTTTTTTATACTCCGTAATTAGGGAAAGAAAGCAGTTAAGATATCGATAGAAGGATTTATAAGGTCAATCCAAACCATACCAAGTATAATCATCTTTTAATGATATGATTTTCAACTCTCATTTTTCCGCATGTAAAATTAAATTTATAAAGTGAAAATGTGCAGGAAAACGTAATGTATAATGTGAAAACCATCACTGAATAACTTTGATTTCATATTCACTATTTTCCATTTATTCATCACTAGTGAGAAATTTGGACTAGCTTTCTTTCCTCTGTAGCAAGGGCTTGAGTTTAGGCAAGTCAACATTTTAAAATACTTCTATTTCCAGTCTCCACAAGGTCAAACTAGTACTCAATGTTGTGTCTTCAATCTGGTTCCTGTTGTCTAAGGATTTGAAACTATCTCATTTGTTGTCTTTGATTATGTTGTTATTACATAGGTCTAATTGGGGTTAGGTTAACATATAGACTATGGTAGATATAATGTTTTCCTGGGAGCCTGTAACTTGCTATGAATACCGAAACTATCTATTTATAGTCAGTTCATATTGATCCAGATTGGATATGAAAGCTGTACATTTCTTTGCAAAATGAAACTTACTGAATGTGATATATTCATGCCAGTTGATCACAAGCAGTTTACTGATTTACATCTTTGACATTCTAGTAAAGAACTTTTTCATTTTGTTTATACATTTGTACTAGTTAACATGTGTATGCATCCTTGCTGTAGGTCAGGCATTCTGTAAATCACAAGTAATACTTATAGCAAAAGTGTTCTCCATGAGCCATGTAACTTTCTTGGAGTATCTTTATGAACTCGTAAATGACAATGTGATATGGAAGTATTATATCTACTAATCCTCAAAAGCTGATAAAATGATATGGAAGTCACTGGTGTGTTATCCTTGTTCAAGTGCAGCTAATCTTAGTAACAGTTTCTTGCAAGATATGTTTTTTTGTCAAAACAAAAAATTTGTAGATTGTTCAAATTTTTTTATGAGCTATATTGTTTGTGTGTGTTTAAATTTGAATAGTTTTACAAGCAGCCTCTACCAATATAGCTCATTGAGTTGAACTGATAAAATTTGAACAATCTACAAATTTGTACAATCGAAAATTTTTGGAACAAAATTTATTTGAATTTCTTCTATTAGATATTACCAGCCAAAAAAAAAGAAGAAAAACTTGGCTGGTGTATAAGTCATCTAGTGGCTTAGGAAAATTGTTGCATGTTCGATGTAAAAGTCTTATATCTTCTTTCTTATGGTTGTTTGCTAGTTAGTTACTTAATTGGATACCATTTTACAATAACAGTAATGTTTTTTATATTAAAAGCATTCCAGTGATGCTTAAGAGAAGATTAGATGAAAACTGTCTTCATTCTATATATTATTTAACAGATGCAGTGTTTAGATGTATCAACGAGCCTTGTTTTAGAGTTCTCCTTGCCTGTGCTCGCAATTAATAATAATGGAGAAAAGTTAGTATGAATGTCAAGGAAACAGATTTAAGGTACCTTGAAGTTGCGAATTCTGACATGGCACAACCATCGAGTAAACAGCTTTTTCTCAATGTATGGTTTCCTTGCTTCTGTTCAATGAAAGAAATATATAGACAATGTTAAATGAAAGATAGTTGTAAAATTCCATGTATCACTTTTGACTTGGTAAAAGTAGTAGAAAGTCAGATGGAAGTACAATTGTTACATACCAACATATAACTGTTGTACAAGTCAATTTTGTTGCACAAGTTCAGATATTTCATCTTTACTTGGTGGTTGTAATATGACTGCACTTCAGGTATGCTCTATATTGTCACCCGTGGAATGAATGGCCGGGACTGTTGTCGTGCATATAATCTAATTTGTTCTAAATCTCAAGATTGATGAATGTAGTCTTGCAGCTTACTAGTCATGTTTACTTGCTGAAAAATTACAACCTTTTAATGGTTATGAATTGTCTTCTCTCTGCTTCTGCAGGACTTTTCTCTTCACAAAAGGACTTGGATAGATTTGAATTATATTTCAAGATGTCCAGAAAAACTTTTAACCTCGTCTGCTCTCTTGTGATGGAGCCTATGTCCAAGTCACAAAAGTATAGATTTGAGGATGGAAATGTAATGTCCTTGCATGATAAAGTAGCCATAGCTATAAGAAGGCTTAAATCTGGTGAAACACTGTTGTCAATTGGTGTAGAGATTGGGGCACATCAAATTACCGTCTCTGAAGTTACATGGTCCTTTGTGGAGGCTTTGGAAGAAAATGGCTTTCGTCACCTCAAGTGGCCTGCCTCTGAAGAAGAAATGTCATGTATAAAGGCAAAGTTTGAAAGTATACAAGGGCTCCCTAATTGTTGTGGTGCTATTGATATTACACACATCCAAATAAAGGCATGCTTGCCCCCTCTTGAACGTGTCCAGTGGCTTGACAAAATGAACAATCAAAGCATGGTGTTACAGGCAATTGTTGACCCGGAGATGAAGTTCCGTAATGTTGTCTGTGGATATCCGGGACATATGACAAGATCCTCTGTGCTCAGCAGCTCATCATTCTTTGGACTCTGTGATAAAGGGGAAAGATTAAATGGGAAAGAAATTAAGCTCTCAGATGGTACAGAAATAAGAGAGTATATAGTTGGAGATGCAGGCTTTCCCTCTCTTGAATGGCTTGTCACGCCTTTTCAAGGAGATGTAATCTCTAAAATTAAATTTGACTTCAATAAACAGCACTTTGAAACTAGGAAGGTTGCTTCTAGGGCATTGGCTAGGCTAAAGGAAGAATGGAAGTTTCTTCAAAATGTATGGAAACCCGACTTAAACAAGTTGCCAAGAATGATCCTGGCCTGCTGCATCTTGCATAATATTGTCATTGAAATGAATGATGAGATGCATCACGATCTATCTTCATTGTACGAACATGATCCAGGCTACCTGCAAGAGATAGATGAATCTGGAAACAAAACTTCAACAGATCTTAGAGAAAAGCTGTCCCTCTACTTGTCTGGTGAACTGGAATCGCGAGTTGAACACGCTCCTGAATATCAAACTGGGTAGATATTACATAAGGCTGAGGTCCTAACCAACAAATTTCAGAGACTGGTTTTATGACTGCTAGAAAGATTCAGCATTCTTGCTATATTTCTGAGGTTTCTGCATTTTTCTGGGTATGATGTCTAATTATTTATCTTTGAGTCGGTTTTTTCTAATTGGTGATTTTGAGTTCTGAAGTTCTTTTGAATTTTTATGTTGCATGTATCTTGTCCCGGTGGATGATTATAAAGATCGTCTAGATTGTTCGTTGCATGTAGAATGCCCCTAAATTATCCTAAAATTAGATCAGTTGTCTAATTTATTTATAACCAAAAAAAAAATCACACATCAACTGTTATTTATTTTGGTCAACAAAACAAAACAATCATTGGTACAAAAATATTTGAATATTCTACCTCAAAATTTGAATCATCATTAAGTTTCAACTTTAAAATTGTACAAAACAAAATTATAAAAAATATTACATAAAAGTATTTCTTCTGCACGAATTAGTAACATGTTACTGGAATCATGTGTCCATGAAGTTTTGAGTAGAGGTTCTGTCGAACATTCTCTCTACTCTGAATAGCTTGACCATGCCAACGAGAAGGATCAAAGGATCTACACCACGACAGCAGAAGATAGAAAGGGATACACAATCCCACCTAGGAGTGCAGTCAGAGGATTGCAAAGGGGAACTGGGAAAGAAATGGAAACCCATGACCTTTGTCATGGCAAGAGATGTCTCACCACAATGGTGAACTCTCAGTTATTACAATTTCATTTTTAGTTACCAGAAGAAATAACATTATTAATCTGAACTACTCCCAATTACCCTGTCAAATAAATAAATAAATAACTACTCCCGATTAGAAGCATAGAGCATTAGCAGCTCTCACCTCTCTCAAATGCACATATAGCCAAGTGTGTGTCTTTGTGCATTTCTGTTTATATATACATAGATTCTTCCTGCAGGAAAGTTCAAATTTAAATTATTTGTCCAGCCGCACCCTACATTATTATGAGCTTCTAGATCATTACATTTGCTATAAGATTTATCTCACTCAAATTTGCTCAAACAAAACCCCGCACCAACACATTTTGCATAACTTTACAAGTAGACGCGGCCCATAACAGCACCACCCCCCAAAGCTCACCTACCCACAAACAGCCATGCGGACATACCTGCAGAGGCAACAAAAACACATTACAAGACAATATCCAAATACACATTACTGTGTTTGATAGGTTTACTGAATATCCAAAGACATTACACTTATGATAGATTCACCGTGTTACTGGCATAACCTAGACTAGAAAATTGAGTGGCAAGTATATCACCAGTTCACAACTCATGTATGACCTCAATACCAGAGCTGACAGCATCTGCCGACTGCAGTAATTAGTTGCGAAAGTAAAGGTGCAATTAGAGAATCTCAATTGACAAAAAAATGGTTTATGGACTCTTGGTTATAAGGATATGATCACATATTCACATCACACTCGCACTGCTTGCAGGTATCAGACATTTTGCTAACGAGGTCATATAAACAACAATGGCCTACGCAGGAATACCGCAAAGGTTGCAAGTTTGAGACCTGCGTGGGCTAATAAACTTTTAATTCCTTATTCTTTTTGCTTATTATACACTTCGCTTCTAAATTCTGCTTATAATGTTTTTTAAAGATTCCTTTTTTCTATTAATAACTAGAATTATGAGAAAAGAGAACGCAAAATGACAGAAATCTAGTACTTAGCATAAGATTCCAACAATGAGTAAGAAGAAAGAGCGAATATAGGGAATTAAATGCCTTTTCCACTACGAATTAAAAAAAATAAAATAATGCAGTCTTTTGTAGCACTGACCTTACTAAAATGGATGCGCATTACAGAAATCTTTTTTGTCAAATATATACCAACTCTGTCACTGAAGAAATCTTGACAGCTTACTGATGAAGTTATCTAGCATTTAAAATATAAGAAAATGGACCGAGTGAGTGCCCTCTTTCTTTGTGAGGTTCCCCTCACCTCATGTTATGTTTTATTTGTTTGGTCTGATGTTTCTGTATAAATCATGGTTCTTAGGCCCTACTCGTAGTTTTCTTTCAATAGTTACATGTGTAAACAAGGAAGATCTATATATCCATCATTTTTGCCTTTCTTACCAAAATGACAGGTAATACAATATAGTGACCGAAACTGCTTTCTTAGCTCAGTTGGTTAAAACACCTATTTAGCAGGAGGTCTCAAGTTTAGCTCTCAATCAATGCATCCAAGCGTCTCTTTTTCAATTTTTCTGCTTGCTTGCTAAGTTTTGTCTCAAAAGAAGAGAATAATAGAGTATGGCAAGTGTCAACTTAATTTGAATCAATTTCCTATATTTTTTCCCTTTAAATGGCCTGAGAACATAGGGCCAAAAGTATGCAAGAATTTTACATGCCAAGATATAATGCAACCCTAATTTTCACAAACCCTACAAAATTTGATGAACAGGGGCTATAGAACTGCCAAAGGGTTTCTACAGTGTTGGTTAACTTACCTCAACAATGCTTGACAAAAATTGGCCATTGAGATGGTGCTTCACCTTGTATAGGGTAGGTAAGATACCGATCTATCTTGCATGAGAACTAGCTGCTCAGACAAGGTGGTATTTCCGTCTTGTACAGTTATACAGAACAGCTGTACATTGAGTAGGATTTAGGACAGCCTTGTAACTATTTCGCATCATAGATATGCACTACTTAGGTTTCAATTTGAATAGTTCTGTTGAACAAATTCAGAAAGCAGAACTCATGGGTGACTCGAGACAATTGATGGGCATAAATATGTCATTTCAGATACCCAATCTTCTCCAAGTGAGTTCCAAGTGATGAAATATCGAGATCTCCTCGTACTTTTTCATGACGGAGTATCTGATTAGAAAATACCATGTGACGTCATTAGGTACAAATCCATTGCTCACGCCTCTGCATAACAGTGCATATGCATTATCAAGCATGTCTGCCTTGCAAAATGAACAGATTAAAGTGCTGTAAGTGATAGTATCTGGACAAATTCCTTCAATTTGTATCTTCTCAAAGAGGTCCAGAGCTTCTTGCACATGCCCCATCTTGCACAAACCATTTATGAGGCTATTATAAGTGACTACATCAGGTCTCAGTCCTCGCTGTATAATATCTTTCAGAAACTCAAATGCATTTTCAATTTTTCCAATTCGACACAAGCCATTGATCAAAATGTTGCATGATATGATTTTGGGAGTTAATCCCTTCCTGATCATTTCCTCAAATAGTCCCAATGCTTTCTCAACAGACCCCTCCATGCAAAGTGCCTTTATCATGGAGTTGTATGTAATTTCATCAAGGGCACAGCCTCTGAATAACATATCATTTATAAGCTTAAGTGCTTCCTGCAATTCACCTCTCCTCAAAAAAGAATTAATTAAGGTATTGTAAGTTACAGTGTTGGCAATTACACCTTCCAATAACATATCTCGAACTAATGCCAGTGCATCTTCTATCTGATCAACCCTGCAGAGCCCATATATTAGAGAATTGAAAGTGAATGCGTCAGGTTTACATCCTCTGTTTATCATGTCAGAGTATAGTTCCATAGCCTCCTTGACCTTCTCATCCTTCGCCAGAGCACGTATCAGGCAGTTGTATCCAACAGTGTTTAAGCTGATCCCCAGTGCTGACATTTCATGGATAACATCTTCTGCTTCCTTTAATCTGCCAACCTTGCATAACCCATCAATCAAACTCGTGTACGTTACTATGTTGGGCTTGCAACCCGTAATTTCCATCTCTTTCATCAAATTGCGAGCTAAAGAAAAACATTTCTTCAAACACAGACCACGAATCATTATGTTATATGTATAGATGTCTGGATTGCAACCAACAGCCGTCATCCTCTGCCTTAAAACAGCATTGGCATCATCAAACCGTCCACTGGCCACATAACCATTGATCAAAGTATTGAACAGAACAACATTAGGTTCAGGCACTTTTTCTAGCAAAGCTCTGGCTTTATCAACTTGACCAGTTCGGCATAATCCATCCATTAAAATTCCATAAGTAAACTTGCTAGGATTGAAGCCTCGGAGAAGCATTCTATCAACCAATTTAGCACCTTCATGAATCCTCTTTGCACGGCAAAGACCATGAATAACATCATTAAAAGTATCAACATCTGGAGTGCAACCCATCAGAAACATTTCCTCCAAATATTTTATTACATCATTTACTCTATTCACCTTACAAAGCGCATGTATAAGTGTCTGGTAAATAACTGAATTCGGCACACACCCATGTTTTGTCATATCTCTTAAAAGTGAACATGCAGAATCCACCTCATTAACCATACAAAGCGCTTTCATCACCACACCAAAAGTAAAAACAGTTGGAGAAACACCCTTATGCAACATCTCATAAAAAATATTCGGTGCAACAGCCGGACAATCCCCATCCACCAATATATCCAACACAACATTATACGACCTAAAACTAGGTTCACAACTAAAAACATCCCTCATTTCAAAAAGTAACCGTGTCGATCGACCAGGTAAACCAGCCCTAGCATAATACCTCATTATAGAAACAAAAACAGACTCCCTAAACACTACCCCTTCTTCTTTCATCCGCAACAACAATCCATCAATCAACTTAAACTCCCCGACCGCTCCAAGCTTATTAATCAAAGTACAATACACATCAAATGTATGACTATACCCCATTTGAGTACCCGCCTTATGGAACAAATCCATACAAGTAGGGACATCAAGAGGGAGTTGAAGCAACTTATTAAGCTGATACGGGGTAAGTCGATTAAGTGACTTTCGAAGCTGTTCAATATCAAATGGTTCAAGCAAACTCTCCCAATCTGTTTCAGGGGTTGACCCATTTTTAATTTCAGAACTACCAACAATATTCTCATCATCCCCAACTGAACTACAATATGTAAAGCTTGGATTTTTACACCAAGATTTTATCTTTTTGACAAAATGAGACCCAAGATTCAATCTTTTTAGCATAATTCTTATTGGGTAAATACAAAAACGCAAAAGCTAATCAAACAATAGATTTCCATTACACATACATAAATTTTTCAGGGTTAAAAGCAATTAGGCAATTGAGTTATTGTGTGTGTGTATGTATATATGCATATACAGTAAAAAATGAAGAAGAAACAGAGCAAAATTAAGAGCTGAAACCTGGGAAGAAGTGTTTTGTATTTGCTGCATAAAATTTCTACAGGGTTTCAGTTAGTGCTTGGTCTTTAGTAAGGTACAAAAGAACTTGGTCGTCCCGTTCGATTCTAACTTACCGCAAGATTATTTGACATTGTAAGCCGTAAGGCCTCAATAAGGTACTAATTATTTCCAAAATATATATATTTTCTTTTATATTAAAAAAAGTAGTCCTTTAGTTTTGAAAATATCAAATTATTTTAGCTGCCCGATAATTTGAATAGTTAAAGTTTTTTTTGTTCAAGATCCAAATAATTGAATGTTAAAGTTGCATTTCTTTTAATTTCCGGGTGTGTTTTATGAATTTTGGTTTTAAATCACTTTCCGGAAAATGCTTAATTTTTCTTTTCAATGAATACCTTGTTATTATGAAAAAAATAGTTAATCTGTTAGTAAAGAAACAAAAATCCAACATTAATTTGAAGGACTACATTTTTTTTTGACAATTGACTACATTTTCTTCACTAATCAATTTTTATGCTAACATTTAGAGCATATGCACCAATAAAAAAAATAATTGATTCGTTAGACGGATTGATAAATCGCCAATTCGTTAGCTACTCCATCAAAAATTGATGGATTAATTGATGGATTGATGGACCAAAAAACATTGTTGCATTGATAAAACTCCATCAATTCATTAATTCATTAGACGGATTAATTACTTTGATTTGTCTGCTGCATAAAAAATAGCAAAATAATTAATTTTATTTGCATAGTAATAAACTCCATCAAGTAAATTGACGAATTAACGGATTGAAAGCCGAGGATGGGTGCGGATGCTCTTAGGAATTGATAGATTTATATTTATGAATTATGTTCTTCAAAAAAAATGTTTATGAATTATGATTGATAAATCACGTATTGTCTTTCCTACATGTGGCACGAGTTCGAGCCAAAAATATTTATGAAATATTTTGAATATTTATGGAATATTTTGATTCAAATCTCATTTCATCTTTTAAATTAATATGAATTTTATTTTTAAGGCATGTAAAAATTACTGAAAGGATAATCCTAAAAGGGTACGAAAGTAGAATAAAGTAAAACCAGGAATAATAATCTGGAACAATCAATCAACCAAAGTAATTATTTGATCAACAATAGGAAGAAGCAAGGTAAAAAAATAGTCCGTCTCGATTTCTTCATCTTTTAGTCCCGATACCTTCATAATCTCAAAGTTCACATTTCTTTGGGACTCGCCTCATCTTCAAAAGTCTCTGTTCAAATTGTTGTTCTGCACTAGTCATCTCTGCCACTGCATCAGCTGGATTTTCAACACCTTGCACGTTAGCTCTATCTTTACCAAATACTTGAGATAGCTCATCATAAAACGGAAAAGATTTATTCCTTAGTCCCTCGGCATTTGGATGACTCAGTAAAAGAAATAAACAAATTGTGTGAGAAGATTAATCAGCGTAGCTAACCATTTTTATCTTATATAGCCCTGTACTTGGCTAAAAAAACAATATAGCCCTGTAGTGTAGGAAAAAAACCTAGTGCAGCGCAAAAAACAATCTGATACATATTAACAAATTCATATTAATGTGTGCAGAAAACAATGCAGTGCAGAAAATAGTGCAGCGCTGGAAGTGCAGAAAACAGTGCAGTTCAGAAAATAGTGCAGCGCACAAAATTAACAATCTGATACAGAACTATATGCAGAAAATAGTGCAGAGCAGATATTTATTGATCTGATGCAAAACTGTATGCAGAAAATAGAGTAGTGCAGAAATTAATAATCTGATGCAGAAAACTAATAAAAGGTGATCAACATAGGTATGGAACAGGTATTAAACATTAACATCATTCTAATCACAGTACTGATAAAGTTAGTCTAGAACTGACAAGTAGCATTAAAACAAAAATTTGCAGGCATTGAACTAATTGTGGGAGTCGCTGATATCGAGCTCAGTTTTAAATAATGGACTAAATCACCTGATATGAAACAGGCCATATGACTTCACCCCTGATTTTGTCTAAATGAGAAGTAGGAAGCAAAACGATAATATACTATTCGATGCCATGTTAGCAACCCCTTCATTTCATATTTCAGATGCCAGACAAGTACTACTCATCTAACATGTTTCAAACGTTTTCTTCACGATGCTCCTCAGTTTCTACTAGTACCCAATTAAAACCATCATCGTCATGATATTCACATAATTCCTGCTTTCTCCTTCCCCACACCTCGTACGTAAGGTAGACTCCACAAAAATCATTACTTAAGACAAGTTTTATATCCTCCATCCATCTACTCGTGCTAAGGTGTTCTGTTCTATAAACAAGAATAACATGTATTCTTTTATGAACTGGAGTGCCAATGAAACCATCAACTGACATCTAAAAAATTAAACGTGCTCTAATATATATCCAATAGGAAATGACGATATTTTAAAGCAAATAAATCTGTATATTAGGCTCCTTAGTCATTTCAGTTCTATTATGAAAAGCAAATTATAGCTTAAATTAATTACTGAGCAACAACACTTTCATGAGTTCACCACACAAGGCAATGCAGCAACCCAGCAACTTGTATTTACAATGAGCAAAAGAAATTGCAGAAATTGCCCTGAAAATCAATTTGCAGATGACTAGACATGGTTTACTTGATTGTAAATGGTTGTATAAATTTGATCAGTATTGGTCGGGCAATTAACATATAGTATATTGGATTATATTTATATCAAAAAATAAAACATTTGTCACTTTCTTGCGTTACAAACACTCCCAACTCATCAGCAGCTTGATGCATTTATGTCTTCAGATTCACACACACACAAAACGAATGGACTAAACTTTACTTGTAATTGTGAATTAATAATACACTCTATACTGTAGTTATCACTAGATCTCCGCCTGTTTTCAGTATCTGTTCTTGTCTTTTAGAAAATGATAAATTAGAGACGAGTTTCAAATTTCTGAGCAGCTTTTATCAACAAGCAAGACATAATATACTCTTTTCTACACAGCTGCACAGAATATCACATACATCACGGGTACCCCAAACAATATCATCTTTTCTTTTTTCTTTTTTTGAGGCTCAAACAATATCATCTTGATCTATACATATCAAGCGCAATATAGAAGAACAATAAAAAAACTAGACCAGTATAGTTCAAATAGAAAACATTCAAAACAAATTACAGGAAATTGCCAGATTTACCTTGAGCCAATCTTCAAAAGTAATCTTATCACAATTCACAGGAGATAGATTTTTCCTGTTCATTCCAGCCAAATCAGCAAAAATTTGGACCACGCATCTCTACAATTGCAGAATATTGCTTTCTTAACGGTCTAACCCAAGACTCAATATGTGGTCGAGCTTTCATGCCACATCCAGGTTGTATTTCCTCCAAAAGCTTTTCAAGCTTTCCATAAACACTAGATTTTGAAGGACCATTTTCAGCTTTCCAACCACAATCTTCTATAAGTTTCAACAATGACTTATCAAGAGTAGCATCCTCAACATTTACCCATCTAACATTGACAATAGTATTATAGCTAGCTACCTGTTCCACTTTAGGATTTGACGCTATAATGTTTCTCCTGCAATCTTAGTCAAAGTCGAAAATAAAGGAAAATACCAATATTATTATATTAATGATATCCAATAAAAATAAAGGCAACAAGTAGTTCAATGTCAGGCATACATATCCATCAAGCAAGATACATTCCAAGGGAAAACAAATACAAATTTCTAAAATATATGTAATCAAAGATATCTTGAGTTTTTCCAATTAAAACACTTCATTGGCCTCGATATTTATTTAAAGAATAAGATATTTAAAATTTATCAATTAACTTTGATGATGTTTACTTCCTCTTGAGACTGTTTAATTTTTACTCTATGTATGAACCTCGTAGATATAAATTTAAAAGTGAATGAAATCAAGTGTTCAAAGATTACTTAAGTACGGAGTATTAAAAATAGTGAAGAAAGAAAAACTGAAAATTGAAATCCAATTGTCTGGAAATCATATCAGGCGTATATGAGATCCTACATACCGCGTCGTACTGTCTTTTCTCTGAGAACCATTCATATGATTGAGTCATTTTACTAGCGGATTCATTGCCCCGCATCCCAATAATATTTACTTTGCAGATAATCTTTAACTTTAAACTTTTGAGGATCCATATCTATCAAATAGGGACTCCTTGCAAACCTATATAGTCCAACCCTTTTTACTAACTTTAATTAGTGCCTGCTGGTTTTGCTGATCTACTTGCCAGGCTCTACCTATATCAAACATCAAAATCAAAGTCCGACTAAATCTGCCTCTTCGGAAGAAACTTATAAGGTTCTGCCCTTGTCTCCAACTTTAGTTAGTCAATGCCGACTACACATTAATCTTCTTGCCAGACCCTGCTCATATCAGGAACATCGCCATCGTCCTTGAGGATGCGAGTCAATGCTTTAATAACCTCGTATATTCGTTCTATATTTTTGTGAGCATTATGACCCATATAAAAGTAGTGTGCCTCCTTTTGGTCCTCAATCATGCTAAAACTTGGCTCCTTCTTTAATCCCATTTCCTTCATTTCATTCCTTATTTGAGAGACATTGTCCCATAAACCAACAGCTGCATAAGCATTAGACAAGACAACATACTTCCCTGCATTATCAGGTTCCAACTCAAAATATTTCCTTGCAGCAAACTTCATCACGTCCATGTTTCCATGCATCTTACAGGCCTCCAGAAGAGAACCCCATATCACCGAGAGTTCTTTACAAGGTGAGTCTCTTACAAACGCGTAGGCTTCTTCAAGCCTGCCAGCTCTTGCTAAGATATCAACAACTGCTGCATAATGTTTCCCTCTTGGTTGAATACCAAAATCTCTTGTCATTGACAAGAAATATTCCCAACCTTCGTTAACCAAACCTCCATGGCTACAAGCACAAAGAACTGCAAGAAAAGTCACATAGTTTGGCTTAAATTTTTCAGAGATCATCTTATTAAAGGATGCCAAAACCTCTACTACTCTTCCCTGCTGACCATATCCAGATATCAAAGAAGTCCATGTAATAACATTCCTCACAGGAGATGTGTCAAATACTAATTGACCATCATAGGGGCAGCTGCACTTGAAATACATATCAATAAGGGCACTATTAACTACGACATTCTCAGCATTCTGACTCTTTATCAAGAGACAATGGGCTCGCTTCCCTTGTTCAAGAAGTGGCAAAGTGGCACAGGCTCTTAAGACTGATGAGAATGTGAACTGATCAGGTCGAAAACCACACTGTCTCATACTATGATAAAGATTCAATCCCACTACTTCAAGATTGTTCTGAACATAACCCCCTATCATTGCGTTCCATGAAATCACGGTTTTCTCGAGTAATTGATCAAAAAGAATATGAGCAGTCTCAAGACTCCCAGATTTTGCATACAGTATAAGTAACTTGACCTTAAGATATTCATCAGGAACAAATCCAACAATAACCATTTGCGCATGAATTCTTCTTCCTTTTTTATAGTCTTCCTTAAATATGCATTCTTGCAAAAGAAGACGATATGTTTGAGATTCCACTGCCACCTCCGAGCGACACAACAATTCAATTGCTTGTACCAACCTTCCCGAGTAAATCAGACCTCTCAATGTCTCATCCAAATACATGAAATTTCTGATGGCCTCATCCTGGGAACATCTTAACATCGATATTTACAATCAAGAAGTGGAAAACAAAATCCGGGTAATCTAGTCATCAAACTCATTACTCATTACAATAAAACACTTCAAAAGTCACACAACCATAATTCAGACTTAATTTTTGTGAAACAGTTGGTAAAGACTAACAAAATAGCTGGAAAAATTACATAATGGCATGGCCTTACAATATCATCACTAACCTACTTAATTTAAAAAACTACACATTTCAACTCGAACCCAATTCAAGACTACTGCACAGAGGCAAAACCTGAAAACAGCACCACATTACTCATTTAACTTAAACATGACCCCAACATTTCGGGTTTTAAATGCTACTCCTTCGAGCCAGCCTAAACATTCATCTTTTTTATCAATTTCATTAACTTAAAATCGCACAATCACCATCACTACCAATATCATCACAAATTCCAAGACTATTAGTCCTGTACTTCTTCATATCCAAATAACCTTAAAATCTACACATTCTACAATAATCAACTTTAAAACTAAATAACAAGTTCATACAAAACACACAATGATACACACAAGGATACATACATATATAATGATAAAGTTGGAAACTTTATGGTACCTAGCATGTGGGCGGAGTCTTGGGTTAACAATGGTGGAGATTTTTCCGGCAAACATGGGGCCCACAATCTCTGTTGAACAAGAAGAAGAGTGAGTATGAAATTGAATAGCCCTTTTGAAAAGGGTTGATTTGGCATAAAATTTTAAAGGATTTGAGGGATGTTTCATGGTGAAAAAATACAGACATGATTTGGGTTTTGGGAACTTCATGATTCTTGATTTCATTGTTGAAAACCAAGATTTTAGCAATATTTATTTGTGCTTAAATGAAATTATTCAGAAAAAAAGGTTGTCAGCTGTGGGATTTGAACCCACGCCCTTTCGGACCAGAACCTGGATCTGGCGCCTTAAACCACTCGGCCAAACTGACTTGTGTGAGTATGTTGAATCAATTGTTTATAAAGGAGGAGTTGCTTTGGCTAGAAAGTGAGATGACTCCTCTTAACAAATTAAATTATGTTTATTTATTTCACTTCAGCATAAAAAATGATTAGTGAGATTTAGATATACCGGAATTACATCAGGATTTATAAGTACATAAATGAAAATGTATTTATTGCATAATGAGATTTAATTTATATAGAAATCTTAAATTGCATTGAAGCTAGTAGTTTATGTTGATTGTTGGTGCGTGCCCATAAAAAGGATGCTAAAAAAATTTATTTATATAAGTGAATTAGTTGGGTGCAGTGTTCTAAAAGTCGGCGATTAATCGGGATTAATCGCTAGACGGCGGGTCATCAAACTGATTAAGCGAAAATCGGTCAATTAATCATTTTTCATAAAAACGGTCAAAAATCGACTGAATCGATCAAAAATCGGATTAATCGGTCAAAAATCGGGCTAATTATTACAAAATAGTTAAAATTTAAAAAAAAAAATTAAGGTAGAAACTTGATTAAACAATAGGAAAAAACATTATTTTTGTACATATAGTTATAATTTTAAATGCCTAAATCGTAAATTCTCTTAAATTTTTCTCTTAAATTGATCTCTAATTAAAAAATTAAACCTTCAAAATTTTATTTATTACAATTATATAATATTTTTAACATATTTGCATAAATATATGATAATAACATATGTTTAGTTGAAATAACGAAACAATTTTATAATTGTATATAAAATATATTATTAAATTTATTCCGATTAATCCCCGATTACTCGATTAATCTCTGGACGGTGCCTTCACCGATTAATTTCGATTACCGCTTTTTACAACACTGGTTGGGTGTTAATACTACTGTTGGATTTCAAATTTATCTCATTCATTATAGAATACATGTGTTCAGTGTTCTAAAAATTGTTAGATTTTTCAAAAAACATCGATAATTTATTGTTTAAAAATATTTGATCGATTTAATTTTTTAAATTTGATTTATCGCTATAAATTATTTCTGAATGTTATATTTTATTATAAACAAGAGTAATATATTAAATATATTTAAAATATTAAAATTTATTCAATTTTTATTCCGATAAATTTCCAATTTATGAATAAATCATTACTAGCCTATAACTCGTGCGATGCACGGATGGATTTTAGAATTTTTATCTTACTACCTGTATTTTGCTTATATGATTTTATCAGAACAAAATAAATTTTTAAAAATTAATAATGTATGTATGATGTTATTGTAAGCATTTGTTTGTATTTTGATGATAATTTTTTTAATATATTGTCAACGGGAATAATATCTTGAACTTCTGAATGTAGCTTAGAAACATATGTAATATAAATATTTAATAATAATATATTGTTGACGGGATTCGAACCTTGCACCCGTGGGAGCATTTTGAATATCAATAAAGAAATATTCTTTTAATATTACATCCAACGATTCTCCTTTTATCTATATTTCAATCTAACGGTTGTTATTTAAAGTACCAACGACCAACCAAATAGAGGCTAGTTTGTTTATAATAATATAGTATAGATAAATAAATTAGATACTTGAACGAATTTGTTCCGATTTCCGAAATCTACAACCATGACTACGGATATAAAAGACCTAAGTTTGGGGATGAGCATTAATGTACCTTTCTTGACTTTTATAAAGTTTTTCAACTCTATACATTTTGCTTGCATAAATACCTGTTGTTGGAGGAATTTCGTAACAACCCGAATTGGAGGTTGCTGGAATAACGAAATATGAAAATACGGGGATTTAGGATTTTTGGATGTTTGGGGGCTGAGCTCGTATGATGACTCCTCAGAAATTGAATAGAGAATAAGTTCTCTCTATTCCTCTTTCCCAAGTGTCAATTGTCGTCTGTCATACAAGGTGCCTACGTACCCATTTATATAGGGATCAAGCCTCACGTAGTTCTTGGAAAACAAGTCATTAGATAAGTCCATTCAGTCCAAACCCATAAATAGTCAAAATTATCCATCCAATGTTCCCATAAATAGTTCAAGGATTATCAATCTGGCCACCTCACGTTCCCATAAATAGTTCAAGGATTATCAATCCACCTCACGTTCCCATAAATAGTCCGGTCTTCACATGTTTTCCTACAATCTTGCGGCATCTCCGTATTTCTTTCCATGATTTGAAAAATATTGTTTGGAGATATTTTCCGTTATTTGTTGATTGAGATTGATTCTTTCCTCGTTTCAGGGAGAGAATATTACTTAGTGGTCAAGTAATTAATTATTAATCTGAATTAATAATTATTAAACGGAGAAATTTGAACTATGCCAAAATATGGCATAACAACAAGTCCCCAGTTCTTCAGTGTAGCTTGCTGCAGTGGAGAACTAAGAATTCTTCGAGCTTCCAAATTTCTTCGGTCGCTTGGCGTTTTGTATATAGGCCGAATTGGCGTACACGCTTTTCAAGAGTCATTGTCCACATAAGGATATGTATTCGTTCATCCGCGAGCCCCCGAGCTGAAGCTTTAATAAGTTATCCAATTTCAAATGTCAGGCTTTAGCCCATATCACGTCCGGTCCCACACGTTTTCCTGCAATCTCGCGGCATCTCCGCATTTCTTCCCGTGATTGTAGGAATGTCTCGTGTCAACCATATCACGTCCAGTCCCACATGTTTTCCTGCAATCTCGCGGCATCTCCGCATTTCTTCCCGTGATTGTAGGAATGTCCCATGCCAACCAAGAAATATCCATTTACCAATGGGCCTTCAATAATGTAATTTTATTCATGGACTCTCCTCTGAGAGTAGGGTTTTCAATATTAATCCTCCTTGGAAAAGAGAGCTTTCGAAAACATTACCCTTATCAGATAAGGACCTTCCACACTTATTTTTGTCCATGCACGAGCTAGTGAAGTAATCAAATCATGTGCTACGAATATTGCATCACAATTCTTTAACATCTCCTTGATTCAGATTCTGTCCAGATCTGTTTTTTACCTTTCTGACCCTGTAAACGATGTTTTCTTGGAAAATACAAAACATGAAAGTTGTAGAAAATGAAAAGAGCTTTCCGATGATATATGGCTCGTCAGAAACAGACTTATAATGAATCGGGAATCAAATAAAACATCTGCTGATTAACTTCTCAATACTGAAAAACGGGATCTGATTATGTTTTGTGATTTCAAAAATATATTTGAACATAATCTCAGAAAACACCAAGAACGAAAGTTGTAGGAAATCACAAAAGCTTTCCGGATCATTAAAAATCATCAAAATCTGACATGTATTCAATTTACTACGAATTTTATAAGATAACTTATGTATACGGACGAAAGCATAAGAAAACTTATCTTAATTTAGAATAGAACCACGAACCACCGCTTCCACCGTTCTTCTCCTCCGTTAAAGCCGCTCCAAATACGATAAAACCCCCCTTGTGCATGATGTAGATGATTTGATTGTCCTCCACAATCAAAAAATAATCCCCTCCTTCTAGCGCCAATTGTTGTTGGAGGAATTTCGTAACAACCCGAATCAGAGGTTGCTGGAATAACGAAATATGAAAATACGGGGATTTAGGATTTTTGGATGTTTGGGAGCTGAGCTCGTATGATGACTCCTCAGAAATTGAATATAGAATGAGTTCTCTCTATTCCTCTTTCCCGAGTGTCAATTGTCGTCTGTCATACAAGGTGCCTACGTACCCATTTATATAGGGATCAAGCATCACGTAGTTCTTGGAAAACAAGTCATTAGATAAGTCCATTCAGTCCAAACCCATAAATAGTCAAAGTTTATCCATCCAATGTTCCCATAAATAGTTCAAGGATTATCAATCCGGCCACCTCACGTTCCCATAAATAGTTCAAGGATTATCAATCCACCTCACGTTCCCATAAATAGTCCGGTCTTCACATGTTTTCCTACAATCTTGCGACATCTCCGCATTTCTTTCCATGATTTGAAAAATATTGTTTGGAGATATTTTCCGTTATTCGTTGATTGAGATTGATTCTTTCCTCGTTTCAGGAAGAGGATATTACTTAGTGGTCAAGTAATTAATTATTAATCTGAATTAATAATTATTAAACGGAGAAATTTGAACTATGCCAAAATATGGCATAACAAATACCTATCATTCTTTTTAGGTATTACGTAAAGTTTCACATTCAAAGCTAAACACAAATTAAATATAACACTTTGTAAAATTGTTTGCGTGTATATATATATATATATATATATATATAATGTTTCTCATTCGAAAATAAAATAAAATGTATACGTTTACGCAAATTTGATATCCTCTAAAAATTTGGTTCGAGTAACATTTCTCATTCAACCATCACTTTATCATGCTATATGCTGCTTGTCCCTTTCAAATATTAACAATTTTTATTTACGAATGTTTTATTAAATTCTTTACGATTTAATTTTTTTTTTAAATAATAAAATTTTAATAGTTTAAACGCTCAAATGTGTCCCAATTCGTGCCTTATTTAAACGTTAATTATCCGAAAATATTATATATAAATTAAATAATATAAATTATCATTACATGGTAGATTTTAAAAAGATGTCGATCATGATACTATTAGGCCTCATTTGATAACCACTGAATGGTACTGGATGGAACTGAACAACTGGAAATGAACTATTAAGACCGTTTGTTTAACCTGTTTTGTTTCTGAACGAAATCGTAATCATCTGAACGAATCAACCACAAAACTTTGGCTGGACCATTCATGAGAATGACCCTCGTACAAGTATTTTTTTCATTTTTTTCATTTCTTATTACTTACTTGTTCTTGTCTTCATTTATTTTCGTTTATTTAATATTATTACTCATTTATAACTAATTTATTAGTCTACACAAAAATTATCATTATTGTTGTTGAATTTATATACACTATATTATCAGAAATTTTCATATGTATAATATTCGCTATTGTCAAAAATTTTCATATGTATAATATTCACTACTGTCTATGCTATATTTTAATATTAATACTCATATTTTCTAATAATAAATATTTTTCAACTAGTTTTATTTTAATAATATGTTCACATACTGTATAAACAAGATATAGGGATTTTCAAATATGAAGTTCATACTAGTTTTATTATTATTCTGTAACACATGTCCCAATATGTTGTTAACATTATTTTAGTGGAACCTACAAATATTAGTAAATAAAAATATGTTATTTTAGGAAATATTAAGAATTTATTGAAAAATCTCAAAATAAAAAATGTAAAGAATTTAAGTAATTTTATACATGTAATATACTTAAAATAACTAATTTTATATAATATATATTTTTACGAAAAAAATAATATTTTATTATATGATTCAGATTTGTCAAATGACTATCTTACAACCAATTCAGAAATTCGATTCGTTCAGAATTTTAACTGTTCAGAAAATATGATCCAGATTTGACAAATGACCCATAAATGTTTGATAACACTTAATCACCTCTTACTCATTAATTTTTATTTTCAATAAGAGATCAGAGAGTTATCAAACACACTGATTGACACCAAAACTTACTTAATCGGTACGTGAACTAATGTTAACTTATTCGGTCAGAGAGATCACTGAGTGACTTTTTCATCATTACCCTCCCAAGTTTGTTCATATTTTTTTATAGCTTATAACTTTAATTCATGTTATAAGTTGTTAAATACTTGGTTCGTACATTGGTTTGCACATCCCCACCATTAAGATGCATTTTTATTTGAAAACAAAGTACACATCCATCCAAGTAAATGTAATTTTAGTACCATGTATGACTGTGTATTAATTAAAAATATGATAAAAATAATATACTTAATTGTCATTTTACATGATACATTTTTATAAGACAATTATTTATAATTAAAATTTTTATTAAAAAAACTAGTAATTATAAATTATGTTTGTATATAATGAGATTGATGGTAAATTTTAATGTCATATATTTCTATGTTGGTAACTTTATGTTTTTTTATTATACTAGCTTATAGCCCGTGCGATGCACGGTTACTTAAATTTTATTTATAATTATTTTGTTTATAATTATATTTTTATTACCCATGCAACACACGATTGTTTTTTTAATATTTATAATTATATTTATTTATGAATATTTTAATATTTAAAAGTTATTAGTTTACATGATTAAATTATTTTTAAAAAAGATTTAGCCAAAAAAATTGTAGTTAAAAATTTGATATTTATTATATTTTACACGCTCAATTTAATATTTGTTTATATTGAGTTATAAAAATTAGATTTTGCCAATTTTATAGTCCACATGAAATTAACAAAATAATCTTTAATTTACTTGTGATTTAATAGTTCTTTTTCAATTAAAAACTATTCTAAAACTAAAAGAGAATAAAGTGACGAAATTTAATGTTGAGAATTCTATTCGATTTAGGAAATCTACTTATATGTAGTTTAGATTATTAGAATACCCTTTATTAACCAAATACAGTTTTTAATGTTAAATCTAACGGTTTTCACCTATCTATTTAACATTAAACGATTTTTATTATTTTGGTATTAAATGAGTTTCCTTATTTAATTACAACTATTTTTATGTTTTGACTTTTTAGAAAATCCAGTCCTAATATAATATCTTTTAACTTATATCATTTTCAGATAATAACTTCTTTTTATATGATATAATTTTGATCATTTATTTTTAAAAGTATTGGATCTAACGGTTGAGAATGTTTTGGCGGTATTTAGGACCAAACTACCATGATAACATCATTAATTTTTCTTAATTTTTATATTTTTTTTTAATTTATAATTTTTTTTAAATATTTATTGCTAAAATATAATATACTATTTTTTGTAATATGTTAAAGATGCGGGAACTTTGAACTTTTGAGAAAATAAATTATCAATTAAAATATAATTTTTTTTTGTAATAGTTCTTCTTTTAAAGTAGTACACCGTGATCAAAATTCAGTATAAATTTCATTTTTTTATAGTATAACCTGTAAATATCTATGTTATTATATTAAAGACTAAATAATGAAAGCTTCCTTATAAGTTTGGCCGCTTTGTTTGATCACTCAATCCATAATCATTGAATCTTTCAAATTAAATTGTTGAAAAACGTTAGATATAACAGTAAAATTATCAGGTAGAATGATCTAAAGTTTGAATCTACCAAAAACATATTAAAATTTATAGGTTTTTTTGAAAAATAAGAATTTTTTCATTTTTTCTTGCAGACATGTTATTTGATAATATTTTTTGTAAAGTACGATTTTTTAGAAAAGTACTATACTAATTGATTAACAAACTTTTAAAGTTTCGAATTTAATAATTTACAATGTATATAGGTTTAAAAAGTTTGGCCTCTTCTATAGCTGAGTCTAAAATTTCAAAATAAGGTTTTTTTTTAATATGAATATAGTTCTGCTAACAATGAAATTAGGTCTCTGTGAGTTCTTATAAAACAAAATCACCATTTACGTTTAATTTATTATTTAATAATAAATAATATTTGATTAGTTATGATATAAAACTTAATAAAATAGGATTAAAAATATGCATAATTTTATAAAATTGTATCCTCGTATTATTATATTCTTTGTTGATTTGAATTTTTCTTAGATTGATTTTAATTTTTGAACATAGATTTCTAAATTTAAAATAGTTAGAAAAAAGTAATTAAATTGGTGTTAAAATAATGATGACATAATAATTATTATTAGAATTTAAATATTCACTTTATTAATTTGGGCTTTATCTTGTATTTTAAAAATCAGATTTTGACGATTTTACACCCCACACGAAGATAACTAAATTATCTTTAATTAAAAGATGGATTAACAATTTTTATCTAGGTGGAATTATCCATGGAAGAGAAAAGAAAGTCACAAATTTTTTACATGGAGAATTCTATTCAATATAGAAAACTTATTTATATTTGGTATATTTGGTTTAAATTATCAAAATACACCTTTTAGAATTTAAATATAATCCTATTATTAATAAAATAAACTTTTTTAATATTTGATCTAGCGATTTTCATTTATCTAGTTAAGATCTAATGGTCCTTATTAATTTGGTTGTCTACGACCAAAATTTGGGATAAGATCCCTATTATGATTATTATATATAAGGATTTAATATAATAAGGATATCAAGTATATACTGATATACGTATCTTACTAACTTTCGGTTTTATTTACGATGTAACTAAAATTTTAAAATACATTATTACTTAAAAATTATTAAATAGAATAAAAATTATGTTATGATTATATAAAATTTTATTCTCATATTATTATAATCTTTATCGATTTGAATTTGTTCTTAATTAATTTTGATACTTTATTGAAAGAAACATAAAATTTATATATTTAAAAGAATTAGTGGAAAAATAAATAAATTGGTGCTACAATAATAAAAAAATATTTATTAAAATTTAGATACTCACTTTAATATTTGGGTTCTATCCTCAGTTTTAGAAATTGAATTTTGACGATTTTACAACTCATGCGAAACTAACGAAATTATCTTTAATTTAA
Source organism: Heracleum sosnowskyi (assembly GCA_030848705.1). Taxonomy (NCBI): domain Eukaryota; kingdom Viridiplantae; phylum Streptophyta; class Magnoliopsida; order Apiales; family Apiaceae; genus Heracleum; species Heracleum sosnowskyi. The sequence continues at coordinate 139,583,464 of CM061237.1, forward strand.
TGATGGTTTAATAATTATTATCTAACTTGACCAGTTGACCTACCCATAAAATAAACTGAAAAGAAAAGATGGTTAAGAAGTTTTACACAAAGAATTCAATTCAATATAGAAAACTAATTTATAATTGGTTTAAATTATCAAAACACACTTCTTAGTATTTAAATATAATCCTACCTTTAATCAAATACACATTTTAATATGTTAGGCCGAATACACAATATATAATCAAATATACGTATGAGAATAACAATAAGAACACTGTTTATGAATAATAAACTGAATGGAATTAAAAACTTCTCTCTCAGTGATGTAAAATATCACAGAGAGCTGCTAGGTTACAAGAATGATAATTCACGTATTCGCATCCCTTTTAGGGTTAACCTATCTGTGTTTATATAGTACACAGCTACATACAATCTCTAATTGATATTCCTATAAATTAGCTATACAATTAATATCAATCTAGAATTGCTTCTGTCTTCTGTTCCGTTTCCTTAGCCATCTTGATATCTCTTTGCTTCTTTCCATCTTCAAAGAATATCGCTTCTAGAATGTTCATTGACTTGCACCGACAGCTAAGCAAACTCTGACCATCAGACTTTAACAAACTCTGACTGGTCTTCCAACTAAACTCTGATAAGTCCTCCAGCTAAACTCTGATAGTTTCCTGGTACTTTAAACACTGATAAACAAACATCAGCAATTATATCTAACAATCTCCCCCAACTTGTTCATACTAAAATGTACAAGTTAACAGATAATTGATGATGTCAAAACATATATAACAAATGCAGTGTTTATAAATAACAGAGTTTATTTTTAACTTAGAACAGAAAACTTTTAAAAATTTACAGACTTCAGTTACTTAATCTCTTCAATGTCAGGCACAGTCCTGATATAGTCCTGAAGTAGTTTTCTTTCAGCTCTCTCTAGCTCAGCTATCATTATTTTCTTTAGCTCCCTTAACTCTGGATCACCCTCTCCAGTTTGGTAGATAGCTGCCCTTAGAGAATAAATGATGTTCTTCCTCATATCATTTCCTAGCTTTATTATGAAGGATTTATCTGATTCTAGATTAAATTCCAACACTTTTATGCCAAGATCTGTTCTGAGTCTTGCACTGTTCCTTTGCATCTCAACAAGCTTTCCATTGTAGTCTTTGTACTTTGGTATGTAAGAAGTAGCAGTCTTTAAGCCACAAAGAATTCTAGCTTTCATCATCCTACTTCTTAACACCTCAGCTGCTTGATGAGTTCTTTGATTTTTAACTTTCAGCAGATACAGTACATACTCCAGTTCTTCTTTCATCTTTAAACCAATATCATCTTCACTAACTCTGTATACTCTGCCATCAGATTTGAAGTATAACAGAAAATCCTTCTTTAACCCTCTGTGGTATATTAACTGAACCGACTATAAAGCATCAAGATTTTCCTGAGTCACACCAATACCTGGTTCAGCTAATGAGGTTTGATCCATAGGACTATTGTTCACTCTTTTCTCTCTATGAGATCCAAGCCCAGATTTATCTCTTGATTCTTTTCCCATAAGTGTTCTGCTTTGGAGAAAATTTATATTTGCTGGAATCAAAGAGTGTTGAACAGTGATTGGCTTGGCAAAAGTCCTTTGTAATTGTGAAGATAATTGTGTCTGTACAACTTGAGTAGTATCAGAGGTTGTCACAGCTTCTATTGTTTGAACAACTTGAGCAATGTCAGAGGTTGTTTGAGCTTTCTTCTGTATCTGATGTTCTTCCACCAGTTTCCCTTTACCTTTATCAGGCTTAGCTTCTTCAGACCTTTTTGCTTGTTGTAAACTCTGTTGAGAGTTTACATTTTCCTTGATAGTTATTCCTCTTTCTTTAGGCCTTGAAACCTTTACAGTCTTTTTCACTTTCCCAGACTTTAAATTTTGCTCATGCTATTTAGCTAGCATCAACTCTTCTGCTTGAATATCTTTTATGGTTGCATCAGCACCATGTTCTTCTAGAAACAGCTGAGCATCAATCTCTTCATCAGTAGTTGGTTGAGAAGTAAGCATTAAGCTTCTAGCTCTTGAAGAAGATTGAGCACCAGTGTTTATCCTTGTAGCAGAGTTTGTAGCGTCAGAGTTTGATCTTAGCTTTCCTTGATGAGTAGATTTAGATTTGAAATCTTTGCCCTTTGCACCACCATCAGTAGAATCATCCTGTCTACTCAGAGTTTGAGACCTCTTGCATTTGTCTTTAAGTACTCTCTCCCCCTTTTTGACATCATCTGGAATCAATACTGAAGTGAGCAACTCTAAAGAAGCAGCAATAGAATCAATCTTTGCAGACATCACAGTCTGATTCTCTTCAATCTTACTTAATCTGGCCTTCATGGCATCTTGTTCTCTTGATAAGGAAATTTTCTCATGCTTCAAAGTTAGCTCCCTTGCAGTCACATCATTCCTCAACCCAGTAACTTCTTTCTGAGTTTCATCAAAACGATTGTGAAGAGATTTCACTTGAACAATTGTAGCTTGAAAATTTGCAAGAAGCTCAGGATTAACAATAGTAGAAGCAGACTTTTTCACAAAATCAGCTGCCCTTTGTGAAGTGAAGATACAGTCATGATTTGACCAATTTGCATAATACATGTCCTGAAAATGTGCTTCAGTAGCATGATGAGAAGTACCACCAATATCAGTCACCTTAGGATTGTTGTGAGCAGAAACTCTTGGAGAAGATGAAGATTCAGCTTGATCATCAGAATTTGTATCAACAGATTTTGCCAAAGAGTTTGCACCATGGAAATTGGATACATTCTCAGCAACATTGTCTTTCATAAAATCTTCATTTGCTGGATATTCAGAGTTTAATTGCGCATTCATTGTTGCAGTAGCTTGAGCAGCCTCAACAATATTCTCTGCTACAACTTCAACAATAGGCTCTTCAGCAGTGTAAACAACATTTTCTGAAACAACCTCAATAACAGGCTCTGCAGTATCTTCTAGAACAGTTTCTGCAACTACAACCTTTGCTGTCTGATCAACCTCTTCACCTTTTTCAATAACCTGGTGATTGACAGAGAGAATCTCTGTATGAGTAGCCAAAGAATCATCCATAACCACTGTTGGTTGATCAGCTGCCACATCCTCAGTTTCACCAACACTGCCAAACTCTTCAAAAGTTGCAGTAGGATGTGCTTCAATCTCATTCTCTTCTTCTTCCATTTCCAAGATAGGTTCAAGAAAAGTATCATGGAAGGCAGCATTATCATCTGTATTTGTCCTGACTTCTTCAGGCACAGCAGCATCAACATGTACATTCTCTGAAGCATTAACAGGTGTAGAATCTGAAGCCAAATTTTGAACTATATCATCAAATAGGTAAGCAACAACAAGCTTCCTTTTCTTAGCATTAGCAGATTCAGATTCATCAGAAGGCACATTAGCATCAGAAACAGGTTTGTTTGCCCTCTTCTTTCTCCTTGAAGTACCAACAGAGTTTGGTAAATCAGCATCAGTATTTAGAGATTTAGCAACATGAACAGCCTTGAAAGCTCTGTGCTTAGTCCTACCACCAGTCTTTGGTCTTGGAGCAGCTTGACTATCAGTGTTTACCTGTTGGGACTGGGGTTCTGGTTGCTGTGGTTCTGGTTGTTGTTGTTGGGGTTGAGTTTCTGGTTGTGGTTCAAGAAAATGTTGAATAACAGCTGGAAGTAACAACTCACCAACGTTCCCTTTCTTGACATCCTTGTTTATCAAATCAGAGAATATTCTTTTGTGCAATTTAAACGCAGGAATCACGTCATTTGCAGAAATTTCAACCGCAGGAATACAAGCAGTAAATAGCAGTTGACAAAAACGTGCAAAGTAAACAACTCCCCTATTCTCTGTCATTTTCTCCCCTATATTACTCAAAACCAGTCTAGCAAAATTGTAATTAGTATTATAAAGAAGAGAATACCCGATTTGCAGACTATCAATTGGAATTGCATCCCAATTGGTACACTTCTTTCCAAAAGCTCGTGTAATACAATCGAAGAAGAAACTCCACTCCTTCCTCAAGAATGGTCGCTTTAGTTGGCCAATCCTTGCTATAGGTCCACTGTATCCAATCTCTGTCATCATTCTTTGAAGATCAACATCACCCACAGAGATTGTATAAGCAGTGAATTCTCCAAATCCCAAGGCTGCACGAACAGTACCAGGAGTTACCACATACTCCTGTTCATCAAATTCGAAGACTATAGAAGGAGTTCCAGTCTCGCCTCCATCATCATAAACACCCGTCTCCCAGAAAGCTTTAATTTGCAATCCAGAAAGCTGTGCTGGTTCCACAAGAGCATGCCCAATTGCAGATTGAGCAAGAAAATTTTGAAACAGATGAAACGCCTCCGGTGCGTTCTCATTAGATAAAGGTGCTGCATAGTTATTAGGAACGAATTCTAGACCAACAGAGTGAAACATTGTGGTTGTCATTAGAAACAATTTGGAATAGATCAGAGTTTGCTTAGAAAACTGTTCGAAAACTTGATGCAGAAAAGGTGTTTGGGTAAATGTGTGTGTAACAAGTGCTGTGAATGAATAAGTGTGTAAAGAATGGAACCGTTTGTGTGTATAGAGATTAAATATCAAATACAATGAATTAAAACTCAAGAGTTTTAATCATTAAGACACACAACTGGCTTTCTTGTAAAATGTGTGAGTGGGACAGGTGTCACACATGCATTTACTGACAACACTTATCACGGTAGTTTCCAACACGCATGCGCAGTAAAAATAGGCAATAATTACTGTTATTTACATGCTTCTCTATTTTCAAAACACATACAAACCGTTTTCAATCATACTCTCTATTTTCAAAAATAATGTTCCTAAAAAATTATGAAATGTCTGAAACACACTTATTTATTTTAATCATTAAAGATTAAAAACAAATTACCTCGGCGTAGAGTACACAGTTCATCAGTGTTTATCAATTCTCCACCTTCATTAATAATCTCTTTTCTCTAAGTGCACAGTTGTGAGAAATTGTGTGTGAATAACAGAGTTTACTGAATATAAATATTTAGAACATCTCAAAGGGCATAAAATCCACAAATTAAATCAGTAAAAACTGGTTGCCCAAACTCTCATATGGTAAACATATTCTGATTTCACCTAAACTCTGTACTTATATATGAATTTATTTGTTTTCACCCCCTATCTAAAAATTTCTGTTTTTTTTATTTTTTTATTTTTTTTTATTGTCTTTTCCGGTAATCAGTGGTTGGCACTAGTCACCAAAAATTTGAAAATTTTAGCCCTTATTTCATACAATAAGTTCATGGATCTTCCTAGGCACAACATGATCTCAAAGGAATTTGTGCATGTTTTTGCATCTTTTGCTTTGGGGGTGAATTAACAGTAACTAATTATCAGAGTTTAGACTAACATCATTTAACGTATATCATTTATGAGAGAAAGTGCAAACAGCTAATACAAACTCAGTGTATAGGATCAATAAACTAAGAGATGCTATAAATATAGAGACAGTATCATGCTGTGTAAAATTTCTGCACACATTTGAGATCAGATTTTATATAACTCAGAAAGATTCATGATTACTTACTGAGAATCATGCTTCATACTAGTTTCTTCATCGGTTCATATGATTCAGACATTATCACAATCAGAGTATAACATCAGAGTATGCTTCCGGAGTTTATCAACATGATTTGAATGACAGTTAACATATGCAGAAAAACATGAGCATAATATCATAGAAGAGTGAATTTTGAGTCTAACCAGTATCTCTTAGTCAGAACCAGAGACCATTCCTAGTTCATTTACCAGTCTTGTAAATGTAGCTTCACTCAAAGGCTTGGTGAAGATATCTGCAAGCTGTTTTCTGTAGACACAAAATGAAGCTCAATATCTCCTTCCTCCACATGTTCCCTGATAAAGTGATACCTTATGCTGATGTGCTTGGTCATGGAATGCTGTACTTGGCTACCTGTCATAGCAATAGCACTTTGATTATCACAGAAAATAGGTATCTTAGAGTACCTTAATCCATAATCCAGCAATTGATTCTTCATCCACAGAATCTGTGCACAACAGCTACCAGCAACAATATACTCTGCTTCTGCTGTGGATGTGGAAATTGATTTCTGTTTCTTGCTGTACCAAGAAACTAATCTGTCACCTAAAAATTGACAGCTTCCACTTGTGCTTTTTCTATCAATATTACAACCTGCAAAGTCTGCATCAGAGTAACCAATTAGATTAAACTCTGATTCTCTAGGATACCACAAACCCAAAGTTATGGTTCCTTTAAGATATTTGAAAATTCTCTTCACAGCTGTTAGATGAGGCTCTCTGGGATCTGCTTGAAACCTTGCACAAAGGCAAGTTGCATACATGATGTCTAGTCTACTTGCAGTTAGATAAAGAAGAGACCCTATCATTGCTCTGTAGTTTGTCATATCTACTGAGGCTCCTGTGTCTTTGTCTAGCTTTGTTGCAGTTGCCATAGGAGTTGTTGCAGATGAACTATCAAGCATACCAAATTTCTTAAGAAGATTTCTGGTATATTTTGCTTGATTGATAAAAATCCCATCATCTGTTTGCTTTACTTGTAAGCCTAGAAAATAACTAAGCTCTCCCATCATGCTCATTTGGTACCTGGACTGCATAAGCTTGGCAAATTTCTTACAGAGTTTGTCATTAGTAGACCCAAAAATTATGTCATCCACATAGATTTGAACTAAAAGCAAATCATTACCAGTATTGAAATAGAACAAGGTTTTATCAATTGTACCTCTAGTGAACCCACTTTCTAAAAGAAATTGAGCTAGAGTTTCATACCATGCTCTAGGTGCCTGCTTTAGTCCATAAAGTGCTTTGTCAAGCCTGTAGACATAATCTGGATACTTGGGGTCCACAAACCCTGGTGGTTGTTCAACAAACACTTCTTCTTCAAGTTTCCCATTGAGAAAAGCACTCTTCACATCCATCTGAAAAACTTTGAACTTTTTGTGAGCAGCATATCCTAGAAAAATTCTTATGGCCTCCAATCTTGCAACTGGAGCAAAGGTTTCATCATAATCAATTCCTTCTTGCTGTGAATATCCTTTTGCCACAAGTCTAGCTTTATTCCTTGTAATTATTCCCTCACTGTCAGTCTTGTTTCTGAAAACCCATTTTGTACCAACAATAGATCTGTTTTTGGGTCTTGGTACAAGAGTCCATACTTCATTTCTTTCAAATTCATTTAACTCTTCCTGCATAGCTGTTATCCAGTTAGCATCTTGAAGAGCTTCTTCCACTTTCTTAGGCTCAGTTTGGGATAGAAATGCATGAAACAGACATTCATTTGTTGTAGCACTTCTTGTTCTCACACTTGCTTCTAGATCTCCAATTATCAAGTCAGGTGTATGAGCTTGTGTCCTTCTTGCTGTAGGTAATTGGCTTCTATTATCATTATTAGATCCTCCCCCTTGATCCATGATTTCCTGATTTTCTTCTTGACCATTTGCATTCTCTGAGGCTCCCCCTGAATTGGACTGTTCAGTATTTGAACTTTCAGAGTTTGACCCAGAGTTTCTATTTGATTCTTCAGCTGACTCACTTTCAGAATTTGAGTCATCATTTTGAGAAGTTTCTGAAGTAACTTCACGCTCCCCCTCAACTGGTTCTCTATTTTGTTCTGTCAGAGAAACTTCCTCAGTGTTTACCAGTAGAGGTTCAGAGTATGCTTCATCAGAGTTTGTTAGATTTGCTTCATCAGAGTTTACGTCATCAGAGTTTAGATCTTCATTTTCAAATCGAAGTTGATCATGATAATCTTCATCTTCTATTCCAGTTATCTTCTTGTCATCAAATGACACATGTATAGATTCCATGATCACTTTAGTTCTCAGATTGTAGACTCTGAATGCTTTAGTTGACAGTGGGTATCCAACAAAAATTCCTTCATCAGCTTTTAAGTCAAATTTGGTCAACTGTTCAGGATGAGTCTTCAACACAAAGCATTTGCACCCGAAAATATGAAAATATTTCAGGTTTGGTTTCTTTTTCTTAACCATCTCATATGGTGTTTTCCCATGCCTGTTGATCAGTGTTGCATTTTGAGTAAAACAAGCAGTTTGAACAGCTTCTGCCCAGAAATAAGTTGGCAATTTTGCTTCCTCAAGCATTGTTCTGGCAGCTTCGATTAAAGTTCTGTTCTTTCTTTCAACTACACCATTCTGCTGGAAAATTCTTGCTTCACTCCTCTTTCCTTGCAAAATTCTTCCATTATTGAATTTCTGAATTCAGTACCATTATCACTCCTGATTATTTTTACTTTATACTGTGATCCTTTATCCAGTAACTTTACATGATCCATCAGAGTTAAGGCAGTTTCATCCTTCTTTGCTAAGAAATACACCCAGGTATACCTAGTGTACTCATCAACAATGACTAGAGCATATTTCTTTCTGCCTAGAGACATTACATTCACTGGACCAAATAGATCAACATGGAGAAGATGATAAGGATCCACAACTGAAGATTCAGACTTACTCTTGAAAGATGACTTCCTTTGCTTGGCCTTTTGACAAGAATCACACAGACCATCTAAGCTGAGTATTGACTTTGGAAGTCCCCTTACAAGATCTTTTCGAATTAGTTCATTGATGTTGTTCAAGTTTAGATGAGAGAGTTTCTTATGCCATTTCCAGCTCTCTTCATTAGACATTTTTTCAGACAGACACACAGCTTTTCCTTCAAAGTTTGTTACCAAACTTGCTTCATAGATGTTGTTACGTCTGTGCCCAACTAGAACAACTTTCCCTGTAGATTTGCTAACAACCTCACAGTATTCAGGTTGAAAATCTACATGATAACCTCTGTCACAGATTTGACTCACAGATAGTAAGTCATGCTTGAGTCCTGGGACTAGAGCTACATTTGTGATGATGACACTTCCAAGATTGATATTGCCATATCCCATAGTACGTCCTATGTTGCCATCTCCATAGGAAACTTTTGGGCCAGCCTTCTCCTCATAGTCTGATAGCAGGGCTTTATTTCCAGTCATGTGTCCTGAACATCCACTGTCCAAGACTAGGGTACTTTCCCTTATGCCCTGCAATCAAAAAAAATTACAAAGAGTTAGATTTAAGGATCCAGGCTTGCTTGGATCCTTTGGCTTTCTTAATATAGTTAGCTTTTGCAGCGGAATTCTTATCAACAGAGTTTAAGCTAACTGTATCAGAGTTTACACTATCAGAATTTACACTTGCAGAATCAACTTTAACCCATTTCAAATTGGGCTTCAACTCATAATAGTTGTGATAAATAGCATGATAATTCTTGCAAGTATAAATAGAATGCCAAGTACTCCCACAGTGAGTGCATAAAGTCTGGGGTCTAATCCTAACATATTCATTCTTAACTCCAGACTTGGAGGGTAAAGAATTAATATCTTTGTTCTTCCTGCAAAAACTTGCAAGATGGTTAGTACTACCACAATTATGACATGTTTTTCTAGGAGTATCAGTAATAGGCAAATGATTATTACTTCTATTTATGCCTACTTTTCCATTTCTGTTCTTCCTGGACACTTTCTATTTTTCAACAGACTTTACCTTTTTGAGCTTATACTTGAATTGTTTCTCTGTCATTAAACCAACATTCACCTGTTTAACACAAGTTTTTACTGATTCTTTCTTAACAGCTTCTTTTTCAAGTACAGAGTTTTGCTTATTGGATTCAGGAACAAATTTCATAGGTTTAAGTTGTGTTTTAACTTTAACTTTATCTTTAAACCTAAGTTCATCTTCCTCACGGTAACCTAACCCAACTGTATCTGTTTGAAAAACTTGATGTGTGTCTTTTCCAGAATTTGTCCAGGTTTTAATTACCTTCCTCTTTTTTTCCAAATCAGATTCTAGTTCCCTAAATTTCTTAAGCAACTCTTGTTCAACATAAACAGCATCATCTCTTTCCTTTTGAACTTGTTGCATGTTAACAAGCTCTTCTTCAAGAAATTTATTTCTCTCTTTAAGATTAAGATTCTCAGATTTAATTCTCTCATTCTCTAAAGTCTGATCTCTATAACTAACATGTATGCTTTTAAGATAAATTCTCAATTCAGATATATTATCAGTATCATAAGCATAAGTTGTTAGGGGTACCTTATTTTCAGATGAGTCAGATTCATCTTTGACAGTTGCCATGAGAGCATAGTTGACGTCCTCATCTGAATCTGAAGTGTCTGCCCAGTCTTTTCCTTTAGTGATGAGTGCTTTTTCAGATTTTCCTTTCTTACACTCTGGAGCATAGTGACCCATCTCTTTACACTTGTAGCACTGGATCTCAGACTTGTCTTTCTTCCCAGATTTGATATCCCTTCTTTCAGACTTTCTGAAATTCTTCCTTTCAGAGTTTGAATCTCTCCTAGAGAATCTTTTTCCTTTCTTGAAGTTCGTGAAACCCATCTTCTTGAAAGTCTTCACCATCAAAGCAGACATTTGCATCATCTTTTCTTCATCATCCTCGGTTTCAGATGATTCATCATTGTTTGAGTCATCATCAGAGTTTGATGACTCACTTTCAGAGTTTATGACCAAAGATTTTCCCTTAGCTTTCTTCTTTGATGTTTCATTCTTCATGAGTTTTTCTTCAACTTTGAGAGCAACAGATTTTGTCTTCTTTCCAGATCTCTTGTTTCTCTGTTCTATCTCAAGTTCATGAGTTTTAAGCAACCCATAGATTTCATCAAGATCTGTTTCTGCAAGATCATAATTATCTCTTATTGTTGTTGCCTTTAAATCCCATCTTTCAGGTAGAGATAGTAGAAACTTGAGATTTGACTCTTCAAGTTCATATTCTTTATCAACCAGAGACAAATCATTCAAAAGTTTACAAAATCTGTCATATGTATCTGTCAAAGTTTCATCAGATCTCGAGTCAAAGTGTTCATACTCCTGTGTTAGAATAGTCTTCCTGTTCTTCTTTATAGCACTTGTTCCTTGACACCTAACTTCTAAAGCATCCCAGATTTCTTTGGCATTCTTGCAGCCAATAACTCTGTTAGACATAACATTATCTAGAGCACTATGGAGAAGATGTCTAACTTTTGCATCCTTTGCAATTGATGAGATGTCTTCAGGAGTCAAATATTTCTTCTCTTTTGGAACTGTCTTTTGTTCTTGACCAGCAACAACAGGAGACAATTTTGTTGGCATGTGAGTCCCATCATTGATTCTATCAAGATATTCTGGATCTGTGGCTTCTAGAAACATGGTCATCTTAACCTTCCATATTGGATATTCCACTGGTTTGAGAATTGGAACCCTGATTGACTCATATCGACTAACAGAAGTTGGTTGAACCTTTTGAGCATTAGAACCTGCATTAGAACCTGCCTGGGAGTTTTCAGCCATGATTATACTTGTGTTTGGATCAATAAACTGTATATATTAAACAGCCTAAGCTCTGATACCAATTGTTAGGCCGAATACACAATATATAATCAAATATACGTATGAGAATAACAATAAGAACACTGTTTATGAATAATAAACTGAATGGAATTAAAAACTTCTCTATCAGTGATGTAAAATATCACAGAGAGCTGCTAGGTTACAAGAATGATAATTCACGTATTCGCATCCCTTTTAGGGTTAACCTATCTGTGTTTATATAGTACACAGCTACATACAATCTCTAATTGATATTCCTATAAATTAGCTATACAATTAATATCAATCTAGAATTGTTTCTGTCTTCTGTTCCGTTTCCTTAGCCATCTCGAAATCTCTTTGCTTCTTTCCATCTTCAAAGAATATCGCTTCTAGAATGTTTATTGACTTGTACCGACAGCTAAGCAAACTCTGACCATCAGACTTTAACAAACTCTGACTGGTCTTCCAACTAAACTCTGATAAGTCCTCCAGCTAAACTCTGATAGTTTCCTGGTACTTTAAACACTGATAAACAAACATCAGCAATTATATCTAACATAATATAAGTATTTGATATGGGCTAAAAATAACCCTAGATATGTAATTAATGATGTATTAATTAGACCTAGATTGGTCCAAGAATACGGCCCAATAAACAAGGCCCAAAACCCTGATTATTTATTAATTTCGTAATTAATAAATAGGGAAAATATACAGCTCATGAAAAGAGTCCAAAATATGGTAAATTCATCAAAGAAGGATCCAGAATCCCAATTAATGAGTCATAGCCTTTATCAACAAGGAAAAGACTTATTCAGCAAGAAATACAATGTTTATCCAATATCAAAAATGAGACTTATTCGCTAAGACTCCTAAACTTACCCTAAATATGAGGCTCCAGACACCTATATAAAGGACCTGATCCTACAATTAGAATTACGTCTTTGGCTTGATTCTCAGTAATAATTGAGATACGTAGGCATCTTGTGATGGCCGATTTAGTCTCGAAACACAAGTGCAGCCATTAAAGCTCGAAGCTCTCTAACCCTAGCATTAAATTCGCAAGCTCAGTTTTTATTCCACAACAGTATTATATTCAAAATTATTTTTTATGAATATGAAACCCTCAACATTTTAATAATATTTTGATATTATCCTTTTATGTTTGTTATATGTAAAATAATATAATTATAATTTGGATTAATCAAATTGTTATGTTCCTTCAGAAAAAAAAATGTTTAAATTTATTCATGTACATGAGTTCTCCTAAGTCTCTTATAACGTAGGATATCATTGTAATCGATATGAATTGTTATCTTGATATTTGGTTTAACAATTATTATCTAACTGGAACTATACATAAATTTAAGAGAAAAGATATTTAAGAATTTTTACATAGAAAAATTTTAAATTATCAAATACACTTTTTAGTATTTAAATATAATTCTATTATTAATCAGATACACTTTTTAATATTAGATCTAACAATTCTCATCGATCTATTTAAGATCTAACTATAATTATTAATTTGGTCGTATACTGATCGTACACGGACCAGATCGATTTTAATTTTTTCTTAAATTGATTTTAACATTTTATTGAAATAAACATAGAATTTATAAATTTAAAAGAATTAGGAAAAAAAAAACTAAATTGGTGTTACAATAATAAAAAAAATATTTATTAAAATTTAGATAATAACTTTACTCTTTGGGCTCTTGGCTCTATCTTGAGTTTTAGACAACAGATTTTAACGATTTTATAGCCCACGCGAAGCTTACAAAATTATATTTAATTTAATGATGGTTTAATAATTATTTTCTAACTGGAATTATCCATAAAATAAAGAGAAAAGATAATTACGAATTTTTACATAAAGATTTCTATTCAATATAGAAAACCCATTTATAATAGGTTTAAATTATCAAAATACACCTTTTAGTATTTAAATACTATTCTATTATTAATCAAATACAATTTTTAATATTATATCTGACAGTCCTTATTGATTTGAATATTTATAGTTTAATAATCCAACGGATCGTATACTTTTGGTAGTACAGTGACCGACCAAAGTTTTGGATAAGATCTCCCTTACGCTTATTATATACAAGGAGTTAGTTTTATAATCCAACGGATCGTATACTTTTGGTAGTACAGTGACCGACCAAAGTTTTGGATAAGATCTCTCTTACGCTTATTATATATACTAGCTTATAACCCGTGCAATGCCCGGTTGTTTATAAAAAAATTATAATTATATTAATTAAGAAAATTATTTTTAATTTAATGATAATTCAGTTATTAATATTCAACTAAAATTATAGGACCCCGAATAGAAGATAAAGTTATGAATTTTTTTACATTGGCAATTCTATTTAACTTATAAAACCTATTCATTTTTTGTTTATATTGTTAAAATTCAGTTTTTAGTATTTGAATATAATTCTAATAACAATCAAAAATACTTTTTAATATTAGATCAGACGGTTCTTATTTATTTATTTCAAAATGAATGATCTTTATTAGTTTGACGGTACATGAACCAAAGTCTTGAATAAGATCCCGTGCAACGCACGATTTTTTTTAATATCTATAATTATATTAATTTGTACTTTTTTAATATATATTTTTGTGTTATTAAATTTTGGACTTTATTTATTTGATTTTATGCGCTCAATTAACTTTTTGTACTGTATCTTAATTTCTAAAAATCAAATTTGTTTGGTTTATGGCGCATACGAAACTCACAAAATAATATTTAATTTAGTGACAGTTTAACAATTTTTTTTTTAATTGAAAATACCCTGAAACTAAAGAAAAAAGACGAATTTTTACATTAAGAATTCTTATTGAATTTATTATCAAAATACTCTTTTTTAGTATTTGGATATAGTTTTACGAACATCCAAAGTTTTGGATAAAATCGCCCTTACGCTTAGTATATATAAGGATTTAATTTCAAAAATTATAAAAAAAATTAAAAATAAATAGAAAATTAATCAAGAATTTAAAAAAAATTATTTAGAATTTTAATATAAACTCAAAAAACACATCAATGTATATTATCGAAATACTTTTTTTTTTCTGAAGGAGCGAAAATTCTCGTACTTAATATAGAGTAATTTTGTTAATGCGATCTATTGAGTCACCTGTTAATAAAGTGTCCATAGTAATATAGCGCAAAAAAAAAAAACTCAATTGTACAAAGTAAATACTATAGAATATACAATCCTTTCAAAAACTGGAAACTTCCATAAATTCATCCCCGATACACAATAGCAAAGCAGTACCTTAATTGTAATGTGATTCGGATTACATCCCCCGTTAAATCATTATAAATATAGAGAGATTTATCCCTTGCATTGTAATTCAAAACAATACAGAACTATATATGGGCATTACTCTGAGCACAGAAAAAACACATGTTTCCGACGTGCGCATCTTCAAATCCCATGACAAACCTCATGATTATATCCAGGGCCAATTCTGGGTTCATGTCACGGATTTTGAAAATACCGATGGTATTACATTCACAAATCAAGGATCAACGTTAGCACGTGTTGCCTTTGAAATTAGACCTTCAGAGTTGTCCTCGCCGGATGTTTTATTTAGTTTAATTTACGGATCGGTTTCGGTTTCTAATATTTTTTGTAGCCTCAAAACTAAAACACTAGCAGAAGAAATAACTGCGAAAATAATGTCTAGGTTCAGCTTTATCTCAACTACATCTTGTTCCGATATAATCATTGCAGTGAGTTTTGTTAGGATACGGTTAAATATTTGCTGTGATGATCAAGAGTCCAATCATGATGCCGTTTCTAGTTCTATTCATAACGACCAAGTGGATATTGATGTTGATGGTAATGGCAACGATGATGGCAACAACGACGATAATGACGATGATGATGATGATGATCATACATTTGAAGATTGTCTTCGTAAGATTAAGGGGTTTAGTGAAGTAACAGGACTGGTGGATGTGAAGCCCCACGAAGTATTGAATTCTAAGGATCCTTGTTCGATTTGTTTGGAGGAATATGGTTCTAATTTTTCTGGAGTTGTAAAGGCTGCAACCTCAGTTTGTTCTCATATGTTTCACAGAGATTGCGTCGCCCCTTGGTTGCGAAAATTTTCCAACTCTTGCCCCTTGTGTCGCTCGGTTTTTATTGCTCCAATCTAACGTCACTACATGGGAAAAATCCGACAGGGGTAAAGCTCTCAGAGAAAGTTGAGAATTGGAGGAATGGATTGATTTGAGCATGTATACACATGATTCTTATTCGTATAATTTTTCCTGTACTTATGTTCATTAATCATGTTGTTAATTATGGTTAATTTTCTTGGATCAAAATAACTATGGGCCTGTTTGGCTTCTTCTTTATAAGCCGGTTTATGTATTATAAGTTGATAAGAGCTTACGAGGGATGTTTGTGTACTCAGCTTATTTGATAATTTATAACTTATAAATTGATAAGTTGAATGTTAGAAATCACCAACATTTTACTTAACTTATCAACTTATTCTTTGATTTCTTTATTTTTTTAATACTTTATATTTTTACCTTTGTGTTTTTAAATATTTTTTTAATTTAAAATGCAAGTGTTGAAATCATTGTATTTAATAATTATTTTTTCAAATTTAATTTAGCAAACTTTTATCTAAATTATAAGTAAATTTATCCAAACACCCGTATAATTTATAAGAATCCATCAACTTATCACTTATAATTTATCCTAAGGATAAATTGATCGGCTAAAATCGCGTAAAATACTGATTATATAAAATTTGTTCGATTCGTAAGAAATTGTGCTCCAGTTGATTATAATGATTGGTTATATTTTAATAAATAGTATGTTATTAATATTTCAAGTTGCTATAGATAGAATATATAATTTTAAGGTGATAATGATGATGTTAGATCAATTTTACACATTGACTATAATTTTTATTTATGATATATTTTATTTATTTTTATCAAAGAGTTCTTTGTGATTGGAGATGCTCTATTTTGAGCATCTCTTATGCAAAAACCCTTAGTCAGATCATTTACGTGACATATCAAAATTAAAAAAATAATAAAAGGAATGATATGTGCATTATACTTCATTGTTAGTGTGTCTATCTTAACGGTTCATTTAAGATTTTTGTTGTGCACACAGATTTACTATAAGTTTATGCATCTAAAATGTTGTGCCCAAAATCTCACATGGGTTCGGTTTAAGACCCACATGTAATATAGGCCCAACTAGTATGGATTTGGTGAGGGTTGGATGTACTGAGGTTCAGCTTCATAGTACCAAGGTTCAGGTTCGCGGTATTGAGGAACAGGTTCAGGGTGTTCTGACTACAGGAACAGGTTCAGGGTGTTCTGACTACAGGAGCAGGTTCAAGGTGTTTTGACTGCAGGCACAGGTTCAGGTTCAGTTTCAGGGTGTTGTGACTGCAGGCACAGGTTCAGGTTCAGGGTGGTCTGAACCTCCCCAGGACAAAATCAGAGTTGGACAAGGACTCAGCTTCCTATACTTTAGGAGCACAGAATTACTCTTGGAAAAGGACTTCTAGGCTTAATAAAACGTGGTGGATGGGACAATTACAAACAATATATGACTTATATTGGTTATTTTGGATATACACTAAATACATGAGGATTTATAGGACTTAGTGATGGACATGGACTAGGACACTGGAAAGCTCAACTATAGGTGTATAATTCGACTATAACTCTGAGATGGATTATCTTAGAATGGTGGAATTCGCAAGGATGGAGAAGTATAAACCTAATAGAACTACATGGGGCTTGATTCCTATAAATATTATATGTAGGCACTTGACTAAAGGATTCAGATTTTCACTCTCTACACGTATAAGGCTCGTGTATTCTCTGTGATACATATTCCGGTGAATTGATTGGCCATGTAGGATTTACGCCGCCCATTTCAACCGGTGGTTTTGTCAACTCAGCCCCCAAAAACACCACATATCACCATCTGCTCCGGCAGTGGAAATCTGAAGCTCTAGCAGAGCTGTGGACTGTGAACCTACAGCTCCGCCCGATAGTCAAGGGCAAAACCTGATTATTCCAGCTATATTCTCTCTCGATGTTGTTACCAAATTTCCCTCACAACATAAAACATTCAATGGATTCTATAATAGGCACATAACACAAAGTACTGCAATTAGGACATTGTATAGTAAAAGCAGGACTATATAGTAAAACCCGGACACCATGAATTACAAGCTGCAGAACATAAATTTGGCAATTTGCTACCATGAACACATGGCTAGACATAATAAAACAATAGAGTTCATCACATATTGTAGAATAAAGTCCCGACTCCCCAATACAAGTTAAAGGGTTTTGGTCCACAGCCCCCGTTGGTTAGGAAATGCTACACAACCAACCCATCACAACCCTTTAAAAACGATCATACGGCTAAGGAAAAGCACTGCAGCAATGATTCATTGCACCCCCGCAATGTATCATTGCACCCCCCGCAATGATACATTGTTGGACCTCTTATATTTTTTTTACCAAAACTACCCTTTTGGGTTTAAAATCATATATATCCAAATAACTTGTTTATGCAATATTACCTCTTATACTTGTCTAAAATCATAGATATCCAAATAACTTGTTTAAAATCATATGTATGCAATATTACCAATGCACCAACACAAGTAACTTGTTTAAAAATGATTCGTACCAAATATATCCAAAAACAAGAATTTATTTATTATTTGTAAATTGAAAATTAATTAACTATCAATGGAGGTACGGGCCACCCAGAGAGGCTCAGTCGAGAGGTTCAAGCGGCAAAGGCAACGGAAACCTCTTAACTGAGGAGGTACATGTGGAGTTAGATATGAACCTCTTTAACGATGAGGTACGATCGAACTTGAAAAAACACGAGGATGTGGATATCTAGTGTGATGAAGAGGAACTGGAATAAAGGTTCAGGTGTGGACTACTCTGGAGTTATGTCGAGGTGGAGACTACTCTGAAGCCCTGTCGAGGTGCAGATAGGTGAGAAGCTGAACCTCCACCTGCTAATGGAGATAAATTCCATCTGGAGAGATTCAACCAGTTTGAGGTTAAGGCTGAAGAGGTTCGTAGCTGAAGCTGAGCCGAGAGGTCCGTAGCTGAAGCTGAGCTGAGAGGTCCGTAGCTGAAGCTGAGCCGAGAGGTTCGTAGCTGAAGCTGAGCCGAGAGGTCCGTAGCTGAAGCTGTCTATTCTTTCTACTGGAAATGGAAGGTTGGCTGAACATGGTAGTGGATTATATAAGGTTCCTATTGTATTTTATACTGCAAGGAACCGGGGGGTAGTGGATGGTATGCTGCTCGAGAATGGTATCTTGAAATTGCTAAATTTTCAAGCGAAATAGAGTTTTCAGCAAGGAATTAGTCAGGTTCATTGGTAAGCAGTTGTGTTCTGCGGATCATTAGCTTCACCTGTGCTTTATTGGAACTCATCTGCTGGTTATAGCTTCATTGGGATTAGTTGCGGGATGCAGCTTTATTGGTCCAGCTTCACTGTGGTTGACTGGCTCTTCAGCTTCACCTACCAAAGGCACCAGCATGTTTGATAAACTGTGAAAAAGACTTAACAACGAAGCTCTTTCCAGGAACGAGGTTTGGCTAGGAGAGGTTCAATGATGGAAGGTGCTTCGATCAGGAGGATTCTCCAAGATGTCTTGTTTTTACATCTGATGAAGGAGGTTCAGAGCGAAGCTCTAGTTTGATTCATACCTCATGTAAAAGAGAGCATAAAAGGAAGTGTCTGAGGAAAAAGGCCAAGGAAAAGAAGGAGTGCTTTGTTGGCCATGAAGTTGCACCTAGGTCAAGCTGAAGCTTCAGTGAAATAGGTACTCATGTTGGAAGCTTCTCCAAACCAAGTAGCTGTAACCTAGGCCTACCCCAAGGAAGGAGTTGCGGAAGCTATGTGATGATCTTGGGATTCAAAAGGGGTTCACGGTGGTTTATCACCCTTAAAGTAATGTTCAAACTGAGGCTGTCAACAAGATTATTAAACATACCTTGAAGACCAAGTTGGAAGAAAGCAAAGGGTGTTGGCCTGAGGAACTCCCTATGGTTTTGTGGTCATACAACACAACACCACGAACCACTACTAGGGAGTCACCCTTCACCTAAACCTATGGTTGTGAGACTATGGTTCCCGTTGAAATTGGGGTTGGATCGTTTCGAAAGGACAATTATGATCCTGGAAATAATGAGATGAATCATCGGTTGTATTTGGATTTAGTGGAAGAGGTTCGGGCTACTGCGCAACTGAAGCTAGCTGCATACTAGTAACGTACTCGGAAGTACTTTGACATCAAGGTTTGTGCTCATCCATTAAAGGTTGGTAATTTGGTTTTGAGGAAGATGATGCCTAACATCAAGGTTCATGGTGAAGTTTGTTTGAACATGACTGCGAGGTTCATGGTGAAGTTTGTTTGAACCTAACTACGGATTATATAAGGTTCCTCTTGCATTTAATGACTTCAAGGAACCGGGGGGTAGTGGATGACATGTTGTCCAAGAAAGTATCTTGAAAGTGGTAAATTTTGAAGCAAATGGAGTTTATAATCAATAAGTGGTTCAGGTTCGCGAGCTTTCCGAGGTTCAGATGTGTGAACCTCTAATAGGATTTGATTCTGGTGGTGCTCATGGATATGGACGTGAAGCTATGGCTAGGATTGGAGTGGATTTTTTGCAGATTCATTGTCACTTACCGATGACATAGGTTGATTGGTATTCAGCTGCGGGTTGTAGCTTCATTGGTCTTCACTTGTTGGTTGCAAGTTGATTCATAGGTATTCACCTGCTAGTGCAGGTTGGCTGGTATTCAGTTGCGGGTTGTAGCTTCATTGGTATTCACTTGCGGGTTGTAGGTTGACTGGTATTCAGCTGCGGGTTGCAGCTTCATTGGTCTTCACCTGCTGGTTGCAGGTTG
The DNA here is from genome assembly GCA_030848705.1 of Heracleum sosnowskyi. Lineage (NCBI taxonomy): Eukaryota > Viridiplantae > Streptophyta > Magnoliopsida > Apiales > Apiaceae > Heracleum > Heracleum sosnowskyi. The sequence continues at coordinate 139,603,823 of CM061237.1, forward strand.
ATTCATTAATCTTCACCTGCTGGTTGCAGGTTGATAGGGATTCAGCTGCAGGTTGCAGTTTCATTAATCTTCACCTGCTGGTTGTAGGTTGATAGAGATTCAGCTGCAGGTTGCAGTTTCATTGGTCTTCACATGTTGGTTGCAGGTTGATTCATTGGTCTTCACCTGCTGGTTGCTGCAGGTTGATAGGGATTCAGTTGCAGGTTGCAGTTTCATTGGTCTTCACCTATTGGTTGCAGGTTGATTCATTGGTCTTCACCTGCTGATTGCTGCAGGTTGATAGGGATTCAGCTGCAGGTTGCAGTTTCATTGGTCTTCACCTGTTGGTTGCAGGTTGATTCATTGGTCTTCGCCTGCTGGTTGCTGTAGGTTGATAGGGATTCAGCTGTAGGTTGCAGTTTCATTGGTCTTCACCTATTGGTTGTAGGTTGATTCATTGGTCTTCACCTGCTGGTTGTTGCAGGTTGATAGGGATTCAGCTGCAGGTTGCAGTTTCATTGGTCTTCACTTGTTGGTTGCAGGTTGATTCATTGGTCTTCGCTTGTTGGTTGCTGCAGGTTGATTGGGATTCAGCTGCAGGTTGCAGTTTCATTGGTCTTCACCTGTTGGTTGTAGGTTGCTTCATTGGTCTTCACCTGCTGGTTACTGCAGGTTGATAAGGATTCAGCTGCAGGTTGCAGCTTCATTGGTCTTCACCTGCTGGTTGTAGGTTGATTCATTAATCTTCACCTGCTAGTTGCAGGTTGATTGGAATTCAGATGCGGGTTGCAGCTTCATCGGCATTCACCTACTGGTGTAGGTTGACTGGAATTCAGTTGCGGGTTGCAGCTTCATTAATCTTCACCTGCTGGTTGTAGGTTGACTGGTATTCAGCTGCGGGTTGTAGCTTCATTGGTATTGACCTACTGGTGTAGGTTGACTGGTATTCAGCTGCGGGTTGCAGCTTCATTGGTATTCACCTACTGGTGCAGGTTTACTGGTATTCAGCTGTGGGTTGCAGCTTTAGTGGTGTTCACCTACTGGTTGCAGGTTCCTAAGGAAGCAGGTTCCGAGCTGTGTGAAGGGTTCAAGGAAAGAAGCTCCTCTACCATATCTACGGTACCAAAAAAGCGAGGTACGAGGTACGTCTTACGAACTTGTTGTTCATCCATCACATCGCAATTATATGACTGAATGAGAACCTAAATTGCTTTATGCATGAGATTGCTTTTAAATGACAAGTATGTGGGTTTCTATATCTTTAGATTTAAGTTTATTACTTGTTGGAATATTCAATTGATTGAAATACATGATTATACATAGTACATGCCTTGATGATTACATGTTGTATTTATGCTTACCATGGATATGTATGAATCTTAATGCATAAGTACTTGGTTTTAGTTCTTCACTATATTTGATTATGTGTTAAAGGACTAGGGGTAGTAGATGATATGCACCTCATGATGATATTTCAAAAATTCTGGATTTTCTAACAAATGATTCAGGTTCGAGAGATTGGTGAGGTTCAGCTGTGAACCTCCGAATGAGGTTCAGGTTCGAACCTCCAGTACTGCACTTATGAAATTTGATTGGATTGGATTTAATATTATTGGATTGAATTAGAGATTCACACTCATGGATTATGAGGTGAAGGTTAAGACTTATGGATTATAAGTCACAGGCTCATGCTTCCACCAGAGGACTGGTTTAATGAAGCCCCTGTTTGATATTATTGTAAAACAAATAAAGCTTATTACAGCTCATATAAGCCCTAGGGACACTAGGCATAAACATTATGGTAAAGTGTGGGAGCCAAACACATGCCACACTCTGGATTAAACTCCTTGCACGATTGCAAGCTGGAACGCTAAATAGGTCAAAACTACACTAGGGAGGTTCAAGGTTGGCGAACCCCTGAAGCTATAGCACGGATTAAGCTTCATACGGATTTATGAAGTACATGGAATTTAATGGCGCATTACCTTATGCAGGGATATGCATGGATAATTGGTTTTTTCTAAGGCATTGGATAAAATGGCTTATGGATATTTTAATCTATGGAATATGGATTATGTACCTAAGGATATTAGGTACAAGGATGGTTTACTTACACATTATATTATTGGAATAATCATGTTGTGAATAATTTTTATTCTATATGGTTTGTATCTCTGGTTAAGAGGTAGATAACAGCTCAGGTGAGCTTCAGGATTGTAGCTACAATAACGCAAATATGCGTATTGACCGACATTGGGTAAAAAGTGATCTCATGATTTAGATCCTATTGACTACCTACATGGTATATATCAGGGATATTTTTGGATTGGCACATATCTATTTATTGGAACAGGAATATTGGTTATCTAAACAGGTTTAGCTTACGCGTTCAGGTTCGCATGAGCTGCGAATAAACCCTGTTCATCTCTTTAGGACTTTGCCAAATCCACAGAGTTGGATGCATGTAAGCTCCTGCACAGGTTCACATGAGCTGCGAATAAACCCTGTACATCTCTTTAGGACTTTGCCAAATCCACAGAGTTGGATGCATGTAAGCTCCTCCATATATGTGCAACTAGATTCCTAGGCATGTGTAGCTCTCATATGAGTAAATATCAGGTACCCATCTCAGTTGAGATGTGCAAGTGCGCCCGGAGTTTAGTAGCCCTTTACATGGCTGACTATGAACCTTTTAATGCCCTCTTGGATGAGGTGCGAATGAAGACTACCCTTTTGGACAAGATGCAGATGGATAAAACACCTCTTGAAAGAGGTGTATATGGATAAAACACCTTGTTAGGCCGAATACACAATATATAATCAAGTATGTATGAGAATAACAATCAAGAACACAAGTTTATAAATCAACAAACTGAATTATATTAAATAATTCTCTCTTAGTGATATTAATGAATCACAAAGAGCTACTAGGTTACAAGAATAATGTTTTCAATAATCGCATCCCTTCAAGGGATAACCTATCTGTGTTTATATAGTACACAGCTACATACAATCCATCTCTAATTGATATTCCTATAAGTTAGCTATACAATTCATATCAATCAAGGATTGCTTCTTATCTTCTATTCCGTTTCCTTAGCTATATCAATATATTCTGCTTCTTTTCATCTTCAGAATATATTGCTTCTAGAATATTCAATTCAGCACCGACAGCTAATTCAACTATCACCACGTCAGACTTTAACAAACTCTGACTGGCTTCAATGTAAACTCTGATGATCACCTGTTGCTTAAACACTGATGAACAAACGTCAGCAATTATATCTAACAATCTCCCCCAACTTGTGCATAATAAAAATGTACAAGTTAAACAGATAATTGATGATGTCAAAACATATAACAAATGCAGTGTTTAATATATCAGAGTTTAACTTTAACTTAGAATAGAAAACTTTAAAAAAAAAAAAAAAATTACAGTCAGACTTTAATTGATTTCTTGAATATCAGGAACAGTTCTGAGATAATCCATGAGAAGTCTTCTTTCAGCCCTTTCCAGCTCTTCAATCATAACTTTCTTCAACTCTCTTAACTCTGGATCTGATTCTCCAGTCTGATAAATTGCAGCTCTCAAATAATAGATGGAATTTTTCCTCATCTCATTCCCTAGCCTAATAAAATATGATTTATCAGATTCTAGATTGAATTCTAAGACTTTAACTCCCAGATCAGTCCTTAGTCTTGCACTGTTTCTTTTCATTTCTACAATCTTTCCATAAGCATCTCTGTACTTAGGAATATATGCACTCGAGACTCCTCCTCCAAGCATTATCTTTGATTTCAGCATCCTTTCTCTGATAACTAAAGCAGCATCATGAGTACTTCTATTTTTGACTTTTAACAAATACAGAACATACTCCAATTCTTCATAAGATTTGAGATTGATGTCAGACTCTGCAACCTTGTAAACTCTTCCATCAGCCATAAAATACAACAAGAACTCTTTCTTTAACACTTTATGAAATATCATCTGAACAGATTCTAGCATATCAAGACTCTCTTGAGTAAAAATACCAGATACTGCCAGTGATGATTGATCTCCAGGCCTGTTGTTTATTCTCTTCTCCCTGTGTGAACCTAATCCAGATTTATCATAAGATTCTTTACCCAACACAGTTCTGGTTTCTGAGAAGTTAACAGTTTCTGGCTTCAGAGTTTCAGGAAGTATAGGTCTTCTAAAAGTATCTTGGAGTTGAGGTGCTAGTTGAGTTTGCACAACATGAGCATTGTCAGAGGTTGTTACAACTTTAGTAGAAACATCAACTTGAGCAGCGTCAAAGGTTGATTTAATAAATTTTGATTCAACTTGAGCAATGTCAGAGGTTGAATAATTCTTCCTTGGTAACTGTCTTTCTTCTATCAGTTTACCCTTACCCTTATCAGCGTTTGCTATTACAGGCCTCCTGGTGTATTGTATACTCTGTTGAGTATTTTCCTTGATAGAAATTCCAGTTTCTTTCTTTCTAGGAGCCTTGACAGCTTTCTTTTTGTAAGTACCATCCTTCAATTTCTTCTCATGCTCTTCAGCAAGACTCAGCATTTCAGCTTCCATGTCTTCAACTGTAGCTTCATTACCATGTTCTTCTAGAAACATTTTTGTAGCAATTTCTTCATCAGTAGATGGATTGGCTGAAATAATTAAACTCTTAAGTCTTGAACCACTGGCAGAGTTTGAGATTCCTTTACCAGAGTTTGTCAACCTATCAGAATTTAATCTTGATCTTCTTTGCCCTTGAGCAGAAAGAGCAGAAATTTGCTTCCTCTCAGTTTCCTTGCTTCCACCATCAGTAGAATCATCCCTCCATCTCAGAGTTTGAGTGTCTTTGCATTTGTCATTAGGTACACTCTCCCCCTTTTTGACATCATCAGAAAGTAGTACTGATGTCAACAATTCTAGAGCATTAGAAATAGAATTCAATTGTGCAGACATTGCAGTCTGATTCTCCTCAACTTTCCCAAGCCTCTTCTTAAGTTCATCAGAATCCTTGGCTTGCTGCTTGAACATGGCAGAATAATAAGACCTATCAGTCTTTAAGGTAAGATCCCTTAGACCAACTTCATTCCTAAGATTGGTAACCACTGTTTGTGTTTCATCAAACCTATTGTTTAAGGCTTTGACTTGAACCACAGTGGCCTTTAGACTTGTAAGAACATCAGAGTTTGAAATTTGCTTCACAGAATCATCAAGAAAATCAGCAGCCCTCTGTGCTGAAAAGATACAATCTGCAGCAGCCCATCTATTGTAGTACATATCCTAAAAATGCTCAGCAATAGCTCGATTGACCTCTCTTTCCTCATCAGAGTTTAATCGAATATCAGATAACTCTGGTATATCAGGATGTGAATGAGCAGAACTATTTTCAACATTGTCATCCTCTGCTGTATTCTCTGCAGGAACATTCTCGGCCATTCTTTCTGGATTATCAGAGTGGGCATTAGTATCAAACTCTGCTTCTTTTTGAACAATCTCAACAACAGATTGTTGAAAAGCTTCAAGAAAAATAATATCCTCAGAGTTTAGCTTATCAGCAGCCTCTTGTACATTCTCTGCTACAGCTTCATCAAGAATTGGCTCTGTAGCAACTGCTATCCTCTGATCAACCTCCTCACCTTTGTCAGATTGTAAATTGTGAACTGAAAGATTCTCTGTGTGAGAAGCAACAGAGTTTTCAATGACCAAGGTGGCTTGATCAGCTGCTACATCCTCAGTATCACAAATACTGATAGTAGGATGTGCATCTAGAATATCTTCATCAACAAAGAAATCCATTTTCTCAAAAACTCTGCTGTCAGAATGATCAGCAGCTTCCTCAACTACATCATCAGCCTTTGATGTAGGAGCTTCTATATCAGCACTTACCATTTCAGGCATAGATGCTGCTTCAGCATTTACATTGGATGCTCCAAACAGATGTGCAGCCACCAGTCTTCTTTTCCTTTGATGAAGAGTTTCATCATCAGTTTCACTCTCCTCATCAACATCATCAGTCTTTGCCCTGTTGGCTCTTCTTTTCTTTAACCTTTTCGTCTGAGGCATACAATCAGTGATTGATACCCCAGCTTCATTTGCTGATGGCTTCACTCTTGCAGACTTAACAGCTCTCAACTTAGACTTCTTTGACCTCTGTGACTGAGACACAGAAGGTCTAGCTTCAGAGTTTGCAAGTTGTTGTTGTTGTAACTGGACTAGAAATTGTTGCACAGACCCAGGTAGCAACAAGACACCAACATCCCCTTTCTTGTTATCCTTATTAGTTAGATCAGAGAATATGCGTTTATGTAATTTAAAACAGGGAATCACGTCATTCTCAGCTATCTCTACTTCAGAAACACATTCAGAGAATATCAATTGACAGAATCTTGCAAAATAAACTACACCTCTGTTTTCAGTCATTTTCTCACCTATATTATTGAGAACTAGCCTAGCAACATCAAAATTACCTCCATAAAGAAGAGAATACCCGATTTGCAGACTATCAGTGGGAATTGCATCCCAGTTTGTGCACTTCTTTCCAAAAGCCCTGGTGATGCAATCGAAAAAGAAACTCCATTCCTTGCGCAAAAATGGCCTTTTCAGTTGACCAATCTTTGTCAATGGTCCAGAGTAGCCTATTTCTCTCATCATTCTAACCAACTCAGAATCGCCAACAGAGATTATGAAAGCATTGAAATCCTCAAGGCCCAAAGCATCACGAACAGTTGTTGGAGTAACTGTAAATTCTGCTTCTTGAAATTCAAAGATTATGGACGGAGACCCAGTCTCTCCTCCATCGTCATAAGTTCCTGTCTGCCAAAAAGTTCTGATTTGAGATGAAGACAGCTTCAAAGGTGCGGTGAGAGCAGTGCCAATATCAGAGTTTGACAAGAAATTCTGAATCAAATGAAACGCCTCCGGTGCGTTCTCATTTGCCAATAGAGCTGAATAGTTATTAGGGACAAATTCTAACCCAGAAGCAGTAAACATTGTAGTAGCCATTAGAAAAGTTTCGAAATAAGCAAGGAATCAGACAGAGAAAAGTGTAGAATGTATGCAGTGAAAGTGTTTGAGACAGTGTTTGTGAGTAAAAACTTATGAAAAGATGAATTTTGTAAAAGAATGAACCGTTTATGTGTAGTAAGTTTAAATAATAACTGTAAAAATTAAAACCCAATCGTTTTAATCATTACTACACACAGCAGGCGTCTTTGAAAAGTGTGTGAGTGGGACAGATGTCAAACATGCATACGATAACAGTTGTATGTAACAACTTCCAATACACACGCGCAGTAAAAATAGCCAAAATTACCGCTTTTCACATTGTTCAAAACACTCAACCTCTCTCTCCTCTGTTTGATACAAATATGAACCGTTTGTAAACATACTCTTTCGAATTTCTAAACAAATGTCTAATCTCAAAATCATAAAATGTCTGAAACAAAGAAATCATTTTAATCATCAGAGATTAAAACAAAGTTACCTCGGCGTATTTCACACAATACATCAGTGTTTACCATTTGTCCTTCTTTGTCAATAAACTCTTTTCTCAAATTGTACAGGTGTGAATAATTGTGTGTGCAATAGCAGAGTTTACCGAAATCAATATTTAGATCATCTCAAAGTGCATAAAATCCACAAACTAAAACAGTAAAAACTGATTGCTCAAACTCTCATCTAACATAAAATCTGATTTTTATATCTAAACTTTGTATTCTGATATCCTTTCATTTGGATATATCTTTTATTTTTCACCCCCTTTATATATATATATATATATATATATATATATATATATATATATATTTTATTGTTTTTTTTATTTTTCCAGTAATCAGTGGTTGGCACTAGTCACCAAAAATCAAAGATTTTAGCCCTTATTTCATACAATAAGTTCCTGGATCTTCCTAGGCACAACATGATCTCAAAGGAATTTGTGCTCTTTTTTTTTTGCATCTTTTGATATGAGGGTGAAATATTTGTTATTAATTAGCAGAGTTTAGACTTTTCATCAGTTAATACAATTAATTTATGAGAGAAAGTGCAAACAACTAATACAGTCTCAGTGTATAGGATTAATAAACTAAGAGATGCTAAAAATATAGAGACAGTATCATGCTGTGTTAACTTACTGCACATATTTGAGATTAGAATCTATACAACTCTTAAGGATTCATAATTACTTACTGAGAATTATGCTTCATACAAATTTCTTCATTGGTCCATATGTTTCAGACAAAATTACAATCAGAGTATAGCATTAGACTGTAACTATCAGAGTATGACCAACACTTTATGACTAACAGAGTTTAACATCAGAGTTTACTTTCAGAGTTTATGTCACTGGTACTCATAACAGTTAATACATGCAAGGAATCATGAGCATAAAAATCAAACATGTATAGTTTTTGAGTCTAACCCGTATCTCTAGTCAAAACCATAGATCATTCCAAGTTCATTTACCAATCTTGTAAAGGTAGCTTCACTCAAAGGTTTGGTGAAGATATCTGCAAGTTGTTGGTCTGTAGACACAAAATGAAGCTCAATGTTCCCTTCTTCCACATGTTCCCTGATAAAATGATACCTTATGCTGATGTGCTTGGTCATGGAATGCTGTACTGGGTTACCTGTCATAGCAATAGCACTTTGGTTATCACAGTAAATAGGTATTTTAGAGTACTTTAACCCATAATCCAGCAACTGATTCTTCATCCATAAAATCTGTGCACAACAGCTACCAGCAGCTATATACTCTGCTTCTGCAGTGGATGTGGAAATTGACTTCTGTTTCTTGCTATACCAAGAAACCAATCTGTCACCTAAGAATTGACAGCTTCCACTTGTACTTTTTCTGTCTATCTTACAGCCTGCAAAATCTGCATCAGAGTAACCAATTAGCTTAAACTCTGATTCTCTAGGATACCACAAACCCAAGGTTATGGTTCCTTTGAGATATTTGAAAATCCTTTTTACAGCTGTTAGATGAGGCTCTCTGGGATCTGCTTGAAATCTTGCACAAAGACATGTTGCATACATGATATCAGGTCTACTTGCAGTGAGATACAGTAACGACCCAATCATGCCTCTGTAGGTTGTCATATCCACTGTAGCACCTGTGTCTTTGTCTAGCTTTGTTGCAGTAGCCATGGGAGTTGGAGCAGATGAACTATCAAGCATACCAAATTTCTTTAGAAGATTTCTGGTATACTTTGCTTGATTGATAAAAATCCCATCATCTGTTTGCTTGACCTGTAAGCCTAGAAAATAACTAAGCTCTCCCATCATGCTCATTTGGTACCTGGACTGCATAAGCTTTGCAAACTTCTTACAAAGTTTGTCATTAGTAGATCCAAAAATAATATCATCTACATAAATTTGAACTAAAAGCAAATTATCACCAGAATTAAAATAAAACAAAGTTTTATCAATTGTACCTCTTGTGAACCCACTTTCTAAAAGAAATTGAGCAAGAGTTTCATACCATGCTCTTGGTGCTTGCTTTAGTCCATATAATGCCTTGTCAAGCCTGTAGACATAATCTGGATGCTTGGAATCTACAAATCCTGGTGGTTGTTCAACAAACACTTCTTCTTCAAGCTTCCCATTGAGAAAAGCACTTTTCACATCCATCTGAAAGACTTTAAACTTCTTGTGTGCAGCATAGGCCAGAAACATTCTTATGGCCTCCAATCTTGCAACTGGAGCAAAGGTTTCATCATAGTCAATTCCTTCCTGTTGTGAATAACCTTTAGCCACAAGTCTAGCCTTGTTTCTTGTAATCACACCTTCACTGTCAGTCTTGTTTCTGAAAACCCACTTTGTACCTACAATTGATCTATTCTTTGGTCTAGGTACAAGTGTCCAGACTTCATTTCTTTCAAATTCATTTAACTCTTCTTGCATTGTTGTTATCCGGTTAGCATCTTGAAGAGCTTCTTCCACTTTCTTTGGTTCTGTTTGAGACAAGAAAGCATGATACAGGCATTCATTTGTAGTAGCACTTCTAGTTCTTACACTAGCATCAGGATCTCCAATTATAAGATCAGGTGTATGTGCCTGTGTCCACTTTCTTGCTGTTGGTAAGTGGTTTCTTGCATCATTATTGAATCATCCCCCTTGATCCATGCTCTCCTGATTCATATGTTGACTTTCTGCAGCATCTGAGGCTCCCCCTGAATTGGATGGTTCAGAGTTTGAACTGTCAGAGTTTGAATCAGTTTCCTCAACTGGCTCACTTGTTGTGTCTTGTTGAGCTTCTTCACGCTCCCCCTCAACTGGTTCTCTATTTTGTTCAATTTGAGAATTTCCAGTTTCTCCAGTATTTACCAGTAGAGGTTCAGAGTATGCTGCGTCAGAGTTTGTCAGACCAGCTTCATCAGAGTTTACATCATCAGAGAATAAATCTTCATTTTCAAAACGTAGTTGATCATATTCATTTTCATTTTCAAGTCCAGTTATTTTCTTGTCATCAAATGACACATGTATGGATTCCATGATCACTTTAGTTCTCAGATTGTAGACTCTGAATGCTTTTGTTGACAATGGATAGCCAACAAAGATTCCTTCATCAGCTTTTAACTCGAACTTGGTCAACTGTTCAGGATGAGTCTTCAACACAAAGCATTTGCATCCAAATATATGAAAATATTTCAAATTTGGCTTCTTATTTTTCACCATCTCATATGGTGTTTTCCCATGCTTGTTGATCAGTGTAGCATTTTGAGTAAAACAAGCAGTTTGAACAGCTTCTGCCCAGAAATAGGTTGGTAACTTTGCTTCATCAAGCATTGTTCTGGTAGCTTCAATTAGAGTTCTGTTCTTCCTTTCAACTACACCATTTTGCTGTGGAGTTCCAGGTGCAGAAAATTCTTGTTTCACTCCTCTTTCCTTGCAGAAAGCTTCCATGATTGAGTTTCTGAATTCAGTTCCATTATCACTCCTTATAATTTTGACTTTGTGCTGTGATCCTTTGTCCAGTAGATTTACATGATCCATCAGAGTTTGAGCAGTTCCTTCCTTCTTTGATAAAAAATACACCCATGTATATCTAGTATATTCATCAACAATTACTAGAGCATATTTCTTTCTGCCCATAGACATCACATTCACTGGTCCAAAGAGATCAACATGTAGAAGATGATAAGGTTCCACTACTGAAGATTCAGATTTGCTCTTGAAAGATGACTTCCTTTGCTTGGCCTTTTGACAAGAATCACATAGGCCATCTAGATTGAGTATTGATTTTGGAAGTCCCCTTACAAGATCCTTTCTTATTAGCTCATTGATGTTGTTCAAATTGAGATGAGAGAGCTTCTTATGCCAATTCCAACTCTCTTCATTTGACATTCTTGCAGTCAGACACACTGTTTTTCCATCAGAGTTTGTTACCAAACTTGCTTCATAAATGTTGTTGCGCCTGTGTCCAACTAGAACAACTTTTCCAGTAGATTTACTGATAACTTCACAGTGTTCAGTATGAAAATCTACATGGTTTCCTCTGTCACAGATTTGACTCACTGATAGCAGATTATGCTTGAGTCCTGAGACTAGAGCTACATCAGTGATGATGACACTTCCAAGATTGATATTGCCATATCCCATAGTGCGTCCTATGTTGCCATCTCCATAGGAAACCTTTGGGCCAGCCTTCTCCTCAAAATCTGATAGCAGGGCTTTATTTCCAGTCATGTGTCCTGAGCATCCACTGTCCAAGATAAGGGTGCTCTCTTTTATGCCCTTATTTTCAGATGATTCAGTCTCATCTCTGACAGTTGCCATAAGAGCATAGTTTACTCCATCATCAGAGTCTGAAGTATCTGCCCAGTCTTTGCCTTTAGAGATGAATGCTTTCTCAGATTTTCCTTTCTTGCACTCTGGGGCATAGTGACCCATCTCCTTACACTTGTAGCACTGTATTTCAGATTTATCCTTCTTGCCAGACTTGGTCTCCCTTCCATCAGACTTTCTAAAACTTTTCCTTTCAGAGTTTGAATCTTTCCTTGAGAATCTCTTTCCTTTCCTGAAGTTCTTGAATCCCATCTTCTTGAAGGTCTTCACCATCAATGCAGCCATTTGCATCATCTGTTCTTCATCATCCTCAGAGTCAGAAGCTTCATCAGAGTTTGAGTCATCATCAGAGTTTGATGACTCACTTTCAGATTTAATGACTAAAGCCTTTCCCTTGGCTTTCTTCCTTGATGATTCCTTCTTGATGGGCTTCTCCTCAACTTTGAGAGCAACAGATTTTGTCTTCTTGCTGGATCTCCTGTTTCTTTGTTCTATCTCAAGTTCATGAGTCTTTAACAATCCATAGATCTCATCAAGATCTGTATCTGCAAGTTCATAATTATCTCTGATTGTTGTCGCCTTTAAATCCCATCTTTCAGGTAGGGATAAGAGAAATTTGAGATTTGATTCTTCAAGCTCATAATCTTTATCAACCAGAGACAGATCATTCAATAGTTTGCAAAATCTGTCATAAGTCTTAGTCAAGGTTTCATTAGGTCTTGAATCAAAGTGCTCATACTCCTGTGTGAGTATTGTTTTCCTGTTTTTCTTTATAGCAGTAGTTCCTTGACACCTGACTTCCAAAGCATCCCAGATTTCTTTTGCAGTTTTGCAACCAATTACTCTGTTAGACATAACATTATCTAAAGCACTGTGGAGAAGATGTCTAACCTTTGCATCTTTTGCAATTGATGAGATGTCCTCAGGAGTCATATCTTTCTTTTCCTTTGGAACAGTCTTTTGTTCTTGACCATCAACAACAGGAGACAATTTAGTCGGCATATGAGGACCATCATTGATTCTGTCAAGATATTCTGGATCTGTAGCCTCCAGAAACATGGTCATCTTCACCTTCCAAATTGGATACTCTACTGGCCTGAGAATTGGAACCCTGATTGTTTCATACCGACTCACAGAATTAGGTTTAACCTGTTCAACCTTGGGAGGAGCTTGATTTTCTTCAGACATGATTATTACTGTGTTTGAATCGAAAAACTGTATATATTAAACAGCCTTGTCTCTGATACCAATTGTTAGGCCGAATACACAATATATAATCAAGTATGTATGAGAATAACAATCAAGAACACAAGTTTATAAATCAACAAACTGAATTATATTAAATAATTCTCTCTTAGTGATATTAATGAATCACAAAGAGCTACTAGGTTACAAGAATAATGTTTTCAATAATCGCATCCCTTCAAGGGATAACCTATCTGTGTTTATATAGTACACAGCTACATACAATCCATCTCTAATTGATATTCCTATAAGTTAGCTATACAATTCATATCAATCAAGGATTGCTTCTTATCTTCTATTCCGTTTCCTTAGCTGTATCAATATATTCTGCTTCTTTTCATCTTCAGAATATATTGCTTCTAGAATATTCAATTCAGCACCGACAGCTAATTCAACTATCACCACGTCAAACTTTAACAAACTCTGACTGGCTTCAATGTAAACTCTGATGATCACCTGTTGCTTAAACACTGATGAACAAACGTCAGCAATTATATCTAACACACCTCTTGGAAGAGGTATAGGTGGATAAAGCACACTCTTGGAAGAGGTGTAGATGAAATGTGCGCGCACCTAGAGAAGGTCCATGACCGATTTTTGATTCACACAACTAGGCGATGGATTGCATGAATGGGTAGTTGGGTAGATTTAGGTGCATGGCAATTTGCATATCTAAACGTGCATGTATGAACTTGCAATTTGTGGACTATTATACTATGTGCTTTATATGAACTGGCTAACAAGTTATGCAGGTGCATCTACATGTCTATGTTTAAAATTTAATAGGTTCAGGTTCATAGGTATGGCCCTAGTATGAAGCTACATGTACGCGCATATGCTTCTAACATGACAGCTACAGCTACGTGCATCTGATCCAAGCACAATAGGGTCAGATGAAAAGAGGAATCGAGGAGTAGAGGTCTTGGAAACAACCTACATGTCATTTGGTATCACCCTACAGCTTACAGGTTCACTTTGGAGCTCACCTGTGCTTAACAGGTTCGCGTGAAGCTCACCCGTGCTTAACAAGTTCACTTTGGAGCTCACTTGTGCTTAACAGGTTCGCATGGAGCTCACCTGTGTTTAACCGGTTCACTTTAGAGCTTACCTATGCTTAACAGGTTCGCGTGGAGCTCACATGTGCTTAATAGGTTCACTTTGAACCTCATATGTGCTTGACAGGTTTACCCATACTTATATACATCAAGCATGTTCCTTGTCCGTTATTTGTTGCAAATAGCTTCCAGCTATCAGATTCCAACTTAGAGGTCCCTCAATATTTACTTATAACTCGTAGCTGACACCTAACAACTTCAAGTGTGTAGCTCTAGCTTGCAGGTTCATTGATTCTTAGGTACAGCTACAGACTTCAGCCAGCGGGTGCTGAGCTTCTCAACATGATAGGATTCAAGCTGAAAGAGGTTCACATGTCAAATGGAAAGGAAACCTGATGGCTCGGGGGGTAAATCAGTTTCCCATGGAAAATCTTGCATAAGGGAAAGGAGGTTCTCAGCATCAGCTCACTCAGGAGGGAGCTTCCATGTGGTAGGTTCAATGGTCGAACCTCAACCTAAAGTGCAACCATAAGGACAAAGATAAGTTTTACTCCCATGATTTACATATTCATAATCGTCTATGTTTTATGTGCATACAAGAAATTATTCAAAGCATTTAGCTGAAAAGCTTCAGTATGAACCTCATGTTTGCAAACAGTTCATTATTTTTAGCCATACATGAACTCGTATTTATCTAAATGTGCATATAACATGATTTCAAGGAAGGTGTCTTGCATGGATTTATAAACAAAAGGTCTTCATCATGCATGGTTTACAAAAATATTTTTCAAACTTGCTAGCTGAAGCTGTTGAGTAGGTACCTAGGCATGCTATATGCCCCATTATGTAACCACTCGAAAAGACATGGCAGCGATTGAGGATGTCTTCACAACCTTCCATTGGTTCCTCTTACGACATTTTTATATGGTTATTCAAGGTTATTCATGGTATTCCACGGTATATGGTTATTCAAGGTTATTCATGGTATTTCACGGTATATGGCTATTTTGGTTAAACTCAATGGTTTATGTTTTCCACGGTATTGGAAAACAACGAGGTCCAATGTGTCGGGATAATGGAAATTTCTGAAAATCGTGGCACTATGTCTTGAAGAGTGTGTTCGCCAAGGTTCTACTTGATTGTAGAGGCAACAACAGATACATATAAATATTCAAAAATCGTTTTTGCACCATACATACTTGCTTGCATACATGCATTATATATGTACGAGTGGCGTGGATAACATAGGTGAGCTACTTAGCTCATTCTACTTATCATCTTTTCTAGTTGTTTTAGTAGCGCAAGTTCTGGAGACTTGAAGCTCATTGGCAGCGGATGCTTCACGGCATCATTTGCAAGAGCTTTTCATATGAAGAGCAGATTCGCGGAGAAGAGGAACACCTCGAGGAGTTAGGTTATGGTTTTCAAAGGAAAAGGTTGGTCGCTAGTAGGTTCAGCTAGGAAGCTCGCGATTGGAATTGGATGGTCACACCTGGTCTAAAGGATATTCAAGGAATTTTTCACTCAAGGATTCAGATTGAGGTACATATGCGGAGGCGTTGTGTTTTTCTGTTTCTTACGCCAAGTTAGCTCATGTAAGCTTGGAAGCATGATGCTGAAGTTATGTATTTCTCTGAGAAGGATAAGGAAGGATTGAACCTTGTCTTGTTTTGGTTCCTTTTGTATTCAATACTGCAAGGAACCGGGGGTAGTTGTTGTGCCCAAAATCTCACATGGGTTCGGTTTAAGGCCCACATGTAATATAGGCCCAACTAGTATGGATTTGGTGAGGGTTGGATGTACTAAGGTTCAGCTTCATAGTACCAAGGTTCAGGTTCGCGGTATTGAGGAGCAGGTTCAGGGTGTTTTGACTACAGGAACAGGTTCAGGGTGTTCTGACTACAGGAGCAGGTTCAAGGTGTTTTGACTGCAGGCACAGGTTCAGGTTCAGGGTGTTGTGACTGCAGGCACAGGTTCAGGTTCAGGGTGGTCTGAACCTCCCCGGGACAGAATCAGAGTTGGACAAGGACTCAGCTTCCTATACTTTAGGAGCACAGAATTACTCTTGGAAAAGGACTTTTAGGCTTATTAAAACGTGGTGGATGGGACAATTACAAACAATATATGACTTATATTGGTTATTTTGGATATACATTAAATACATGAGGATTTATAGGACTTAGTGATGGACATGGACTAGGACACTAGAAAGCTCATCTACAGGTGTATAATTCGACTATAACTCTGAGATGGATTATCTTAGAATGGTGGAATTCGCAAGGATGGAGAAGTATAAACCTAATAGAACTACATGGGGCTTGATTCCTATAAATAGGATATGTAGGCACTTGACTAAAGGATTCGGATTTTCACTCTCTACACGTATAAGGCTCGTGTATTCTCTGTGATACATATTCCGGTGAATTGACTGGCCGTGTAGGATTTACGCCGCCCATTTCAACCGGTGGTTTTGTCAACTCAGCCCCCAAAAACACCACATATCACCATCTGCTCCGGCAGTGGAAATCTGAAGCTCTAGCAGAGCTGTGGACTGTGAACCTACAGCTCCGCCCGATAGTCAAGGGCAAAACCTGATTATTCCAGCGATATTCTCTCTCGATGTTGTTACCAAATTTTCCTCACAACATAAAACATTCAATGGATTCTATAATAGGCGCAGAACACAAAGTACTGCAATTAGGACATTGTATAGTAAAAGCAGGAATGTATAGTAAAACCCGGACACCATGAATTACAAGCTGCAGAACATAAATTTGGCAATTTGCTACCATGAACACATGGCTAGACATAATAAAACAATAGAGTTCATGACAGATTGTAGAATAAAGTCCCGACTCCCCAATACAAGTTAAAGGGTTTTGGTCCACAGCCTCCGTTGATTAGGAAATGCTACACAACCAACCCATCACAGCCCTTTAAAAACGATCATACGGCTAAGGAAAAGCACTGCAGCAATGATTCATTACACCCCCCGCAATGTATCATTGCACCCCCCGCAATGATACATTGTTGGACCTCTTATATTTTTTTTTACCAAAACTACCCTTTTGGGTTTAAAATCATATATATCCAAATAACTTGTTTATGCAATATTACCTCTAATACTTGTTTAAAATCATATATATCCAAATAACTTGTTTAAAATCATATGTATGCAATATTACCACTGCACCAACACAAGTAACTTGTTTAAAAATGATTCGTACCAAATATATCCAAAAACAAGAATTTATTTATTATTTGTAAATTGAAAATTAATTAAATATCAACCTAAATAAAATGTAACTTTAGTCGTAAAGATGTGTTGGATATTTAAAGTAAATGAGCTAATGGACCCGGAGTCACGGATTTCGAACTCGACAAGTTTAATTTAATAAATAATATTATTTTTTAAGGTAAAATAATATAAGGTAAAATAAAAATAAGAATATAATAATATAAGGTAAAATAAAAATAAGAATAGTTAAAATATTATTTTTTAAGCTTAAAATTGAAATATAACATTGCTAGTAATTGTAAACAAAATATTTTATTTTTTTACAATCATAAATAACAACTAAGAAAGTGTATACATATTTAGGTCAATAGTCAGTAAGCAAACGATTGTTTCACATATCTTTGAGTATATTTCGATTAAATAACTTAATTTAAATACATATGATGGAAAACAATATCCACAAATTAGCATCTAAGATATTTTGAAATTTAAATGAATGTAATTTAATTTTTATATACATATTTAAAGATAAAAAGATAAAAAAGAATAAAAAACAAAAAAGTAAGCTCCCGCATTGTTACATTGCGGGGGCCGCAATGTAAAATTGATATTAAAATAAAAAAACTGATATTAAAATAAATTAGAAAAATAATATTTTGCATTTTTAAAAAATGAAATAATATTTTTATCATTTTCTCCTTTTTTTACTTAACTTCGAATTTTCCCTCTTTTTTCTACGATTTCTTTAATAAATTTAATACTAATATTTTTGCAATTAGAAAAATAAAAAATAATATTTTAACAATAATAAAAAAACTGATACTAAAATAATAATAAAAAATTAAAATTATTTCGTTTGTCATGGTATTTTGCATTTTTAAAAAATGAAATAATATTTTTATCATTTTCTCCTTTTTTTACTTCACTTCGAATTTTCCCTCTTTTTTCTACGATTTCTTTAATAAATGTAATACTAATATTTTTTCAATTAGAAAAATGAAAAATAATATTTTAACAATAATAAAAAAAACTGATATTAAAATAATAATTAAAATTATTTAGGTTGTCATGGTATTTTTCATTTTTAAAAAATGAAATAATATTTTTATCATTTTCTCCTGTTTTTTACTTTACTTCGAATTTTCTCTCTTTTTTCTACGATTTCTTTAATAAATGTAATACTAATATTTTTGCAAATAAAAAAATGAAAAATAAAATTTTAACAATAATAAAAAAACTGATACTAAAATAATAATAAAAAATTAAAATTATTTCGGTTGTCATGGTATTTTGCATTTTAAAATATTATTTTTTAAGCTTAAAATTGAAATATAACATTGCTAGTAATTGTAAACAAAATATTTTATTTTTTTACAATCATAAATAACAACTAAGAAAGTGTATACATATTTAGGTCAATAGTCAGTAAGCAAACGATTGTTTCACATATCTTTGAGTATATTTCGATTAAATAACTTAATTTAAATACATATGATGGAAAACAATATCCACAAATTAGCATCTAAGATATTTTGAAATTTAAATGAATGTAATTTAATTTTTATATACATATTTAAAGATTAAAAGATAAAAAAGAATAAAAAACAAAAAAGTAAGATCCCGCATTGTTACATTGCGGGGGCCGCAATGTAAAATTGATATTAAAATAAAAAAACTGATATTAAAATAAATTAGAAAAATAATATTTTGCATTTTTAAAAAATGAAATAATATTTTTATCATTTTCTCCTTTTTTTACTTAACTTCGAATTTTCCCTCTTTTTTCTACGATTTCTTTAATAAATTTAATACTAATATTTTTGCAATTAGAAAAATAAAAAATAATATTTTAACAATAATAAAAAAACTGATACTAAAATAATAATAAAAAATTAAAATTATTTCGTTTGTCATGGTATTTTGCATTTTTAAAAAATGAAATAATATTTTTATCATTTTCTCCTTTTTTTACTTCACTTCGAATTTTCCCTCTTTTTTCTACGATTTCTTTAATAAATGTAATACTAATATTTTTTCAATTAGAAAAATGAAAAATAATATTTTAACAATAATAAAAAAACTGATATTAAAATAATAATTAAAAATTAAAATTATTTAGGTTGTCATGGTATTTTTCATTTTTAAAAAATGAAATAATATTTTTATCATTTTCTCCTGTTTTTTACTTTACTTCGAATTTTCTCTCTTTTTTCTACGATTTCTTTAATAAATGTAATACTAATATTTTTGCAAATAAAAAAATGAAAAATAAAATTTTAACAATAATAAAAAAACTGATACTAAAATAATAATAAAAAATTAAAATTATTTCGGTTGTCATGGTATTTTGCATTTTAAAAAAATAAAATAATATTTTTATCATTTTCTCCTTTTTCTACTTCACTTCGAATTTTCCCTCTTTTTTCTACGATTTTTCTTTAATAAATGTAATACTAATATTTTAACAATAATAAAAAAACTGATATTAAAATAATAATAAAAAATTAAAATTATTTCGCTTGTAATGGTATTTTTCATTTTAATAATTGCACCTTGAAAAACTCCAAAAAACGCAGTCCTAAGTTAATGGGAAAGTGTAGATGAAAAAAGGGGGGAAATAATTTTTTTTTTGTTATGTAGGGTAGGGTAAACTATTGCTGCAATGAATCATTGCACCCCCTCAATGAATCATTGCTCCAGTGGTGTATTTAATGCTAACCAACTACCCTAACTACCGTAATTAATGTTGGCTAGTAAAAAATTTGTAAATAATTGTGGGACTGTAACATTGCAGTAGCAGCAATGTTACATTGCAGCAGCAAAGTACCCTGCAATGTTTCATTGCACCCCCCGCAATGTAACAATGCGGGAGCTTACTTTTTTTTTAATTCTTTTTTATCTTTTAATCTTTAAATATGTATATAAAAATTAAATTACATTCATTTAAATTTCAAAATATCTTAGATGCTAATTTGTGGATATTTTTTCCATTCATATGTATTTAAATTAAGTTATTTGATCAAATATACTCAAAGATATGTGAAACAATCGTTTTCTTGCTGACTATTGACCTAAATATGTATACACTTTCTTAGTTGTTATTTATGATTGTAAAAAAATAAAATAATATGTTTACAATTACTAGCAATGTTATATTTCAATTTTAAACTTAAAAAATAATATTTTAACTATTCTTATTTTTATTTTACCTTATATTATTATATTCTTATTTTTATTTTACCTTATATTATTTTACCTTAAAAATAATATTATTTATTAAATTAAACTTGTCGATTCGAAATCCGTGACTCCGGGTCCATTAGCTCATTTACTTTAAACATCCAACACACCTTTACGCCTAAAGTTACATTTTATTTAGGTTGATATTCAATTAATTTTCAATTTACAAATAATAAATAAATTCTTGTTTTTGGATATATTTGGTACGAATCATTTTTAAACAAGTTACTTGTGTTGGTGCAGTGGTAATATTGCATACATCTTTAGGAGAGGTATGGTTCGATCCTTGGATATGACTTTGAACCCAAAAGGTTTTTAAACGGCTGTGATGAGTTGGTTGTACAACATTTCATAACCAACGGGGGCTGTGGAAGGGCACCCAAGTTAAAACATATAGCGAAACAAAATATAAAAAAGATGCATTGGTGTGTGTGTTTGTTTAAAGCATAATAAAGTGCATGAAACATTTAATTTTTTTTTGAGATTCTTTGTTCATTTTTCTACAATTATTATTCTTTATATACTTTTTGTGTATTTAAGTACAACAAGAATATATGAAAAGGTTGAGTTAATAATATTTTGGCTACTCCTTTTTTTGTTATAAAATTTTGATTTAATGGTTTAGTTTCATTTTACATCAAAATAAATTAGTAAAAGTTATATTAACAACATTTGTAACCAATTTTGTTTTTGTAGACATTTTTATATTTTAATTTTCTAATCCCTCATCTATTTAAAAATATAATAATAAAAATTACATTAATAAAAATAATAAAATTCATATTAGTTTCATCAATAGATTTTATATTTTAAAAAATATACTCTCGGTGAAAATAATTTCTATTATTTCTGAACTTGTATAAACTTTCTTTCTCTGCGATTAAATGATTATGCATTGAACATTATGTGTACTAAGTTGGACGTGATTGGAAGACTATACAGTAGAACCTAGATAAATAAATATTCGATAAACAAATAAACTCATTAAATGAATAATTTTTTTTGATCCCGACATAATATATACAATGCATTTTTAATCTCGATAAATAAATTTTTCCGGTCCCAAGGATATTCATTTATCGAGGTTTAACTGTATGTTGAAATTACGTTGTTTTTTTTACAGGAAAATAATCACGTTGCGGTATACTTGATACTAGCTTAAAACTCGTGCCGGATTATTATGAATAATTATTATTTTTATTATTTTTATTTTAATATTTTATTAATTTGCATTTGCTAAAAAAAAATAAGTAGGTGTGTTAAACTTTTTTAAATAATTAAAAGTATTAAAAAAGATTTGGAAATAAATTAATAACTGTTTACCCGTGACATTTTTGAAAAATAGTGATATTTTTGGAAAAGAAGGGTCTTAGTAAGGAAAAATAAAAAAGTAACATGTTTTAGCTAAAAAGGTAGGTGTCCGTAATTAAAAGTATTTAAATAGGTTTCAAAATAAATAAGTAAGATTTGCCCGTGATATTTTTGGAAAATGAGGGGTTTTAGTAAGGAAAAATATAAAGAGTATCATGTTTTTGTTAAAAAAGATAATCGCTCGTATTTTTTTAAAAAGAGAGGATTTTGTTAGAAAAAAAATATAAAAAAAAAAGGAAACATATTTTAGCTGAAAAGGTAATTGGTTATAAATAATGTTATTATTTAGTGATAGTTTTTAAAAAAAATAAGTAAGGGTAATTAAGTAAAATCACTATGTACCGACCATCCGTCCGTCCGACTACCAAATTTTTAATGTTTCGTCTTTAATAATACTAGCTTATAGCCCGTGCGATACACGGTTACTTAAATTTTATTTATAATTATATTTTTATTACCCATGCAACACACAATTATTTTTTTAATATTTATAATTATATTTATTTATGAATATTTTAATATTTAAAAGTTATTAGTTTACATGATTAAATTATTGTTAGAAAAAGATTTAGCCAAAAACATTATAGTTAAAAATTTGATATTTATTATATTTTACACGCTGAATTTAATATTTGTTTATATTTAGTTATAAAAGTTAGATTTGACCAATTTTACCGTCCACATGAAATTTACAAAATAATCTTTAATTTAGTTGTGGTTTAATAGTTCTTTTTCAATTAAAAATTATTCTAAAACTAAAAAAAGAATAAAGTGACAAAATTTAATGTTGAGAATTCTATTTGATTTAGGAAATATACTTATATGTAGTTTAGATTATTAGAATACCCTTTATTAACCAAATACAGTTTTTAATGTTAAATCTAACGGTTTTCACCTATCTATTTAAGATTAAACGATTTTTATTATTTTGGTATTAAATGGGTTTCCTTATTTAATTACAACTATTTTTATGTTTTAACTTTTTGGAAAATCCAATCATAATATAATATATTTTAACTTATATCATTTTTTAGATAATAACTTCTTTTTATATGATATAATCTTGATCATCTATTTTTAAAAGTATTGGATCTAACGGTTGAGAATGTTTTGATGGTATTTAGGACCAAACTACCACGATAACATCATTAATTTTTCTTAATATTTATAAAAAAATTAATTTTTAATTTTTTTAAATATTTATTGCTAAAATATAATATACTCTTTTTTGTAATATGTTAATGATGCGAAAACTTTGAACTTTTGAGAAAATAAATTATCAATTAAAATATAATGTTTTTGTAATAGTTCTTCTTTTAAAGTAGTACACCGTGACGATCAAAATTCTGTATAAAATTCATTATATTAAAGACTAAATAATGAAAACTTCCTTATAAATCTAGTCGCTTTGTTCGATCACTCAATCCATAATCGTTGGATCTTTCAAATTAAATTGTATGTTAGATATAACAGTAAAATCATCATGTAGAATGATGTAAGGTTTGAATCTATCAACAACGTATTAAAATTTACAGGGTTTTTTGAAAAAAAACAATGAAATAGGTCTCTACGAGTTCTTATAAAACAAAATCACCATTTGCGTATAATTTCTTATTTAATAATAAATAATATTTGATTGGTTATGATCTAAAACTTATTAAAATAGGATAAAAATATGTACAATTTTATAAAAATTTATCCTCGTATTATTATATTCTTTGTTGATTTGAATTTTTCTTAGATTGATTTTAATTTTTGAACATAGATTTCTAAATTTAAAATAGTTAGAAAAAAGTAATTAAATTGGCGTTAAAATAATGATGACATAATAATTATTATTAGAATTTAAATACTCACTTTACTAATTTGGGCTTTATCTTGTATTTTAAAAATCAGATTTTGACGATTTTACACCTCACATGAGGATAACTAAATTATCTTTAATTAAAAGATGGTTTAACAATTTTTATCTAACTGGAATTGTCCAAGGAAGAGAAAAGAAAGTCACGAATTTTTTACACGGAGAATTCTATTCAATATAGAAAACTTATTTATATTTGATATATTTTGTTTAAATTATCAAAATACACTTTTTAGAATTTAAATATAATCCTATTATTAATCAAATACAATTTTTTAATATTTGATCTAACGATTTGATTTATCTAGTTAAGATCTAATGGTCGTTATTAATTTGGTTGTCCAAGGACCGTACGATCAAAATTTTGGATAAGATCCCTATTATGCTTATTATATATAAGGATTTAATATAATAAGGATATCAATATAAGTATCTTACTAACTGCTTTTACTTTTAATGTTTCGGTTTTATTTACAGTGTATATAAAATTTTAAAATACATTATTACTTAAAAATTATTAAACAAAACAAAAATTATGTTATGATTATATAAAATTTTATTCTCAAATTAGTATATTCTTTATTGATTTGAATTTGTTCTTAATTAATTTTAATACTTTATTGAAAGAAACATAAAATTTCTATATTTAAAAGAATTAGTGGAAAAATAAATAAATTGGTGCTACAATAATAAAAAAATATTTATTAAAATTTAGATACTCACTTTACTATTTGGGTTCTATCCTGAGTTTTACAAATTAAATTTTGATGATTTTACAACTCATGCGAAACTAACAAAATTATCTTTAATTTAATGATGGTTTAATAATTATTATCAAACTTAACCAGTTGACTTATCCATAAACCGAAAATAAAAGATGGTTAAGAATTCAATTAAATATAGAAAACAAATTTATAATTTGTATAAATTATCAAAGCACACTTCTTAGTATTTAAATATAATCCTACATTTAATCAAATATACATTTTAATATAAGTATTATATTCAAAATTATCGTTTATGAATATGAAACCCTCAATATTTTAATAATATTGAGATATTATCCTTTTATGTTTGTTATATGTAAAATAATATAGTTATAATTTAGATTAATCAAATTGTTACGTTTCTTCAGGAAAAAAAAGTGTTTAAATTTATTCATGTAGAGAGTTCTCCTAAGTCTCTTATACGTAAGGTCCACTTATCATTGTTAGTATGATTATGAATTGTTATCTTGATATTTGGTTTAACAATTATTATCTAACTGGAACTATACATAAATTCAAGAGAAAAGATATTTAAGAATTTTTACATAGAAAAATTTTAAATTATCAAAATACACTTTTTAGTATTTAAATATAATTCTATTATTAATGAGATGCACTTTTTAATATTAGATCTAACAATTCTCATCGATCTATTTAAGATATAACTGTAATTAATAATTTGGTCGTATAGTGATCGTACACGGATTAGATCGATTTTAATTTTTTCTTAAATTGATTTTAATATTTTATTGAAATAAAACATAGAATTTATAAATTTAAAAGAATTAGGAAAAAATTAAATTGGTGCTACAATAATAAAAAAAATATTTATTAAAATTTAGATAATCATTTTACTATTTGGGCTCTATCTTGAGTTTTAGACAACAGATTTTAACGATTTTATAGCCCGAAGCTAACAAAATTATCTTTAATTTAATGATGGTTTAATAATTATTATCTAACTGGAACTATCCATAAAGAGAAAAAATAATTACGAATTTTTACATAAAAATTTCTATTCAATATAGAAAACCCATTTATAATTGGTTTAAATTATCAAAATACACCTTTTAGTATTTAAATATTATCCTATTATTAATCAAATACTATTTTTAATATTATATCTAACGGTCCTCATCTATCTGAATATTTATAGTTTTATAATCCAACGGATCATATAATTTTGGTAGTACAGTGACCGACCAAAGTTTTGGATAAGATCTCCCTTACACTTATTATATATAACTAGCTTATACCCCGTGCGATGCACGGTTATTTAAATTTTATTTATAATTATATTTTTATTACCCATGCAACACATGATTATTTTTTTAATATTTATAATTATATTTATTTATGAACATTTTAATATTTAAAAGTTATTAGTTTACATGATTAAATTATTGTTAAAAAGGATTTAGCCAAAAAAATTATAGTTAAAAATTTGATATTTATTATATTTTACACACTCAATTTAATATTTGTTTATATTAAGTTATAAAAATTAGATTTTGCCAATTTTATAGTCCACATGAAATTCACAAAATAATCTTTAATTTAGTTGTGGTTTAATAGTTCTTTTTCAATTAAAAACTATTCTAAAACTAAAAAGAGAATAAAGTGACGAAATTTAATGTTGAGAATTCTATTCGATTTAGGAAATCAACTTATATGTAGTTTAGATTATTAGAATACCTTTTATTAACCAAACACAGTTTTTAATGTTAAATCTAACGGTTTTCACATATATATTTAACATTAAACGATTTTTATTATTTTGATATTAAATGAGTTTCCTTATTTAATTACAACTATTTTTATGTTTTGACTTTTTAGAAAATCCAATCCTAATATAATATCTTTTAACTTATATCATTTTTAGATAATAACTTCTTTTTATATGATATAATCTTGATCATGTATTTTTAAAAGTATTGGATCTAACGGTTGAGAATGTTTTGGCGGTATTTAGGACCAAACTACCATGATAACATCATTAATTTTTCTTAATATTTATAATTTTTTTTAATTTATAATTTTTTTAAATATTTATTGCTAAAATATAATATACTCTTTTTTGTAATATGTTAAAGATGCGGGAACTTTGAACTTTTGAGAAAATAAATTATCAATTAAAATATAATTTTTTTGTAATAGTTCTTCTTTTAAAGTAGTGCACCGTGATCAAAATTCTGTATAAATTTCTTTTTTTATAGTATATCCTGTAAATATCTATGTTATTATATTAAAGACTAAATAATGAAAGCTTCTTATAAGTTAAGTTTGGTCGCTTTGTTTGATCACTCAATCCATAATCGTTGAGACCTAATTTCATTGTTAGCAGAACTATATTCATATTAAATTGTTGAAAAATGTTAGATATAACGGTAAAATTATCATGTAGAATGATCTAAAGTTTGAATCTACCAACAACATATTAAAATTTATAGGTTTTTTTTGGAGAAATAAGAATTTTTTTCATTTTTTCTTGCAGACATATGTTATTTGATAATATATTTTGTAAAGTACGATTTTTCAGAAAAGTACTATACTAATTGATTAACAAACTTTTAAAGTTTCGAATTTAATAATTTGCAATGTATATAGGTTTAAAAAGTTTAGCCTCTTCTGTAGCTGAGTCTAAAATTTCAAAATAATTTTTTTTTTTTTAAATATGAATATAGTTCTGCTAACAATGAAATTAGGTATCTATGAGTTCTTATAAATCAAAACCACCATTTACGTATAATTTATTATTTAATAATAAATAATATTTGATTAGTTAAGATATAAAACTTAATAAAATAGGATTAAAAATATGCACAATTTTATAAAATTTTATCCTCGTATTATTATATTCTTTGCTGATTTGAATTTTTCTTAGATTGATTTTAATTTTTGAACATAGATTTCTAAATTTAAAATAGTTAGAAAAAAGTAATTAAATTGGTGTTAAAATAATGATGACATAATAATTATTATTAGAATTTAAATATTCACTTTATTAATTTGGGCTTTATCTTGTATTTTAAAAATCAGATTTTGACGATTTTACACCTCACATGAAGATAACTAAATTATTTTTAATTAAAAGATGGTTTAACAATTTTTATCTAGGTGGAATTGTCCATGGAAGAGAAAAGAAAGTCACGAATTTTTTACATGGAGAATTCTATTCAACATAGAAAACTTATTTATATTTGGTATATTTGGTTTAAATTATCAAAATTCAACTTTTAGAATTTAAATATAATCCTATTATTAATCAAATAAACTTTTTTAATATTTAATCTAACGATTTTCATTTATCTAGTTAAGATCTAATGGTCCTTATTAATTTGGTTATCTACGACCAAAATTCGGGATAAGATCCCTATTATGATTATTATATATATAAGGATTTAATATAATAAGGATATCAAGTATATACTGATATAAGTATTTTACTAACTGCTTTTACTTTTAATGTTTCGGTTTTATTTACGGTGTAAATAAAATTTTAAAATACATTATTACTTAAAAATTATTAAATAGAATAAAAATTATGTTATGATTTTATAAAATTTTATTCTCATATTATTATATTCTTTATCGATTTGAATTTGTTCTTAATTAATTTTGATACTTTATTGAAAGAAACATAAAATTTCTATATTTAAAAGAATTAGTGGAAAAATAAATAAATTGGTGCTACAATGATAAAAATAATATTTATTAAAATTTAGATACTCACTTTAATATTTGGGTTCTATCATGAGTTTTAGAAATTGAATTTTGACGATTTTACAACTCATGCGAAACTAACGAAATTATCTTTAATTTAATGATGGTTTAATAATTATTATCTAACTTGACCAGTTGACCTACCCATAAAATAAACTGAAAAGAAAAGATGGTTAAGAAGTTTTACACAAAGAATTCAATTCAATATAGAAAACCAATTTATAATTGGTTTAAATTATCAAAGCACACTTCTTAGTATTTAAATATAATCCTACCTTTAATCAAATACACATTTTAATATAAGTATTATATTCAAAATTATCGTTTATGAATATGAAACCCTCAATATTTTAATAATATTTTGATATTATCCTTTTATGTTTGTTATATGTAAAATAATATAATTATAATTTGGATTAATCAAATTGTTACGTTCCTTCAGGAAAAAAAAATATTTAAATTTATTCATGTACATGAGTTCTCCTAAGTCTCTTAATAACGTAGGGTATCATTGTAATCGATATGAATTGTTATCTTGATATTTAGTTTAACAATTATTATCTAACCGGAACTATACATAAATTCAAGAGAAGATATTTAAGAATTTTTACATAGAAAAATTTTAAATTATCAAAATACACTTTTTAGTATTTAAATATAATTCTATTATTAATCATATACACTTTTTAATATTAGATCTAATAATTCTCATCGATCTATTTAAGATTTAACTATAATTATTAATTTGGTCGTATACTGATCGTACACGGACCAGATCGATTTTAATTTTTTCTTAAATTGATTTTAATATTTTATTGAAATAAACATAGAATTTATAAATTTAAAAGAATTAGGAAAAAAGAATTGGTGCTACAATAATAAAAAAATATTTATTAAAATTTAGATAATAACTTTACTGTTTGGGCTCTTGGGCTCTATCTTTAGTTTTAGACAACAGATTTTAACGATTTTACAGCCCACGCGAAGCTTACAAAATTATCTTTAATTTAATGATGGTTTAATAATTATTATCTAACTGGAACTATCCATAAAATAAAGAGAAAAGATAATTACGAATTTTTACATAAAGATTTCTATTCAATATAGAAAACCCATTTATAATTGGTTTAAATTATCAAAATACACCTTTTAGTATTTAAATACTATCCTATTATTAATCAAATACAATTTTTAATATTATATCTGACGGTCCTAATCGATTTGAATATTTATAGTTTTATAATCCAATGGATCGTATACTTTTGGTAGTACAGTGACCGACCAAAGTTTTGGATAAGATCTCCTTTACGCTTATTATATATAAGGAGTTAATAAAGAGTTAAAGGAGTTAATAAGCTTATTTTTGTTAATTTTTTAAATTTAAAGAAAAAATAAATATTAAAATGTCATTCAAACTTTTCACAAATAACGTTATCAAACATCTACTTTTTTAACAAAATTTTTCACTCAGAGACACTAATTCATTCAGTAAAATTATTGATTCAATATTTTTAATTCAGTTTTATAACCAATTAATGAAATAGTTAGAAATCTAAATCAGAATTGGGTTTTGTACAGACCCATTTAAATTGGACCACTAATACTTTCTTATCCACCGTTGATTCAGATATAATTTAGTGATCTAAATTAACCTTGGCACCTACCCACATTCTTTCTTTTTTTTTTTGAGGGAAGGCCCCAAAAAGGGCAACTAACTTTTATTAACGATAAAATCAAGCTTCTAACAGAGGAACAATACAAGACGGAAAGTTTGTAGTCCAAATTTTTCTACCAGTTACCCAAGGCAGATGATGAGCGCTTCGTGGGCAACTTTATTACTATCTCTACGAATGAAATTCCAGGAAACAAATTATATATATATATATATATTAAAAAATTATATTGATAAAAATCAATATAAACATATAATATTACTTATATTTATAGTATTATTAGAAAAGATGATATTAGAACATGATAGTTTGAATTTTAACTTATATAATATTATTACTTATATATTACTCTAATATATTACTGCATGAAAATACCTGAGAGTATGTTAGTGTCATTAATACGTGCATCAATCATATCCGGACATATGAACTGAAATTCGTGCATTAATATATTGACAATGCCTTCTTCTAATCTCTTAGACGACGTTATGTGTATGAAGAACAATTTTATTAGTTTTCTTCTATTAATTTAGTTTCTTCTATTAGTAAAGATTTTAAACCAAGAATATTAAAATTGTATATTTAGTTTTCTCCATTAATTAAGATTTTGAAGGCAATAATATTATAATTGTATATTTAGTTTCCTCCATTAGTAAAGATTTTAAAGTCAATTGAGATATTTTCGAATCTTTTACATTAATTATTCAAAAATTGAGAAAATTAGAAAAATAGATAGAAGCGATTTGAGAGGCGCCACATCACCGCACTCGTCTTCTCCTTTATATAAGTACTAGTTGAAAAAGCTGTGCTTCGTGGCGACATCATAATTTTTTTTTAAAATTTCATCAATTAAATTATAAAAATTACTCGGTTATCTCTAATAAGTCGTCCTCCTGTAAAACGCCTTTCCTTTTTAATATAAATATCTCAAATTTAATATATTGAATACTTGTATTATATATTAAATATCATGTTAACATACTCCTTTTTCTAATGAGTCGCTCTATCGTTAGAAAAAAATACATCTATCAATGTATCAATTAAATTACAAAAATTACTCGTTACTTCGTAATAGTCGTTCTCCCGTGAAACACGCTTTTCTTTTTAAGATCAAAATTTCAAATTTAATATATTGAATATATACTTGTCTTATATATTAATTTTTAAGTTAAAATACTCCTTTCTAATGAGCCACCTTTTCGTTGAAAAAACACCTACATAAATTAACAATCCTATTTAATAATCAATAATAATGTTTCTTTTCAAAAATAAATCAATAATAATCATTGATATATTAAAGCAAAATTTTAAATACTCACTACATATTGGATGAGGAAAGAATTTTCGGTTTACAATAAAATTTTATTATGCATATATAATTATTTTTCTGACTTATACCCAGTAATAGTTAAATACTTTGAGTTGATAACGTATAGCTTAGAAAAATAAAAATAAAAACAAAGAAATGACAAAAAGAATCGGAACTATTTATGATAGTCAAGAGAAGTATTATTACAAAGTCAATATAAGTAATTTGTTTGGCCATACATATTGCGTACCCAGATCAAACGTTTGAGTACAATAGGAGCAAATGGACCTTCTTTTGTTCTGTACCTTTAATTTTCGAACTTTTTTATTTAATTTTTTTCTTTTGCCGTAGTTTGAAAACATAAGAAAAATCTTTAAGGCAAAAAATATAGTTAGAATCTGAAACTTCATATTAAAAACGTCTCGTTTTGTATCAAAGACTCTTTTCATGGAGTACAAAAATAAATCAATTTTATGATTAGAATAATCAAATTGAAACACTTTACCTGTATTAATTGATCTAACACCACCTCATTTTCTTTCTGTGTGATATTGTACATGCTGTGAATCTTGAATTTCAGTCATAAAATTCTCAGGCATAAACCTGCAAATAACATGCAATACATTAGATGATGTCTAGAAAACAAAGATAATAAGATCAAAAAGTGATAACCGAAATAATGAGAGCATCAATTATAAATTAATATATTTATAGGTATTCATGTTTGCTATATATGGTATTTGTTTTCTTGACGGAAAAGAAACAAAATATCAGTAATGGATAATTTTTTCTTGCAAGTGAAACATTCCTAAGATTAAAAAAATTACAATGAATGATTTGCTGGCATTTCATTAATAAAATATTTAAAGACAAAAATATTAAAATTGTATATGTTGTTTCCTACATTAGTAGAGATTAAAAAAGCAATTTAGATATTTTTTAATAAAGATTAAGAAGACCTAAAATTGTTTATTAATTTCATGTATTAGTAAAATTTTTAAAGGTAAACATATATTTAGTTTCCTTCATTAGTAAAAATTTTAGAAGCAATTGATATATTTTTGAATCTTTAATATTATTAATTTTTTTTAATCATTAGTTTCCTCTATCAGTAAACATTTTATTGGCAAATGAGATTTTTCTAATATTTGGTATTATTAATTCAAATAATTGAGAAAATTAGAAAAATAGATTGAAGCGATTTGAGAGCCGAAACCTCACCGCTCTCGTCTTCTCCTTTCTTTATATAAGTATATTGATATCTTGATAAAAGATAGGAGCTAAGTAAAGAATTTTTTATTTTAATTATTTAAAATAGAGGAGCTCTAGAAAAATAGATAAATATGAATCGAACGATTCTAGAGTTAATTTCTAGATGTTATAAAAGGAAATTCAAAATTCTAATCTAGAAAAATAGAAAAATATGATTCAATATAAATTAGAGTTTATACTTAAAGAAGGAAGTTTAATTTAAGTTTATACTTAAATTAGAGTTTATACCTTTTATACATTGGTTTATTTTATACAACTTAAAAAAGGTTTTGATTTTCTTTTCTAAAAAATAGGACTTAAAGAAGAAAATTTTATTAATTAGATGTTATACTTACTTTTTATACAATGGTTTATTTATACAACTTAAAAAAGGTTTTGACTTTCTTTTCTAAAATATAGTACTTAAAGAAGGAATTTTAATTTTAAGTATTTAAAATTGAGGAACTCAAAAAAATTAGAAAAATATAAATCGAGCGATTCTAGAGCTCCTGGGGGTTTTCCTTTATATATATAAAGATAAAGATATTGATTTTAAATAGGATTGACTTTTATATATTTATTGTCTTTCCTAAAAATTCGAATTGAATTAAAATAGTTAAACTATAGAAAAATAAATTAAAACTTAAATATGATTTAAGTTAGTAGAGAAACAAAGGTAATATTTAGATTTAAGTTAGTTGAGAAAAAAAAGGTAATATTTGTTTAATTAAATTTTAAGTAGGATTGACTTTTTTATATTCATTATCTTTCCTAAAAATTTGAGTGTAAATAAGGAATGTCTTCCCTAAAAATTCGAATGTAAATGAGGAAATTTAATTTTATTAAATTAAAATTTAGGAGCTCTAAAAAATTAGAAAAATATGAATCGAGTGATTATAGAGCTCCTGGGGGTTTTCCTTTATATATATAAATAAAGATATTGATTTAATTTATTTGTTATATTTCTTAACTTAAAATTCAATGAATATCAATGAATATCTTGTGCATGTACATGTAATATAATTAAAAAGTTTATATCTTATAAATTATTTATAGATTAAAAATTAGCTCAAAATTTGAATTTCATTACATAATTTTTCATAATTTATGCATTTTAATTTAAACTATATTATTGAAATATTTCACTTAATTTCTATTAAGATGCGGTACAACCGAGTCTTTTTATTTTTTGATTATTTTTCTCCAACACTATAATGAGTACCTATTAACATCCGTTTGGATCCTCGAAGAAATTATTCAAAAAAATTATTCAGTAAATCTGACATGTGCCATGTTACCGGAAGCACGTTACTGAAAGCAGTAATATTACTACGTTTCCATTAAAATGCAACACAACATGACATTTTTATTTTTTGATAATTTTTTTCCAACACTAGAATGAGTACCTATTAACATCTGTATGGTTGGATCGTCGAGTAAATCATTTAAAAAATTATTCAGTAAATTTGGCACGTGCCACGTTACGAGTAGCAATACTTTTACAATGTTTTTCTTAAGATGCGGCACAATCGGGCCATTTAATTTTTTGATTATTTTTTCCCAAAAATATACTGAGTACCTAATAACATCCGTCTAGTTGGATCGTTGAAGAAATCATTTAAAAAAATTATTTAATGAATCTGACACGCGCTCCATTCCCAGAACCAATACTGTTATTACGTTTCTGTAAAGATGCGATATAACCGGGCCTTTTATTTTTTTATTATTTCTTCCCAACACTAGAATGAGCGTACGATTGGATCATCAAAGAAATCATTTAAAAAAATTATTCAGTGAATCTGACACGCGCCCCATTACTAGAACTAGTACTGTTACAACATTTCCAAAAAGATGCGACACACCCAGACCTTTTTATTTTTTGATTATTTTTTTCCAACACTAGAATGAGTACGTATTAACATCGGTACGGTTGCATGGTTGAAAAAATCATTTAAAAAAATTATTCAGTGAATATGATACGCGCCCTATTCCCGAAACCAGTACTGTTACAATGTTTTTTAAAGATGCAACACAACTGGGCCTTTTTATTTTTTGATTATTTTTTCCCAATACTAAAATAAGTACTTATTAACATCCGTACGATTGGATCGTCGAAGAAATCATTTAAAAACATTATTCAGTGAATCTGACATGCGCCCCGTTCCTAGAACCAGTACTATTATAACAGTTCTGTAAAGATGCGACACAACCTGACATTTTTATTTTTTGATTATTCTTTTCCAATACTAAAATGAGAACTTATTAATATCCGTACGGTTGGATCGTCAAAGAAATCATTAAAAAAAATTATTCAGTTAATCTAACACGTGCCCCGTTCCCGGAACCAGTACTGTTACAACATTTCTGTAAATATGCGATACAATCGGGCCTTTTTATTTTTTGATTATTTTTTCCCAACACTAGAATGAGTACTTATTAACATCCGTACGGTTGGATCGTCGAAGAAATTATTAAAAAAAATTATTCAGTGAATCTAACATGTGCCCCATTCCTGAAACAAGTACTGTTACAACGTTTTTGTAAAGATGCGACACAACCAGACTCTTTTTATTTTTTGATTATTTTTTCCCAACACTAGAATTATTACTTATTAACATCCGTACGGTTGGATCGTCAAATAAATCATTCAGAAAAATTATTCAATAAAGTGGTGCAAAACGGTCATTTACTTTGCTAAAATGTTGAGAGCTTCAATCGGTTTTTATGAGGATAAAACTAAAAAGAAATTTAATTAAAAAGTTTAAAAGGCACGGAAGGTTATTGATATTAATTTTAAAGACTAACATTACCAACGGAACAGTGATTGGTATAGTTTTAACCGATCCAAACTTGCAACAGATTACTCACGGAGGGTTTTGGTAATCCCTTGATAAATCATTGACTAAGAAAACTTATATGTAAAGCTCATGATTACTTTATATTGCAGTTGAAGTTAGATAAGTTGAGATGTTATGGCAGAGTTGTTGAAACCTACGAAAGATTTTGACAAGTGCCAAATCACAACAAAGCAACAAGGCTTGTCTGAATCATAAGATAGAATCTTCCACACCAAATACTCAAACCACCAGCACTCCCCTATTGCACCATCTTTTGTCCCTCTAATGTTCTCATTAACATACATGTCTTTACTCCTTGATTACATATTTACAAGTTACAACTAGTCTATAGTTGTTAACAACAGACTTCTTTTACTTGAGAAGTTGAGCTACTGAGTTTCAACCAGTCCAAATGGGCACAATCCGAAAAGGGGTTCTGTTTTATTGTATGCTTGTATCTCTGTTTGCATCATCCTGTGCTAAAAAATGTGCCAAGTATAGTTTTGCAAGCAACAAACTATTCAAAGCCTGCAATGATCTTCCTGTCCTGAATGCCTTTCTTCACTGGACGTATGACCCTTCTTCAGGTTATTTTCAGATCGCTTACAGACAGACGAAGATAACATCTTCAAGTTGGGCTGCATGGGGAATCAATCCAGATGCTACGGGCATGGTTGGAGCACAAGCTCTTGTTGCTTATCAAAAATCTGATGGAAGCATGAGGGTTTACACGTCCCCTGTGACGGACTACAAGACAACATTGCAGGAGGGGGATCTGAAATTTCCGGTCTCGGACTTATCAGCTACCTTTGCTAATAATGAGATTATCATTTTTGCTAATTTAAAGATTCAAAATACTAGCAGTTTGAACCAAGTTTGGCAAAATGGTCCAGTTGCAAGTGATAATCCTGGGGGGCATGCCATTTCTGGAGCAAACATTCAGTCTTCAGGGAGTCTAAATTTACTTTCCGGTGAGCCTGGAGCTAGCAGAGGAGGGAACTCTAAGACCAAGCAACGGAATGTAAGTCATTATTTTTCATAACTTTCAGAATTTCACCTGGCACAAGCTAATATTAGTGATGTCAACTTTTTACTTTTTATTGTAATGTGCCCTTGAATTAATAAATGATTAAGTAATGCATCATTATGAAAATAATCCTATTGTAATTCCAGACTTGAATCTCAATCGAAGCCGATGATAGCTTAAATATGTAGAACACTGGAAAAAACCTATGTTACTCGGACTCGGCTAGAAGTGTCCGATATGGGATACGTGTCCAAGTACTGGACTCGGCAAGATTTTGAAAAATATGCATGTTTTTGGCCTAAAATAAGTGTCCGGGTCCGAGTGTCCATGTCCGAGCGTCGAGTGTCCGACACGGGTACTTGAAGGTAAAATGAAGAGTCCAAGCAACACAGGAAAAAACACACCCGCAGTCTGACAACCTCTTGGACATATATTTAACCGTTTTACAACAAAAATAGGAATGTTTGTATACATAGGATACTCCAGTATACAATGATCTTTTAATCGTTCTTTTTCTTTCTTTTTTGCATATTTTAGATTCATGGGGTGCTGAATGCCATCAGTTGGGGTATTATGATGCCGGTTGGTGCTCTAATAGCAAGATATGTAAAAGTATTCAAAGTAGCAGACCCTGCATGGTTTTACCTTCATGTTTCTTGCCAAACCACAGCCTACATAATTGGTCTGGTTGGTTGGGGAACTGGCCTCAAACTTGGTGGTGAGTCCCCTGGGATTCAGTATTCCTCTCATAGATACATTGGCATTACTCTCTTCGTCTTTGGGACACTCCAGGTACTGAAAGATCTTAGAATCTGTCTTAATTTGATTTGCCATGGAAGTAAAATATGTAATTTTCGCTTCAAATTTCAGGTATTAGCATTGCTTGTAAGGCCACAGAAAGATCACAAGTACAGGTTGTACTGGAATATCTACCACCACACAACAGGGTACATGGTCATTCTCTTGAGCATCATCAACATATTTAAAGGATTCGACATCCTAAACCCAGAAAAAAAATGGCAAAGAGGATATGTTGCAGTCATTGTCATATTGTCAATCAGTGCTGCAATTTTGGAGGTTTTCACTTGGTGTATAGTATTGAAAAGAAAAAAAGCAGCCATTGTCGAGAAGACGCCAAATGGCATGACTCGGTACAGTGTATATGGTGGAAGGCCAAACCATAGGGTGTAGTTCAGATCTAATGAACTTATTAGGTTGTGCTATTCTATCTGTTTGTCACAATATTGTGTTTTATTGCATTTATCTGTATTCCCGAGCTTTAGGTGATATCTTGGTGGTGAGTTTAGGGTTATAGTATACCTGTATTCTAATCTTTATCTTCTTATTCAAATATCTAGGGTCATGTACACTTTTTGAATTTGGTGAAATCTGTCACTTCAGACAGATACTCAGATATTTGTAGCATATATGTAATTAATGTAATGCTCTTCTTATTCTGTAATTGTGTTTCTCATGCTATTTCTTGGTGATTCTAGTTGCTGCGAAAGAACCAATGACCCGAAACCTGCAGAGGAATTCATCTGAGACTCAGTAGACACTGCAAACTTCTATGTAAATTGACATTGGATGTGATTCTCTTTATAAAGATTTTCTTTATAGTTCATCCCTGTCTAGATTTAACTCATCGCCTACTTTCTAAACTTCATATTCAAGAAAAAATAATAGAGACAAACTCGAGAAAAATTAGCAAAGCTATCAGTAATGCTGCAAGAGGAACTCAACCAATTTGAAAGATGTTCGAACTTGAATTCTCAGCTTCGTTTTTTTTCAGAGAGTACTTGTATGGTATTCGGAATAGTAAATATAATTGAAAACGGGAGATAATATTCATGTAATTCAAGAATATTTCTACAAAGTGAATAGCAGACCCTGCATGGTTTTACCTTCATGTTTCTTGCCAAACCACAGCCTACATAATTGGTCTGGTTGGTAGGGGAACTGGCCTCAAACTTGGTGGTGAGTCCCCTGGGATTCAGTACTCCTCTCATAGATACATTGGCATTACTCTCTTCGTCTTTGGGACACTCCAGGTACTGTAAGATCTTAGTATCTTTCTAGTTACTGCAAAAGAACCAATAACCAAAAACCTGCAGAGGTATTCATATGAGACTCAGAAGTCATTGCAAAATTCTATGTAAACTGATCTTTGATGTGATTTTCTTTATAAAGATATTATAGTTCATCCCTGTCTAGATTTAACTCAACGCCAAAATTAACAAGCTATCAGCAATGCTCTTTGTACGGTATTCAGAATAGTTAATATAATTGAAAACGGAAGATAATATTTATATAATCCAAGAAAATTTCTACCAAGAATGGTGTTTAGAATCAATTCATCACAATTGAAAAGTTTACAAGAAGCTGCCTAGTATAAGATTTAATTGTACATAATTTCAGGCAAACCAATCTGTAGTACCAACTAAATGGGCTTTTTTCTTTATTTGATTATCACATAAAATTTCGCACTGAAAGTTGCAGGCTAATTGGAAAAATCATTGTAATAAAATTTTAAATTTTACTCTAGGCTACTTATAAGGACCCTGTGCTGAAAATTGTAGAGCCTTGGCTTGATACATTCTGCAAGTAGAGAAATTAATTGATAGATTGAAGCTTCTTCTAGCTGTAGAGATGCTCTATTCTTATTCCTGCAATGCCTTGATGAATGCATCCTTCACGTGTGGGTTTGAAGCTGCTACTCGCTGAGATGTAATGTCAAAACCTTTACCAGACCTGCAAAAGAATTAATTTTTGTTGAAGCACGCCTCCTCTAGAACTAATAACAAATATAATAATAATATAATTAGCAAAACCCAAGTGGTTACTAAGAAGTCCTTATTGAGTTTGGAGAAGGAACAATACAAAGTTTAGCACACAAAGACATAAACAAGTCTCTATCCCTTAGCAGAAAGTTCCAGAGGACATCAGAATAAAAATTCATGGTGTTGGAATTCTTACGGATCAAATACAACTCCTCCTGCTTCTTCGACTATCACAGCACCTCCCGCCACATCCCTGAATAAGTGTTAAGTTAAAATTTATGTTGCACATCAAACTTCGATAAGAATAGAAAACCAGATCAATGAGAATAGAGTTCAAGATCATACCATGGTCCACCAAAACCAAGTTCATAGAAGAGATCAAGCCTTCCACAGGCAACCCCACATAGATTCAGTGCACAAGAACCACTCATCCGAATAGATCTTACCTAATTGCATATAGAATATATCATTTAGTAATGGGCTAACTTAGCTAATATGTTTTCTTCGTAAACTAAACTTTAGCTTTCAAGCAGATCTTTAATTTCACCTTGGCCAGTAAGCTATTAATTTTATTTGTTGTGGCATCCAAGGTGTTCTTATCTCGTTTTGTTCCAGCCTGCAACCAGATAACCATAATTAAACATTCATGTAATTCAAGACACAAAAGCTTTTGTGTTACTGAAACGAAGTAGGCAGACACTATTATAAACTATGATTAAAGTAAAGGCAACGAGAGCGATTTCATATTTATTAATGACTTGGCCGGCAAGAACTCCATAGGAAAGCACAACTAGAAGCATAATTGAGAGGGAAGAAGTAAGCTATACACTGATACATATAGGAGAAGAATTTTAAAAGAAAGAACACAAGTCTTACCTCTGTAGCAAGAAGGCACTTCACAAGCTCAGATTGAGCAGATACTGCAAATCCCAAAAGAGAGAATGACAATATAAATCTCCAAGCATGATTAAGTATTCAGATACAGATTAAGCACAAGTGTAGATACCTTTGATGGCGTCTCCATTAAGAAAAGCACCTTTTCCACGAATGGCAGTAAATAGCTACATATCAAACCAAATAACATCTTTTACTTCAATAACCAGCAAATGATAGCAAACAAATGACTTGTCAACAAAAAGTT
Organism: Heracleum sosnowskyi; assembly: GCA_030848705.1. Taxonomy (NCBI): domain Eukaryota; kingdom Viridiplantae; phylum Streptophyta; class Magnoliopsida; order Apiales; family Apiaceae; genus Heracleum; species Heracleum sosnowskyi. Next base: position 139,644,099 of record CM061237.1, read on the forward strand.
TAACTGCTACTGTAAGTATTAGTGCATATAGAAGATTAACCTCTAACTAATCAACATGATCAAACATGATAGCATGAGCGTGAGTAACCTAGAACCAATGATAAGGGTAGATTTTTTAATTTATTTTAGGCTTTAGCAACTAAATGACTGAAGAAGATTGTGATACTATATCATCAACCAATGTACACTAATACATGTCGACTCGGTACAAGTGTTCTCACCTCATTCATGATTGGATTGTAAACCACACCAACTGTTGGGACCTTTCCAATTGTAAGACCAATTGAGACACATACAAAAGGAAACCTACAAATAATATTAGACATATTAGCAAGGAAAAAATCAATATCGGGATCAAAACAATTCACTATTAATACAAAAGTTCTGACGAACTCCAATTACCCATGAACAAAGTTGGTGGTGCCGTCAAGAGGATCAACTATCCATGTAGGTTCATCAGTCAACTCTGTTACACCATTAGCTGCAGTTGTTTCTTCACCAATGAACTAACAAGGAAAAACAATTTACAAAATTAGGACAACAATTTCGAACCCTTTCGAGTAAGCAGTAACTCTCACACTTCATAACAAATAATTTTTTTAAGATGATAATTTACCTTATGATCAGGGAGTTTCTGCTTAAGATAGTTAAAAATAAGATCTTCACATGCTTTATCCGTCTCTGTTACCAAATCTACCTGCATTAGGAAAAAAATAATTTTCTTACATTGTTAGACCTTCCATGAAATTTACTACTGTATTTAGTAGGCATATAGCCATCGTACATCTTCTATAGCATTTAATTTGATAAGTCACTGATTTTCAGCCATAAAATATAAACATAGCCTTAAATGTAACCAACAACGCGATCATCTTATATTTAATTCAGTCATTCATAAACTTTATGTTCAAATGCTTAATCAGATTTATTTTCTCTTATCTATAGTCACTTATCATCCATCTTTCCCACAAACCAATCAGCAGTGCCTTAGTAGGTATCTGCCTGATCACGACTTAAAACTACTCGAAAATAGCTTAAATTACTTACTTCAAACCAGAACCTGATACCCCACTTACAAAAGATCACTAACCACCACACACTTCCATTAGAATCTACTTTAGCCTAATCATATAGCACATCAAACATAATAATAATAATAATAATATCTCTTCGAAAAATGCTACTTGAAGAAACACAAATTATATGATAAATTCCAAAATACAATTAAAAGAAACTAAGAAACATTTACCTGGCCTTTATGTTCCACATTCTTGGTCTGATAAAATCCTTTAAGAATAATCTACAATTCACACACACAAAAACACACAGACCCATGTACATAAATGATCAAACAATCCAAGAAAACACAGAGATATAACAAATTGATGCATAAAATGAAAAGGGTATTAAAAAGATTGAATTTTGATACCTCTCCAGCTTTCTTGGCTGCATCAACAGCAATGGCAAGGTAGTCTGAGTGTGAATCTGAAACAAAAGAAAATTAAATTAGAAATTAAATTACTAGTACTAGTACAAATGCAAGTGATTATAATATGTATATACAGAGAGATGAGGAGATTTAGAGAGAACCATTTTGAGCCATGTTGTATTTCAAGAGTTTATTCAGTGATTTTGGTTTATGGGGCAGATGCCCATTTTATACAAACATACAGACCGGTGGAAACTGAAGAATATATGTTGATGGACAATTATACCCACAAACACAAGAATAATTGTTGATGGACAATCTCGTAGATGCTAGTATTTATGCCCGTCATGCTTCGCGTTTTTATTTGATAATTTTTTTATATTATTGAAACATCTTAACGTGGATTAGTAAAAATAAGAAAACATTATACGCTTAAATTTCTTTAAAGTAATATCCTTGGGACCGAAAAAAATTATTACTTTATTGAATTTATTACTTTATCGATATAATAATAATTTATTACTTTATCGATAAAGTAATATTTTATTACTTTACCGAATTTTTATGTTTACGTATTATAATACATTATATTTAAAAACAAGAATCAATCACATGCCATGTATTTTGAATGCTATTAGTATTGCTAACATGGCTTGAAATATTAATGTGAAAATAACCACAATTGCAATTTGTTTTCGGCATTGCAAGATTCGTTCAGAAGAAAATGATGAACAAGAACTTGGTGAAATAATTGAAGGTATCGAAGGATTAAATGAAGCTATCTCTAATTTACGATATAGAAATGTTGTTGGAGGAATTTCGTAACAACACAAATCGGAGATTGCTGGAATAACGAAATATGAAAATAGGGGGATTTAGGATTTTTGGATGTTTGGGGGCTGGACTTGGGAGGTGTCTCGATTTGTCTCATGTATCGGATCCCTTTGCCAAGATGCCTGCGTACCAATTTATACTGGATCAAGCCCACACAGTTCTATGCAATTGTGTTTATCCCTGAGAGACTTTAGGGATAAACTTTATTAATGTGGTAAATTACCGATTTTATCTTGCATTATCTTGGCGTTGTGATATCTTCCTGATTTGAAGGATATCGTTTGGGGATATTTTCCGTTATTGATTGATTGAGATTGATTCTTTCCTCGTTTCAGGGAGAGGATATTACTTAGTGTTCAAGTAATTAATTATTAATGTGAATTAATAATTATTAAACGGAGAAATTTGGACTATGCCAAAATATGGCATAACAACAAGCCCCCAGTTCTTCATTGTAGCTTGCTGCAATGGAGGACTAAAAATCTTCAAGCTTCCAAATTTCTTCGATCGCTGAAACAGCTGAAAATAGAAGGTCAGTAAATCAAATAGAGCACTACAGTGCCCGTAATCCGTACGAGGATACAAGTAGGAGACAATGCGATGACCAAAATATGATATATATTTTTGCCAAAGTTTCAAAAGTGCGAGTATAAGTAATATCATTTTGAAATCCGTTGTGGTCTCATTGTCAAGTTAGGACCTTGGCGTTCTGTATATAGCCCGAATTGGTGTACACGCTTTTCAAAAGTCATTGTCCACATAAGGATTTGTATTCGTTCATCCGCGAGCCCCAGAGCCGAGGCGTTAATAAGTCATGCTTTCAGCCTATATCATGTATGGTCCCACACATTTTCCTACAATCTCGCGGCATATCCGCATTTATTCCGTGATTGTAGGAATGTCTCGTGCCAATCAAGAAATATCCATTTAACAATGGATCTTCAATAATGTAATTTTATCCCTGGACTCTCCTCTGAGAGTAGTAGGGTCTTCAATCCAGAGGGTCGCTGACTCCTTTCTATAAGCATGTAGCAATGCGGGACTTATAGCTTGCCCAACCTGTCCTACTTGACAATTTAAGTTCACAAGTTTGAAATATTTTTGACATATATGTATTATCGCGACGATATATGAAAAATATTTTGAACACAGTCAAAAAATAAAATAAATATGCCATCTAAAAATGTCGCGATATTTATTTTCTTAAAAAATAATGTCATTTGTAAGAATTTTCTTCAAAAATTATGTGTCTCGCATAAATATATTTTTTTTTCGTAAATATGCAGCTCGTTCAATATTGTAAAATATCCACAATTCTCCAAAATAAAAATATCGAACGATATTTTCTAAAATATATACGCGAATCTCGCAATAATTTTACAAGCACAAAAATATTACTCGCACGAATTTTTGAATAATAAATATTTTTTCATAAAAATATGATTTCAGGTACGCATGGCATGATATTTAATTTGCAGAAAATTAAAATAAAAATTTAAAACTTATCTTTGATTTTTGTCCGGCCGGTTCGAAATTGCCCTGCCATTTTTCTTGGTGCCTGCCTCCGTTTCATTTTGTGTGGCCAATTTGTAAAACAAATATGCCTGGCCAATTTGTAAGGTAACAATGTCTGTTGCTTTTTTTCACCAATTTCTTTTACACCGCGCGGGTCCCATAACAAGCACAATCTTGGCTTTTGTTTGTTTTTCCACTGCTGCCATTTTCTTTTTTTTTTTGTCCATCTTCGATTGATGTTGTTGCTTCGAGTATAAACTTTAACGGCCACCAAGTTCGATCCCCCTATGATTTGTGTACACGGTAGAACCCAAAACCTGGAAAAATTATTCGTCCTCCACGAATAATAAAAAATCCCCTCCTTCTAGCGCCAATTGTTGTTGGAGGAATTTCGTAACAACACAAATCGGAGGTTGCTGGAATAATGAAATATGAAAATAGGGGGATTTAGGATTTTTGGATGTTTGGGGGCTGGACTTGGGAGGTGTCTCGATTTGTCTCATGTATCGGATCCCTTTGCCAAGATGCCTGCGTACCAATTTATACTGGATCAAGCCCACGCAGTTCTATGCAATTGTGTTTATCCCTGAGAGACTTTAGGGATAAACTTTATTAATGTGGTAAATTACCGATTTTATCTTGCATTATCTTGGCGTTGTGATATCTTCCTGATTTGAAGGATATCGTTTGGGGATATTTTCCGTTATTGATTGATTGAGATTGATTCTTTCCTCGTTTCAGGGAGAGGATATTACTTAGTGTTCAAGTAATTAATTATTAATGTGAATTAATAATTATTAAACGGAGAAATTTGGACTATGCCAAATGTTAGGCTCAAGACATGTCTGAACACCACTATTAACAAGCCTACACTATGTGACTATGTCACATTGCATGACCTAGTGAGTTCTATCACTGGGATGTAGTATAGGTCTCTAAATGTACTTGTCTTGTTCTCATGAACATTAGCTTGATCATGTATGCTCAAAGTTATAATGAGCTTAGTAAAGTTTCTTGCATCTAGACTGTATATAGGCCATTGAATAATTGTCCTGGTAGAAGTTCAGAAGTGTTCATGCAGCAGGATAGAGATAAATGAGGCTATGAAGAAATAAGTTGCAGAAATTTGTCTAAGGCATTATATAGCAAAGTCAGAAGAAAGCTATGTCGTGAAGTCACCAATATCCATGTCGTGAAGTACTATATCGCATAGTCCATTTTGTACTATGTCGAGAAGTCCTCAAGACACATGTCGTGAAGTGTTGAAGTCAGCAAAGTCAAAGAAGCCTAGATCGTGAAGTCCTCAGAAGCCCTATGTCGCATAGTCTTCAAATGACCTATGTCGCATAGTCTTCAAATGACCTATGTCGCAAAGTCTTCAAAGGCTATATCGCGTAGTCCTCACAAGGGAGATCGCGAAGTCAGGAATAAAGTGGAGTTCACGATATCAACACTTAGCCGTTTACAACAAGACAAATCAAGGTAGAAAATCAAGAATCAAAAGAGACAAATACTGAAGCATTTGTTCTGGCAAGGTGGTCCAAAGAACAGATGGCAAATCTACAGCTAAACTTGGAGAGAAAGATAAGAGACAAGCAGCTACAGAAACGGGAAAGACTCCGAAAAGCAGGTGGTCCTTCCTGACACAGTTAACGTCTTATGGCAGGACAAGTTGGACTTTCAGCAAGGGGTAACTGTGTAAAAATAGGTGTGTGCACTAGTTTGTATAGGGCTTATATATATCATGCACATCCTATTGTTAGCTGTAAGAGAGATACACATAGTTATTTGCTAAGCTCTTTTCTCTGTAAGCAAACAAGTTCAAACTGTTCTTGTTTAGAAGCCAGAAATTCTATTGTGAATTTCTTGGAAAGCTGTAGTATTTAATTTGCTTATACAAAGTAGATTAAAGTGATTGTGTGTGTTATTTACTTTCTGCATATTACATATCATAATCATATACAGTCTGTTACTTAAGTTTTCAAGAATCGAAAAATATATCAAACTATCCATTCACCCCCCCTCTGTCTAGTTTCTAGTAGTATTCATTTCTAACAAGTGGTATCAGAGCGTAGGCTGTTAACGTACAAACAGGAAAAGATCAAGAATGAGTTCACAGAAACTAAGCAGTATCAAGATTCCTCCCTTTAACAAGGAGCACTACAGTTTATGGAAGAAGAAGATGTTGCTTTTCATCAAAGCTTCTAACCCCGTGTATTTAGATATTCTAAAGCATGGTCCCTTCATTCCAATGATCGAGATTGGTGAAACAACCATTGGCACTGAGATTGTACCAGCAAAACATGTGCCCAAAGATCCCTCAAAATACACTGATCCTGAAAAGGAAAAAGTTGCACTGGATGGACATCTTCAACTTATCATTTGTGAATCTATGGACTTCAACATGTATGGCACTGTTGCTCATTGTACTAGTGCCAAGAAGATGTGGGATCTTATAGAAGTGCTCTGTGAAGGAACTACTGAAGTAAGAAAGAACAAGAAGCAGATTCTTGTTTCACAATATGAAGCCTTCATGGCTCAGCCAAAAGAGGGAATCACAGAAGTGTTTGAGAGATTCAACAAGCTGATAAACGAGCTCAAACTCTATGACAAACACTATGAAACAGAAGAGCTCAATATGAAGTTTTTACTAACTCTTCCAGATCACTTGGAACCAAGAATCTCTTCCCTTAAAGAAAGAGATCTAACAAAGATTGGTTTTGATGTGTTGTATGGTGTTTTAAAGACATATGAGTTAGAGCTGTTTCAAAAGAGATCTATTCAAGCAAAGCAAGGATTAGTGGCAAATACCTCATGTGCACTTATTGCTGACAACCTAAGTCAAAGAATGGACTCTCTTAAAATCAGTCAGGTCAAGATTGAGGAACTGGAAGTTGAAGACACTGGTGATGAAACTCAGGTTGTGTATGACTTACCTGAAGAGGATGAGTTCTACAGTATAGATGAGCTGGACAAAATGGAAAACAAATCTTTTGCTTATATGGCTAGGAGGTATCCTAACATAAGGTTTAAAAGAAAGCAGCCATTTAGATCCAAGTTCAATAATGGAAACACTGGTGGATCTAGTGGCTCAAACACCTTCAATAAAGGAAAAGGGATTGCTGGTGCTGCTAAAGGTGGATACAAGACAGGAAGTGTGGATAGGACCAAAATAAGGTGCTATAACTGCAATGAACTTGGGCATTTTGCCACTGAGTGCAAAAAGCCTAAACAAGTCAAGAAGGACAAAGCATACTTAGAGCTTGAAGCTAAGTATGAGGCTCTACTCAAGAAACAACAGGGCAAAGCTTTTATTGCTGAGGGAAAATGCTGGGATGACTCTGATGAAGAAGAAGAACAAGAGTACTCAAACTATGCCTTGATGGCATTTTCTGATGATGGTGATTCAAGTCAGGTACCCATTCTTACTTCTCTTGATATGACTCCCCTTCAATATAAGCAAACTGTTGAAGATATGAGCACTGAGATGTTTAATATTCATACTAGCATGTTAGTAGCTAATGAAGAAATTGATAGACTAACTGCTAAGAATGTTGAGCTTACAGAAAAGAATGAGAAACTTGAGTTAATGGCTGTGAACCTGGATGGTTTGAAAAAGGAGGTTGAGTATCTTAAAAACAAAGTGATTTGTGCTGAGCAGATAGAGAAAGCCCTTAGGGAACAAATTGCTGAAACTGAACTGAAACTAAGAAGCTTCAAAAACTCCTCTGAACTTATTCAAACCTATCACAAGGAACACACTGAAGACTGCAAGGTTGGAGTTGGTTTTGACTATGATAATGACAAGGGAAGGAAGAAGGTCAAGGGCAAAGGAAAGGAAACTTTTACAAACAAAAATGCCCCAACCATACTGTCAAGTGTTGAACAGCCCATCTTCAGAAAGAGTGCTGTTGAGTTTGATGAGGAACTACTGATCATCAAGCAACAACTACTTGAAGAAGATGAGGCTGCTAAGAACACTTCTTCCTTTCCTGAACTTGTCAATCAGAAAGAGACCAAAGACAATCTTGTCAAGAGTCCTAAAGCAAAGAAAGAAGTTGTTAAGAAAAGGAAACAAAACAGAAATGGTAAAGTGGGTGTTAACAAGGGAAACAACTATGCTTATGTGCCAAATGCTCCCAGGAAACAATGTCAAAAATGCCTATCTGTTAATCATTTGACTCATAAGTGTAGTAAGCCTGATATTGTTGAAGTTGACAACCTGAGTAACCATTCTGCTAGCATAAATTCTAGTCATGATTCTTTCTGTGGTAAGCCAAACTGCATGACATGCTATGTGACTGTGATTGCTAACTGTTTATCTCTTAAACATAAACTTGACTCTGCACAATCTGGTGAATCACACACACATATGCATTCTCATAGGACAGAGTCCCCAATCAGGGTTGAGAGGGTGAAAACTTCATGTGAGCCTAAGAGTGTAAACTCCAAAGCCAAAGAAAAGGTGAAGTCTCCTACTATGAGAAATGCAATTTATGACAGAAGAATTATTAATCAAAATGTTTCTAAATCAACTGGACCCTACCAAGTGTGGGTACCAAAAACAACTTAGTCATTTTGTGAATGCAGGGCAACAGGAATAAAAGAGTCATATGGATCTTGGACAGTGGATGCTCAAGTCACATGACTGGTGATATAGCCCTGCTATCACATTTTGAGGAAAAGGCTGGCCCATCAGTAACCTTTGGAAATGACAACATTGGTTATACAATGGGATATGGCAGTGTTAAATCTGGAAATGTCATTATTGAAGATGTAGCATTTGTTGAAGGACTGAAGCATAATCTCTTGAGCATTGGACAATTTACCAACAGGGGTTTCAAAGTGGAATTTGATGAAGACCTTTGTTCAATCTCAAAAAGGGAAAGTGGTGAAGTTGTTCTAACAGGTGTGAAGAAAGGAAGCTTGTTTGTAGCCAATCTCAAGGCTGCAGATAAGGGAGAAGTCTGCTGTTTCTACACTAAAGCCACAAATGAGGAATTCTGGCTATGGCACAAGAAGCTGTCTCACTTGAATGTTCAGGCAATGAACTCTCTAACCAAGAGAGAACTTATCAGGGATTTGCCTGCCTTGGAGTTTGTGCAAGATGGAGCATGTGAAGCTTGTCAGAAAGGAAAAATTAAAAGATCCAGTCACAAGAACAAATTGCTCAATACAAATTCAAAACCTCTGCAGCTAATTCACATGGACTTATTTGGCTCTGTGAATGTAATGTCCCTCTCCAAAAAGAAATATGCTCTAGTGATGGTAGATGACTATTCAAGATATACTTGGGTGGAATTCCTATTCTCCAAGGATGAAGCACCCCAAGTCATAATAGAGCATATCAAGAGAGTTGACAAAGAAGCACAAAGCACTGGTTCCTCTGTAGTTTCTTTGAGAAGTGATAATGGGACTGAGTTCAGAAATTCAACATTGTATGAGTTTTGCAAAGATAAAGGAATTTCTCAACAATTCTCAGCTCCTAGAACACCTCAACAAAATGGAGTAGTTGAGAGAAAGAATAGAACTCTCATTGAAGCTGCAAGGACAATGCTGCTGGATACAAAGCTACCCACTAGCTTTTGGGCTGATGCTGTTAACACAGCATGCTATGTGCAAAATAGAACATTAATCAATAAGAAGTCTGGCAAAACTCCTTACTCATTAATGACTGGAAAAAGAGCATCCTTCAAGCACCTGCATGTGTTTGGAAGCAAGTGCTTTGTGATGAAAGATACCTCTGAGCATGTTGGACAATTTGATGCAAAAGCATTTGAAGGTATCTTCATTGGATACTCTCTGGAAAGGACAGCATACAGAGTATTTGTACCTGAGCAACACAAAGTCGTGGAAAGCATGGATGTTACCTTTGATGACAAGAAAACTCCTGGACTAAAAACAAGTGATCAAGACAGTGTGCCATTGAGATTTGAGAATCAAGGTTATCTTGAGGATTCTGAAAGTGAAGATGAACCCCCTGTTCAAACTGTTCTAGAGAATGAAATCCTCGAAGTTGACAATCTTCTTCAAACACCTGTGCAAGGGTTCACAAACACAGGGGGAGAAGAAGAGAATGCACCTATCAACCAAAATGAGCTTGGAACAGATCAAGGAAATGAACAGGGGCACACAAGGAAATGGGACAGAGCCCACACTAGGGATCAAATCATTGGAGATCCTAGTGAGGGAGTTAGAACAAGGAGGGCAACATTAAATACATGTCTGTATAGCTGCTTTCTGTCACAAGAGGAACCTAAATTAATTGAAGAAGCTTTGAAGAATTCTGATTAGATTGTTGCCATGCAAGAAGAGTTGAATCAATTTGAGAAAAACAAAGTATGGGAACTAGTACCTCCTCCAAAAGGAAAGAATGTTATTGACACCAAATGGGTGTTCAGAAACAAAATGGATGAAGAAGGAGTGGTAATTAGAAACAAAGCAAGGCTGGTTGCCAAAGGATACTGTCAGCAGGAAGGCATTGACTATGATGAGACATTTGCACCTGTAGCTAGACTGGAAGCCATCAGAATCTTCCTGGCTTTTGCAGCTCACTCAGATTTTAAGGTGTATCAAATGGATGTGAAAAGTGCATTTCTCAATGGTGATCTTGCTGAAGAAGTTTATGTGTCTCAACCACCTGGCTTTGAAAGTGAAGACTTCCCAAACTTTGTGTATAGATTGTTCAAGGCACTCTATGGACTCAAACAGGCACCAAGAGCCTGGTATGAGACTCTATCTCAATTTCTTCTTGAGCATCAATTCACCAGGGGTACAATTGACAAAACCCTATTCTTCAAGAAGCATGGAAATGATATCATTCTTGTTCAAATCTATGTGGATGATATCATCTTTGGCTCTTCAAATGAAAAACTCTGTGAAAGGTTCTCTAAGTTGATGCAAAGCAAATATGAGATGAGTATGATGGGAGAGTTAACCTACTTTCTAGGCCTGCAAGTACATCAAAGGGAGGATGGCATCTTTATAAACCAATCTAAGTATGTCAAGGATCTTTTAAAGAAATATGGTTTAGAAGAGTCATCCCCAGCTAAAACTCCCATGTCCACTGCAATCAAGCTTGATGAAGACAAGAAAGGCAAAAGAGTAGACATCAAGGTTTTTAGAGGCATGGTTGGATCACTACTCTATCTCACAGCTAGCAGGCCTGATATCATGTTTGCCACATGCCTTTGTGCAAGGTTCCAGTCTGATCCCAAGGAATCTCACATGATGGCTATCAAAAGAATCTTCAAGTATCTGAAGGGGACTCCTAATCTTGGGCTATGGTATCCAAAGGGCACTGGGTTCAACCTGGTTGGTTACACAGATTCTGATTATGCTAGATGCAGAATTGACAGGAAGAGCACCTCTGGAAGCTGTCAATTCCTAGGTCAAAGGTTAGTGTCCTGGTTTAGTAAGAAACAACAGTCCACAGCAACATCCACAGCTGAGGCTGAATACATTGCTGCTGGAAGTTGATGTGCTCAATTGCTTTGGATTAGAAATCAACTCATGGATTATGGGCTAGTGTTAGAACACATTCCTCTAATGTGTGATAATACTAGTGCAATATCCATAGTTGCCAATCCTGTTAATCATTCTACTACAAAGCACATTGAGATCAGGTACCATTTCATTAGGGAACATGCTGCAAATGGTACCATAGAAGTCTCTTATGTTCCAACTGAGAAACAATTAGCTGACATATTTACTAAACCTCTGAATGAAGCAGTCTTCAACAGACTTGTGAGTGAAATTGGAATGCTTAATCCTTCATTTAGTTGCTCTAAGTAAGTATGCCAGTAAATTGTTGCAGCAGTAAATTTTCACTGTATTTAAATGCTCTATTTGTTTGGAGTGAAAATTAGCTGAGATATGATTTATAAATATTTCAGTATTTTACTGCATATTTTTCAAAATCACATTTGTTGGTAAAGTTGTGAGCTTTTGAGACATCTCGATATAGATGATTTTCAGAGTTCACGACACAGTTCAAATCAAACAGACTTATATCGCAAACTGTTGAGATTGTGAGACTTCGCGACATAGTTCATTTCATGAGTTTGTGACATAGTTCATTTTATGACTTCGCGACTTAGAATAACTATATCGACAAGTCTCCACATTTGACAGAATTTTGATTTAAATTCATTTTATTTCAAAATTTGATAAAAGTCTGACAATTTGCTTAAAATTCCTCATAGAGAGCTTTAGACAGGGTATCTCCCTATATCGCAAAGTCTCCCCAATCCCTTCATCCTGAGGACTTTGCGACATAGTTCATTTCTGAGACTATGCGATATACTTTGCAAGACTTTGCGGTACATGCCATTTTTTTGACTTCGCGACATACAAATCGACTGTACAAATTCATAACTCCATATCGCAGTGTCTCTATCATATAAATACCCTTTTCTAACCGTTCACAACTTTTCATCTTGTCTATTGCTCTCAAACTCTCAAACCTAAGCACAAATTCTCTACTCTCTTTTTCACTCTCTCTCTCTCGAAATGGCACCCAAATCTCAAACAGTTTCATCTTCTATCCCTTTAACCATTCCCAAAGAAACCAATCTTCTCACCATTCCCTCTGAGGCTGAGGCTAACCCAAGGTACAAGTGTTTTGTACGGTTCTTGAACACTTCCTACCTACGCCAAGCCCTAACCCTGAACCCTACCTTGTATGTCGATGTGTTGGAAGGATTCTGGAGAACGGCGTTGGTGTCAACAATGGCTAGGGAAGATGGAACCGCATTCCAGGAGGTTAGTTGTTCAATTGGAGGCAAACACTTTCAGTTTGGTGAAAGGGAAATCAATGAAGCTTTGGGGTTCAAGGTGGAGGGTCATGACCAAGAAGCTACAGATGCTCAAATCGTAGATTTCATGACCTTCATTCAGTATGCTGATGAGATAGATACTGGAAAGCTGACTAAGAAGTTTGTGAGAAGGGAGTGGTCATTTCTGTTTGACGCACTCCAGAAGGTGTTTCTCTGCAGGAAGACAGGATGGGACCATATCAGTCACATTGCTGTGAAGCTAGCCTACTCCTTGGCCAACAACCAGGAGATCAATGTGGGAGCCATAATTCTCAAAGAATTGGCTCAGAGGCTAGGCATGACTGTTCGTGGTAGAGGTAATGACATCTTTTACCCTCGTTTCCTTCAAGTAATTTTAAATTTTCTTGATGCAAATGTCCATGAATTGGAGGGTATAGATAAAACTAAAATGGCTTATTCCAAGTCCATGTCCAAAGTTCTATTTGGCTCATTGGACACAAGGAATCAAGTGGATGTGATTCTAAGTGTGACCAATCATATGCAGGACACATTTGAGTCTTATCCACTTGATAAGCCTATATACCATGCACTTTCCTGGACAGGGGAGGCTGAGACTGAAGGAGCTACACAGTCTAACCCCAGCCTTCCCATCCCATCCAGCAACCCCACTGTAAACAGTACCATAGAAGTTAGGCAGCCAAGTGCATCAATCTCTCAAAAGATTGGTGTTACTAAAAAGAAGTCAAAGAAGAGAGCCCTAGCAGTGATAAATGAATCTGTAGAGATAGATAGTGAGAATCCTGAGTCACCTCTCACCAGACAAAGTAAGAAATCCAAATCCAAACCTACCACTGGATCCTCCCAACAGGATTCAGATGTGGAAAAAGGGGTACACCTGTTACTGTCCATGGCCTCTCAACAGGTCATTGGCATTGAAAAGAGCAGTCTCCCCACTGCACCTTGTACAGAGTCTGCACAGGGTCAAGACCTCACTCTTGACCCTAGGAGTGATAAGGCTGATAATACACAGAGTGGAGAGCACATCACTGTTGAAACTCCTCCTATTTCTCAGGGGGAGTTGCCACAATCTAATCTAAACCCCACTTCTCTCTCAGATTCTTCCATAAAAATTTCTTCTGAACAAGAGAGTCATTCCAATGACAATCTTGCCTTTGATCAATCACAATTCTCTCCTGTGATTGAGCCAATTTCAAGTGACATGGTGCATGACACTATGCTCACCACCCAGGAACCACATCTAGTTGGTCAGGGAATGCATGCTGGGGCATATCCTAATGACACCAACACAAACATGGAGGATTCACCAGTTTTCACTGGAGACTCTATGCCAAATTCTCCCATCCTTAGGGATGTGGAACTGTCTTCACAGACAAATAGGGCTAATGTTGTAACACATCCCATTTCAATGGAGACAACATTAGACCCTACATCCATTCCAAGGCTGGAGGAGACTCAAAACCTTACATCTCATGAAGTGCCTAGCACTAGCTCTCACTTGGCTCAGGCCACTATGTCAGAATGGCTGAAGCCTATGCACCATGACAGGCCTTCAGGATCATCATCTGTGCCTTCCAAAATGACAGAAGAAGCCATACAAGATCTCCATGTGGCACAGATTGATGAGTTCTCAAATATAGCTCAACATCTCCTCACCTCAAATCTCCCAAATGCTGATTATGAAGTCATTTTACTCTGCCACAAGGAGGATGTTGAAGCTCAGCAGGAGAAGATAGTGGATGCAGCTGAACCAGAGGGAAATGTGGATGCCTGGTTGGATGCTAAGAGGACTCTCAAGCTCAAGGATGCCCTAGCTTTTCTAAGGGAAGAGTACCTCACTTCTCTGGGCTCAAATGCAAAGGATCTTTCTCCTGCTGCCATCTATGATGCTGTTAATGATGTCTACAGGAATCAATTAAAGGCTCTGCACTATCTTGGGAAAGGGCTTCAATCAGAGATTTCTTCAATCCAGGAGGAGACAGACAGATCCCTCACTAAGCTCAGAAACTCATATCTCTCTGATTTTCCCAGGGTGGATGGCATCCTTAAAGAAATCCAGAAGACAAACTCTACTGTCAGCATGATGGACCTCTCTCTGGCCATGGTCACAGACAACATCAGGAAGATGGCTACAACCCTGGAAAATCAAGTCAAGGCCAATATCAACTCCAATGCCATGCTGAATGTAATTTGGACAAATCAATATGGTGACAAATTGGTGGATGAGGTCCCTCTGTCAAACATCTCCAAATTTGAATTTACCAAACTCAAGGATCAATCTCTCAATTCTTTCAAGTCTCAACAGCTATTCTCAAAGGTGGATGGTCTTGAAAGAGAAGTAGCCTCTCTGACAGATGACAACAAGCAGCTTGCCTACTCTCTGAAACAGCTCAATGACAAACTGGATGCCCAAGGCAACAACACCTCCAATATCCTGCTGGTGCAACAACAGATGCTGACTTCAATGATGAAACAAATGGACCTGCCTATCCCTGGGGAAGCTCAAGACATCTTGTCTGATCCCAAGCCTAAGGGGGAGAAACAAAAGGAGGTCATTCTGAAACAAAGAGGGGGAGTACCTGCCAAGCAGTCAAAGCATAAGGGCAAGGGCAAACTCATTGAAGAAACCATAAAGCCAATCATTCTTCCCCCTGTAGAGGTCATAAGTGCAGAAGGTCAGAAGAGCACAATCTCAACCACCTACTATCCATCAACAATGCCTAAAGATATCTCAACTCCTCAACCTACTCAACATACTCCCAATGCTAAACCTGTCAAAGCTGCAATTATCACAGAAGCCAAGCTACAGGAAGTTGCCAATTCAAACATCTATCATGATGAGGCCTTCCTGGAGTTTCTGAAAGCCATCTACAGTAGTGCTCAAGGAGATGCAAGGATGTACAGACAGAAGATCAAGGAAAACATCAAGTATTTCACAGTGGCAGTAAGGAAAATCAAGGATGTCCATCTAAGAGAGATAATCATGGTATGCAAGGACAACTACTTGTGGCACCTAGCTTTTCAAACTCTAGAGAAACTGAGATTTACTGAGCTGTCAATCATTCTGGATTTGATTGAAAAGCATGGGATGAACAATGAAAGTCTTTATAATGACTTGAAGATGGACCAGAATAAAAGATTGCCTGAGGTTATATCCAAGCCAAGGACAATAATTTACCAAAGCCTATCTCAAGACAGTAGTATTGACCAACTAGTAATTCCCTCAGACCTGTTAATGAAGAACAATGCAAAGATCAACCAGGTGCTGCAAATGCTGAGAGCTAAGAGAGGAGCTAGGACAGCTGAGGAACTAGAGATGATTCGAACTCTACAATCTTTTCTGATTCATGGAGTCATTCCTGAATCTGTCAAAGAAAAGAGCAAAAGGAAGGATGGGGAGGATGATGATGAGGAGAAAACCTATGAAAGGAGATCTCAGACAAGGAGAAATAAGGATGGATCTAGTGAGAGCAGCAGGAGCAATTATCCAAAGAAATCAAAAGATGCTGGCGATGACAAGAGGGACTCAAAAGGGACAAAGGAAACAACCAGGAAAACAAGAAGTGGAATTCAGCAAGTCAAGGACATTGCCAACAGTACTTTAACCACAACACAATACTCTAAGTCTAGGGTGGGTACTGTTAGCAATGATCCTCCAAAATCATTATCCATGACTTCTGAACCTGAATTGCCACAGAAGAAAGATGAAGCCACTAAAGTAATTTCAAGAAAACACTTCCACAAAGTTACAGCTAGTGGAGTGTTACAATGGATGAAGGGGAAAGGAATGAAGCTACTTCCAAGTGATGTGGCACTGAAGACTGATTCTCCTTGTTCCAGAAAGGTGTCTCTTGTGAAACATATGAAGATCAAGAGTGTACCCAGAAGGATAAGGATAACAAAGAAGACTGGAAAACTCACAAATGTTATTGGCATCAATGTGCTTCCACTAGATGAGGACTATGATGAAGATGCCCTAGCATTTTTGAGGGCTCAAAGGATCTTTGAAGTCAAAGTGAAGTTGAATCATCTAGAGATCAAGTACACTGATGGAAGAGAAAGAATAATGAAGCAAGGGGGATGGCAACATTTTGACACCTATGAGCAAGAAAGAATCAATGCCTTGTTAAATTTTGAAGAAAAGGAAGAAAGGTTGTGGAAAACAGAGATTTCCAGATTCATGAAAATGCACTCTGAATATAAAGAAAATCTAAAGAAGCTGAATGAAGAAAAGAGGTGTGAGAAAGAAAAGGAGATGGCTGAGATGGAAGAAAGAGCAAAGGAGCTAAGGAAGAAAGGGCTGTGCAGGGTAAAGCAAAATCCTTATATTGTTGAGTACAAAAATCATTATGGAGGAATAAGCAAGATAAGGATGGAGTTCATACATTCATATGTGGAAAGTGCCCTCAGAACAGCAGCTGAAGATCTAAAAGATTCTCCTCTCATTGAAGAACTGATTGCAAGGGATGAAATTTTACTGGCCATCTCTGAAATAAAGAAGAATGAAGAAATAAGGAAGAAGAAAGTCTATGATGATTTCTTAGAGAAACAATTGGAAACTGAAGCTATGTAGCTCAAGGAGAAATTCTGTAAGACCAAATTTCCAAGTTGTTATCAAGTTCTGTTCTTAACTTTATCTTCTTTATACTTGTTCTTTTTATGTTAGTTAGGCTTGTTATCAGACATGAAATTGTGCCTAAGGGTCTTACTCACAATTTGGGGGAGATTGTTAGGCTCAAGACATGTCTGAACACCACTATTAACAAGCCTACACTATGTGACTATGTCACATTGCATGACCTAGTGAGTTCTATCACTGGGATGTA
The DNA here is from genome assembly GCA_030848705.1 of Heracleum sosnowskyi. Taxonomy (NCBI): domain Eukaryota; kingdom Viridiplantae; phylum Streptophyta; class Magnoliopsida; order Apiales; family Apiaceae; genus Heracleum; species Heracleum sosnowskyi. The sequence continues at coordinate 139,661,498 of CM061237.1, forward strand.
GTATAGGTCTCTAAATGTACTTGTCTTGTTCTCATGAACATTAGCTTGATCATGTATGCTCAAAGTTATAATGAGCTTAGTAAAGTTTCTTGCATCTAGACTGTATATAGGCCATTGAATAATTGTCCTGGTAGAAGTTCAGAAGTGTTCATGCAGCAGGATAGAGATAAATAAGGCTATGAAGAAATAAGTTGCAGAAATTTGTCTAAGGCATTATATAGCAAAGTCAGAAGAAAGCTATGTCGTGAAGTCACCAATATCCATGTCGTGAAGTACTATATCGCATAGTCCATTTTGTACTATGTCGAGAAGTCCTCAAGACACATGTCGTGAAGTGTTGAAGTCAGCAAAGTCAAAGAAGCCTAGATCGTGAAGTCCTCAGAAGCCCTATGTCGCATAGTCTTCAAATGACCTATGTCGCATAGTCTTCAAATGACCTATGTCGCAAAGTCTTCAAAGGCTATATCGCGTAGTCCTCACAAGGGAGATCGCGAAGTCAGGAATAAAGTGGAGTTCACGATATCAACACTTAGCCGTTTACAACAAGACAAATCAAGGTACAGAATCAAGAATCAAAAGAGACAAATACTGAAGCATTTGTTCTGGCAAGGTGGTCCAAAGAACAGATGGCAAATCTACAGCTAAACTTGGAGAGAAAGATAAGAGACAAGCAGCTACAGAAACGAGAAAGACTCCGAAAAGCAGGTGGTCCTTCCTGACACAGTTAACGTCTTATGGCAGGACAAGTTGGACTTTCAGCAAGGGGTAACTGTGTAAAAATAGGTGTGTGCACTTGTTTGTATAGGGCTTATATATATCATGCACATCCTATTGTTAGCTGTAAGAGAGATACACATAGTTATTTGCTAAGCTCTTTTCTCTGTAAGCAAACAAGTTCAAACTGTTCTTGTTTAGAAGCCAGAAATTCTATTGTGAATTTCTTGGAAAGCTGTAGTATTTAATTTGCTTATACAAAGTAGATTAAAGTGATTGTGTGTGTTATTTACTTTCTGCATATTACATATCATAATCATATACAGTCTGTTACTTAAGTTTTCAAGAATCGAAAAATATATCAAACTATCCATTCACCCCCCCTCTGTCTAGTTTCTAGTAGTATTCATTTCTAACACCAAAATATGGCATAACAAGAAATGAGATGGATATTGAGCATCTCTTAAATTATCCAAGCGAGAATGATGCGGTTATTAAATCACTTAAGGAAATCACTGAGTCGGTAATGAACACTGATGAAGGGACTGATCCTGAACCGGACGATAGCAATGTCATTCCAAGCGTGTCATCGAAGGAAGCATTTCAAGCAATCAACCCTTTGAAGTTTGAACAATTACTTGTTACAATACGAGCAAAAACATACCAGGAGTTATTTATGCTTTACATAAAGTCAAGGATGAGGTTAATTTTGGCTTTGGTGGAAAGAAGAAACAAGCTACTATAGATTCATATTTTAAAAAGAATTGAATTTTGTAACCCATATACATTATATATATATATATATATATATATATATATATATATATATATATATATATATATATATATATAATTTTGGAATTATTACTTTACATATTAGTTGGGCCCTTAATGACTTTCTAATTTTTTTATTATCTTATGCTTTTAGCGAGAATATTACTTTACAACATTGGCCCAAGTTGGGACCGACGAAATTTATTACTTAAGAGAGATTATTACTTTATCGGATATTACTTAATCGAGGTTTAACTGTAGTTAAGTTTTATGGAGACCACTTTTTTTGTGGAGACCCGGATACCACATACGTTCTGCAATCTAAATTTATCAAATAAATTATGTTCTATGAAAATAACTATTTTCATTTAAAATCTTTAAAATCATATATGTTTTGTAACTAAAACATAGCAAAACATATTGTTCTGCAAAACATGTTCGGTTTGCAGAACATTCATGTTTAGTTTGCAGAATTTACATGATTTTCAATGAAATAGTGATTTTCATAGAATATATTTTGCAAAACAGTACGTTTGGCAAATTTTTGATTACAAAATATGATCTATTTTGCCAAATTTAGATTGCAGAACATATGTGTTTTTCAGGTCTCCACACAAAATGTGGTCTCCATAGAACTTAACTCTTTAGTTATATGTACATCAAGTCGTGAAATTTCTCTAGGGCCGAGCAACGGTCGGTTCGGTCGGTTTTTAACGATTAAACCGGACCGGACCGTATGTGGCGGTTTCGTAAATTACTAGACCGGACCAGACCATTTAAAAATTGAGACCAGACCGAACCAGACCTGAATTAAACGGTTTGGTTTGGGCGGTTCGGTTTTAAACCTAACTAGACATTCGAAGATAAATGAACTAAAAAATTAATGATATTACTAAAATTTGATAGGTAGTTGTTACACAAAAATATATTGATATTAATAATTAAAGCATAAATAACATCATTTCCGAATAAAATTGCAAAGTGCAAGATATGAGGTGTAAAAAATATGTATTTTTTACTTAGGATTTTAAGATAGAAATACATTTAATAAAGTGTAAGATGTGAGATATCAATAAAATGAATAAATATATTATTTTATAATATAATAAAATGGAACGGTCTGGTTCGGTCTTAACGGTCCGGTTTGAATATGAAAACTGAATCGAACCATTAAATAACGGTTTTTATTTATTTCAAACCTAAACCAAACCGAACCGCCAAAAAAATCGTAAAATGCGGTTTGGTCGGTTCGACCCGGTCCGATTCGGTCGGTTTGGTTTTTTTTTGCTCAGCCCTAAATTTCTCAATATAAATGGTAACTGATACAATAAAACTAGTGGTATTTAAATATGGAATAATATTTTAATTATCAACTCTGTATTTACATAAATATTGTCAATACAAATATTTTTAAATGCCCCATTATTATTATCACATTATTTTGTACTAATTTTATTTTTAAATTTTTTGAAAAAGAAACTACAAACAAATATGCATTTCAGTTTAGTTTGTAGTGACCGGTGATTTTGTTGTGGATGCACATTTATAATATATAAATTTAAAATTACTCCCTGAAGATATTTATAATGTAGACTTTACAAAATAAATTAGTTGTGATAGAAAAGATTAAGTAAAAAAATGGTGAGACACCTGCAAAATATCAAAGGTTTAGTTTAGAATTCCGAAGATGCCAAGCAATTTGTTCCACAGCATGGCGGAGGGCAATATGGTAAGTTTGTAGAAATATATACAGAGACGCCGGGAATATGCCGAATTGCAAGTTCTTTATTCTTTTGTTCAAGCGATGTCACCATCTCACTCCCTGTCAACTTGAACTTGCAAGAATCATTTAATTTTTTATTTTATTTAACATGGCAAACAACATGCTCTAATTCTCTCAACTTTTACGTTCATGCATATGGATACGGCTAGTCGGCTGGAGGTGGTTAAACGGCCGGTTCAGTCGTGTGATTCATAACCGGCACATCAAAATAGCTTGTAAAATTCGGTTCATTACGATTCGATTCAAATCAACACAAATTGATACAGTTAAACGGGACGTTTATGGGTTTGATTTTTCATGACCCGGAACCGGTCCGGCTCGGCTCGCCAAACCGCCGAACCGCTAAACCGCTAAACCACGTGCAACTCGGCATGGCCAACCCGCCAACCCGTGAATCGGCTCGTGAACCGCCAAATTAATTGATAAAACTTGGTTTAAAAATAGATAAAAATTAATTGATACTTTATCAACTCTGTATGCTCTGTTTCATGATGTCATTTAAAGATATTTAGTGTTTACGTATAATTTGGTTTGTTCGGTTTTTTTTAGAGAATAGTCCTCTCAAATTAATTGTAAAATATTTTTTTAATTAATAAAATTTGTAGAGGTACCGTCCTCTTTTTTTATTTCAAAAAAAATTCGTAAAATTTTAAATAATATTTAATCGAATTAAAAGTTTTAGATATGGTATTCCCGTTCATTTGACCACATCTAGATATGGCATTAAAAATCCTAACCGAAACGATTAACAACAAAAAATTACACAGTACAATTATTAAGATTAAAAACTGGTTCGTGATGCCTTTACGATGATGCAGGAATTAGATCATACTAGCTTATAGCCCGTGCAATTCACGGTTATTTAAATTTTATTTATAATTATTTTGTTTATAATTATATTTTTATTACCCATACAACATACGATTGTTTTTTTAATATTTATAATTATATTTATTTATGAATATTTTAATATTTAAAAGTTATTGGTTTACATGATTAAATTATTGTTAAAAAAGATTTAGCCAAAAAAATTATAGTTAAAAATTTGATATTTATTATATTTTACACGCTCAATTTAATATTTGTTTATATTGAGTTATAAAAATTAGATTTTGCCAATTTTATAGTCCACATGAAATTCACAAAATAATCTTTAATTTAGTTGTGGTTTAATAGTTCTTTTTCAATTAAAAACTATTCTAAAACTAAAAAGAGAATAAAATGACGAAATTTAATGTTGAGAATTCTATTCGATTTATGAAATCTACTTATATGTAGTTTAGATTATTAGAATACCCTTTATTAACCAAATACAGTTTTTAATGTTAAATCTAACGGTTTTCACCTATCTATTTAACATTAAACGATTTTTATTATTTTGGTATTAAATGAGTTTCCTTATTTAATTAGAACTATTTTTATGTTTTGAATTTTAAAAAAATCCAATCCTAATATAATATCTTTTAACTTATATCATTTTTAGATAATAACTTCTTTTTATATGATATAATCTTGATCATGTATTTTTAAAAGTATTGGATCTAACGGTTGAGAATGTTTTGACGGTATTTAGGACCAAACCATCATGATAACATCATTAATTTTTCTTAATATTTATAATTTTTTTAAATATTTATTCTTAAAATATAATATACTCTTTTTTGTAATATGTTAAAGATGCGGGAACTTTGAACTTTTGAGAAAATAAATTATCAATTAAAATATAATTTTTTTTGTAATAGTTATTTTGTATAAATTTCATTTTTTTATAGTATATACTGTAAATATCTATGTTATTATATTAAAGATTAAATAATGAAAGTTTCTTATAAGTTAAGTTTGGTCGCTTTGTTTGATCACTTAATCCATAATCGTTGAATCTTTCAAATTAAATTGTTGAAAAACGTTAGATATTACAGTAAAATTATCATGTAGAATGATCTAAGGTTTGAATCTACCAACAACATATTAAAATTGATAGGTTTTTTTGAAAAATAAGAATTTTTTCATTTTTTCTTGCAGACATATGTTATTTGATAATATTTTTTGTAAAGTACGATTTTTCAGAAAAGTACTATACTAATTGATTAACAAACTTTTAAAGTTTCGAATTTAATAATTTACAATGTATATAGGTTTAAAAAGTTTGGCCTCTTCTGTAGCTGAGTCTAAAATTTCAAAATAAGTTTTTTTTTAATATGAATATAGTTCTGCTAACAATGAAATTAGGTCTCTATGAGTTCTTATAAAACAAAATCACCATTTACGTATAATTTATTATTTAATAATAAATAATATTTGATTAGTTATGATATAAAACTTAATAAAATAGGATTAAACATATGCACAATTTTATAAAATTTTATCCTCATATTATTATATTCTTTGTTGATTTGAATTTTTCTTAGATTGATTTTAATTTTTGAACATAGATTTCTAAATTTAAAATAGTTAGAAAAAAGTAATTAAATTGGTGTTAAAATAATGATGACATAATAATTATTATTAGAATTTAAATATTCACTTTATTAATTTGGGCTTTATCTTGTATTTTAAAAATCAGATTTTGACGATTTTACACCCTACATGAAGATAACTAAATTATCTTTAATTAAAAGATGATTTAACAATTTTTATCTAGGTGGAATTGTCCATGGAAGAGAAAAGAAAGTCACGAATTTTTACATGGAGAATTCTATTCAATATAGAAAACTTATTTATATTTGGTATATTTGGTTTAAATTATCAAAATACACCTTTTAGAATTTAAATATAATCCTATTATTAATAAAATAAACTTTTTTAATATTTGATCTAACGATTTTCATTTATCTAGTTAAGATCTAATGGTCCTTATTAATTTGGTTGTCTACGACCAAAATTTGGGATAAGATCCCTGTTATGATTATTATATATAAGGCTTTAATATAATAAGGTATATACTGATATAAATATCTTACTAACTGCTTTTACTTTTAATGTTTCGGTTTTATTTACGGTGTAAATAAAATTTTAAAATACATTATTACTTAAAAATTATTAAATAGAATAAAAATTATATTATGATTATATAAAATTTTATTCTCATATTATTATATTTTTTATCGATTTGAATTTGTTCTTAATTAATTTTGATACTTTATTGAAAGAAACATAAAATTTCTATATTTAAAAGAATTAGTGGAAAAAATAAATAAATTGGTGCTACAATAATAAAAAAAAAATTATTAAAATTTAGATACTCACTTTAATATTTGGGTTCTATCATGAGTTTTAAAAATTGAATTTTGACGATTTTACAACTCATGCGAAACTAACGAAATTAATTTAATGATGGTTTAATAATTATTATCTAACTTGACCCGTTAACCTACCCATAAAATAAATAAAATAAACTGAAAAGAAAAGATGGTTAAGAAGTTTTACACAAAGAATTCAATTCAATATAGAAAACCAATTTATAATTGGTTTAAATTATCAAAGCACACTTCTTAGTATTTAAATATAATCCTACCTTTAATCAAATACACATTTTAATATAAGTATTATATTCAAAATTTTCGTTTATGAATATGAAACCCTCAACATTTTAATAATATTTTGATATTATCCTTTTATGTTTGTTATATGTAAAATAATATAATTATAATTTGGATTAATCGAATTATTATATTCCTTCAGGAAAAAAAAGTGTTTAAATTTATTCATATACAGGAGTTCTCCTAAGTCCTCTTATAAGGTAGGGTATCATTGTAATCGATATGAATTGTTATCTTGATATTTGGTTTAACAATTATTATCTAACTGTAACTATACATAAATTCAAGATAAAAGATATGTAAGAATTTTTACATAGAAAAATTTTAAATTATCAAAATACACTTTTTAGTATTTAAATATAATTCTATTATTAATCAGATACACTTTTTAATATTAGATATAACAATTCTCATCGATCTATTTAAGATCTAACTATAATTATTAATTTGGTCGTATACTGATCGTACACGGACCAGATCGATTTTAATTTTTTTTAAAAAATTGATTTTAATATTTTATTGAAATAAACATAGAATTTATAAATTTAAAAGAATCAGGGAAAAAAATTAAATTGGTGCTACAATAATAAAAAAATATTTATTAAAATTTAGATAATAACTTTACTGTTTGGGCTCTATCTTGAGTTTTAGACAACAGATTTTAACGATTTTACAACCCACGCGAAACTTACAAAATTATCTTTAATTTAATGATGGTTTAATAATTATTATCTAACTGGAACTATCCATAAAATAAAGAGAAAAGATAATTACGAATTTTTACATAAAGATTTCTATTCAATATAGAAAACCCATTTATAATAGGTTTAAATTATCAAAATATACCTTTTAGTATTTAAATACTATCCTATTATTAATCAAATACAATTTTTAATATTATATCTGACGGTCCTCATCGATTTGAATATTTATAGTTTTATAATCCAACGGATCGTATACTTTTGGTAGTACAGTGACCGACCAAAGTTTTGGATAACATCTCCCTTACGCTTATTATATATAAGGAGTTAATTATTTTTGTAAAATCAATGTGGTGTGGTATCTTCTTATGCATAAAAATTATATTTGTTAAAAATTATATTATTTCTTATGCCACAATATACAATTATTTTACCCCTTATTGGTTAAACATCTTTCGATTCAAATCCCACAATCAACATTTTTTTCGAGTTTTTATTCGTGCACCTTGGAATGGAAGAACATGACTTTCGATTTGCAGAAACTAAAGCAGATGCCTAAATTTTTAAATCATAAAATCAAATTTATTTAATAATGTAAAACAATAAAATTAACATGCACACAAATCTACTAAATTACATGCATAGAAACATAATAATAAGCTTCTACTGGGGCTTAAAGGAAGTAAGATTCCTGGTATGAGTCCAGGGCTGGTCGAAAACAATGGCCTCATAATGGTTGGCAGTACCGTTGTCCTTAGCAGCGATGGTTAGTCGATAGTTTGTGCCTGCAACAACTTGAGTCTGGCCCCTGGTCACATTTTGATACACCAATTTTTGTTGGTTGTCCTGGTTGTATGTTGTGACTGCGAATTTGCCAATCTCTTGAACTATTGCTTCTTTCGGGTTCTTGATTGGTAGCCACTGGCCTACCAGGACTTTCCGACCAACGGTGATGTCGTGAAATTGGCCTGGAACAAAAGACAGGGAGAGAAGGAGGAGAAAAATGTGAAATTTTGGAGCCATTAGAGGTTGGTGAACGGTTCTTGTCAGTTTTGGATTTTTGGGTTGAGGATATATAGGCCCCGTTTTGGGAGGTGGTGGTGGTCTGGCTGTCATTTGTAACGTATGGTTTAGACTCTAGATATCGTTTGGTTGTAAATGTCCAATTTAAATTCATAGTTTCTAAATGCAGTTCAAAATTAATGAATGCAGTTTACAGAGATTACACAAATGACCCTCCTTTTTTTCTGTGCCAAACTGTGAATATTGAATTACTTTCTAGTTTTTTGTGCAATATTTTAAACGTTAAACCATGTATTAGGCATGTTATGTATATATGGATATTCTCTTACTCTTAACTTACATAATTTAGATACAATAAATAAATAACTTAATCATTCATATTCTATATTCCACACACATATATATATTTTATACTTTCTTTACTACGTTTAATCAATCTGTTGGTATATCATTTGATCATGTTATCATAATGATTAATTTTCTCTCAGTTACATGCATAAATTTTATATTTCATAATTTATCTTTATGTATAGTTTATAAATTCTTAAAATGTATTCTTCTTTTTGTTATGTATATTTTATGTTTGACAAATATAAAGATTATTTGTTTCTTGTTACATAATGTATTCTTCTTTTAGTTATGATTTTTAAATTTAATGATTTTCTAAAATAATATGATTATTTTGAAAAGTTTAATATATTATAAATAAATAATTTTTTAAAATTACCCATTATTTTAGTTATGACTAATTAATTATTCATTATTTTTTGTTTATATAGTATTTTTTGTTTATTTGTTGTCACGTATAAATTAGTTCTTTTGTAAATATTTTATATAGTAATAAAATTATTAAATTTTAAAATATCTTAGATTATGTTTGATCTTTATATTCTCATTTGTGAGTTAATTTGTTGTTCTTCTGTTGTGCTTTATTTATGACATATGATTGTGCACATTATGTTTGTCACATTATACTTAATTTTTATATTCAAGCTAATTAGTGAACATGGATGGTAAAGAAGAATATCAGGTGAGTTTTAATAATTGTAAATTTTGTTATGTATTTTATTCCATTAAAATTGTGAAACTTATTTAAAAATTACTTGAAACTCTATTATTTAATCAATTTAATATTATTTTTTACTTACATTTTTATTTAAATATTTATAAATATCTAACAATTTTTAAAAATTAGAATTGATGAATGGAAATCAATACGTGTCTAGATATTAATATGTAACTTTGTCACATATATGTAATTTTTTATACTTATTTATTGTTTTCATGTATTTAATATAGAAACATGATAATTATTATTTTTTATAAATTAATAAAAATAATGTTTCACTCATTAAAAAAATACTTTTTAAATATTAAAACATTATAACACATGTTTATCTTTATAAAATAAATTATATTAAAACAATTTTAACAATACATAATTTCATATTATATTATAAATTTAAATTATTAAAACATTATAACACATATTTAATTTTATATGTATGTGCATGCATTTAAGTATTTAATGATACTCCGTAGTCAGCAAAATCACACCTAACTGCATTTAATAGGGTATTGCACAGAAGGATACAAAGGTAATATACACAAACTGCATTCAGTAAAAGTGAACTGCATTTAGCACCACCCTTTAAATTAGAGTAAACTTTAAAGTGATGACCGAACTTTACATTAATTTTTAAAATAGTTGCCGAATTTTCAAATTTCTCATTTTAATGGCTAAATTTTTATTCGATTTTTTAAAAAAGATGACTCCCATTAAAAATCTTGATCCTTAATTGACAACCTACTGCTTTTGTAATTGTCCCGTCACACAATACCATCAAACGAACATAAAAAATCACTTTGGTCATCAATTAAGAATTAGTTTGGCCATCTTTTTAAAAGGCAGAATGAAAATCTGACCATTAAATTAAGAATATGAAAATTCGGTCACCAATTTGAAAATTGACGTAAAGTTCGGCTATCATTTTGAAGTTTACTTTTTAAATTATATTACTATTTGTTTTAAAAATATATGTACAAATAATAAATTACGACGAGTATTTCGATGAATGAGTCATTGAATTATCTCATCGCCCTTCATCGTAACATTTCGATGGCAAAGAACTTGGAAACTCATCGCAACAATTACCGCAAATTTAAGTTTTATTGATAACAAAATGTAAAGGTATGAAATTGTTCCACCAAGTTTACGTATAAACTAGTTTGGCAAATGTCGAAGGTAAGTGAATTTCCCTGTTCGAGTCACGGGGTGCTGGAAATAGATAACAACAAAATTCCTGGAAACACCTTCCTCTTTAGCACTAGTAGTGAGTCGATACTTGACACCAGCAACCACCACCTGAGTTTCGCCTTGGATTACACTTTCGTACTCCAAACTTTTGTTCTTCAGTGCATTGTATGTAGTCACAAATAGTTTGCCAATCTCTTCAACTTTGGGGTCCTTCAAGTGTTTTATAGGCTTCCACCAGTTGGTAAGTGTTTCCGGGATTATATCAGAACATTGGGCTGAATGAATTATTAAAGTTGTAAGAGTGAGGAGAGTGATTAAAAGCGAATCGAGTTTTAAAGCCATTGTTTTTTTTTTTGAATAAAAAAAGTGAAGTTTTAAAGCCATTGTTGCACTTTATTGGAATATAATATTAGTTTTAAATCCGTAACTGATGTAGAATTTACGTTTAAAATTAGAGTAATGCTAGAGGTATTAAATTGAGTGTCAAAAATAGTTACAAAATGATGTGGTACTTACAACATTTGAGGGGACATGACGAAATCGAAAAAATGACCCTATTAATGTGAATTAAGATTTATGTAAATATAAATGAAGTCAAGATAAGATTGATAATTGAAAGTAGTTTTTCAATTTTTCTTATTACCCCTTTCGTGTCTTTTACATATCAATTTACTTAGAAGAAAGGTTGTAAAAAAATTATATAGATAAAGAAGATGCTCGTTAGATATTTTTTCCTCGAACACCGTTAGTTATTAATCTAAAAATCTGAGAATCTACTATGTTTTAAAATGATGAAATTAATAGTAAATATACCCTTTCCTGGACCAGCCCTGTGGTACTGATATAATACGATGAAATATTTTTATTAGTTGATATGAGTGTTAATGTACGCCTATCTATTATATTTGGTTATGTTAAAGCCAATTTGGTAAATATTTTTGTATCCAATTTAGTACGAATAAAAATGATATTTAGTAAAAGTGATGTTTTTTTGACAAATTTAAAGCAAATTTCATTAACTTGAAAATAACTCAGTTAAGACAAATTCTCAATCGGCTATGCAATTAGGTTGAAAAACAAATAAACAAGATAAACAATTAGCCGTTTTGTTTCCGGATCGCTTAACATAAAGAATATAAAAAATTCTTTGAACAATAAAAGATTATAATGGCTTCCCGAGAAATCCAACCTACACATGAAGCCAGTAGTATCACAATTGACTTTCACGCAATTAAATTAATTCTGGTTGTAGTCCAATGTTCAAGTTGCATTAATTAGAGGGACAAATGTCCTCATAATATGAATAATCTTCCGTTATGAAAGGTGAACTTTTGCGATTTTCACTACCGACCCAATCTCGATGCGGCCTTTCCAGATCCCCAAAACACCAATTGAATCATTCTCAAAGACACAAAACAATCAACCAAAAATACCAAAAAACATAACAATCACTCCAAAAGGAGGACAAACAAAACATCCAAAAATTTGGGTATGGCAGCAATCCTTACTAAAAAAGGATGATTATTGAAGGAAAATAAGAATTATGGTGATGAGATGAGAGAAGGGGAAACGAAAGTGAATTTATGAGAATGAAGAAGGCTTAATTGGTGAAGAAAATGGGGTAGATCCGAATTTTAAAACATATCCGTGTACCCTTCACGCATTCCTTAATATTGAATTTTATCTTCAATAATATTTATTTATTTTTTATTAATATTTTTCTTTATTGAAAATATATTGTTTAAAATAAATTAGGAAACATTATTTCTCTAATTTTTATGATAAAAATTAGAAAAGGATCTTTAAAAAAAGAAGAATGTTACTTAAAAATAATTAATAAAATAATTTTATTAGTGAATTGAGAATTTATTAAAATATTATTGGAGTATGATTTTTGATTTAATAACTTGAAGATTTACTTAAGAGCATGAATAATTTAGTATACTTAGGAGCAAGACTTGCTCCTAAAAATGTGATTGATAGTACAATTGTATAGACTTGCAACAACTATTTTAATCCCAATTTCTGTATGTTTTAATCCCAATTTCTGTAATATAATCTCAACTTTCATATTGGTGCCAAATTTCTCTAATTTTGTGCCAAGCGAACTCCTAGAGCAAGTTCAATGCAAGTTATAAAATGATTATAGTTATTTTTATAATTTGATACTAAAAAGTATTTTTTGGTGCTAAAATAGAACTTCAACTTCAATGTCGGTTTTATTTTACAATAAAATACTTTTGAATTTAGCTAAATTTTGTCTCTCTTTCCTAAATTTCATTTAAAGCATATCGACATGCATTTCATTTATAGTTATTTGATGACGTGACTAGATGCATAAATACATCTTTGATTCAAATATAGAACCAAGTATGCATTTATGCATATTTGCATTCAAATATGCAACTCCTTTGAAATTGAATTTTTTAACATTTGATTTTAAATTATAGAAATAAAATCAATTTTAACATTACATTAGATTTGCATTTATTGAATTGTGACATTTAGTGACCGAGGCCACACACATGTTTTCAATTCATCAAAAATGATAAGTTTTTTCTACATCCATATGATCTACTAAAGTGAAAGTAGATCGGTATTGCCCATATAATAAAAGCAACCGACACCACACACATGTTTCCAATTCATCAAAATGATAGTTTTTTCTACATTCATATGATCTACTAAAATGAAAGTAGATCGGTATTGCTCATATAATAAAAGAAGATCTCGGGTAAGATGGACGTCTCATATCGAGCTTAAACTCGAATCTAGTATTATCTGCTACTTCCATATTATAGCAAAATACAACCACATTAAATAAAAATTAAAGAAAAAGAATTGAAGCTTACTTACTCATCGCATATTGTTGTTAGGAGAATTTCGTACAACAGTGTGTTGGAGGTTTATGGAAAGTTGTGGCTGGACTTGTATGATGACTCCTCAGAAAATTGATTAGAGAATGGGTTCTTTCTCTTTGCCGAGTGTCAATTGTGTATCATACAAGGTGCCTACGTACCCCTTTATATAGGGATCAAGCCTCACGTAGTTCTTGGAAAACAAGTCCCTGGACAAGCCCATTCAGTCCAAGCCCATAGAATAGTCAAGATTTATGTTTACATAAACAACTCAAGGATTATCAATCCACCTCAAGTTCCCATAAATAGTCCGAGGATTATCAATCCACCTCAAGTTCCCATAAATAGTCCAAGGATTATCAATCCTCTTCAGGTTCCCATAAATAGTCCGGTCTTCACACGTTTTCCTACAATCTCGCGGCATCTCCGTATTTCTTCCCATGATTGTAGGTCTGTCCCGTGTGAACCAAGAAACATTCCATCAACAGGAATTTCCATATTTTGGGCTTCACCCACGATGCGAGCTGGCCAGGCTCGCATCGCACAAAACATATGAAAATTACCCTATCGTAGTGTAAGTGGTGTGAGCTCACTTATGTTCAATTATTCTCATTTCTGATAAGTAACACGAGCCCATTACTTCATAATGGTGAGAGCCCATAAGCTTATGGCGATGGTTCATAAATAAAGACGCGAGCCCATCAAAGTAAACTTATAAGGAAGAGAGCCCAACATTCATTTTAGCGATGCGAGCCCGATTATGATGCGAGCCCTCGTTAAGGCGGGGGACTCGTAAGGAAAGGGGCTCACTATACGCTAAAGAAGCGAGCCCACCATACTTAAAAAGGATTTTGGGCTCATCATAGCTCACGGTGCGAGCCCTAATTCCAGTTCATACCAATCTTTCCAAAATATAATTCATTCCCTAGGCCCAAATCACTTAGGGACCTGTTTAGGGCACATTACCGAAAATCCAGTATAACAACTACCCCCCAAAATTCCTTAGTAATCTCAGATAAGGAATTTTCATTTGCTTCAAATAACACGATGCGATCTCGATTTCCAGCTCGCATAGCATCCAGTTCGCTTACTACTTTTAGACGCGTGTTTACCCAATCGTTTGACAGTTGTTTCATAAAAAGACGTGCCATCCATTCACATTCTGCCACGTGTCCTTGTACTCTCTCTCCTACCCTATATAAATACTTCAGAATTTTCTTCTCATAAATTCATTCTATCAAAAACAATAACAAAACTCTGCCCAATTTCGCTCAAGGATCAAACACGGCGAGAATTATCATTACTTCCCGGCGTTCGTCTGCAACTTCATCAAGTTCTTCAAGTTCATCCTCTAATCCTTCCCAAAGTAAGTTTTTTAATCTCAAAAACCTTCTTTCATATGTACTTTTATGTTTCTACAACACATGTTTGTTCGAACTTAAATGAGTTGCGAATTGAGTTCCCTCATCGAGGCGAACTCACACCACGGTTCGAGCTGAACCTGGATCTAATACGAGAACGAGACCAGTGTTCGCATCGAACAGTAGTGTCAAATTGTTCATGCGAGGCGAGGACACTTAGAATTCTTTACTACCTTCTTTTTCCTTTTATTTTTAGGGGCACACACTAATTTTCACCATCGTTTTCAGATGTCGAGTGCGACCCCATCTCCATCTGCCGGTTCGCTCAATGACACCCCGAGCCCGGCTCGTTCTTCTGCCACTCCATCTCCCTTGAATCAATATCCTCCTGAACTTAGAGGTTCCAAGGAGTTCCAGCGTGAATTGACATCGATTTCGGGTCGTTTAAGTCAGCCTATCTCTCCCAACTCAGCTATTACCCCAGAAGGAGCGGTCAACATCGCAAGGGTAGAGAATGCGATGCGAGCTAGCGGTTCCAGCTCGTTGGGACTTCAACTCGATCCCAACTCCACTCCAGAAAATTACACTAGAGATAAAAATCTATATTCATGGAGAAACAAGAAAACAAGACCAAGTGTCCCCAGCTCGTTTGATCTTGATGATCTTTTCAATTGTCCATTACCACCTATGAGCGAAGAGGAGGCTAATGCTCGTATAAATCAACTGCTTCAAGAAAGAAAGGCAAAGCTTCGCCTCGCCCCAGATTCTGCTCATGTTCCTATTGAAATTTCGGAGTCGTCCACCGATAATTCTCTAGGGAGCGCTTTTTATGCCAAACGTAAAGGAAAAGCTGTGGCTCGCATCGCATCTTCTCAAGATGAGTTCGACCAAGATGATGAAGATGAGGATACCAGTTCACATTGGTCCTATGACAGCCCTGCTAGCGAAGAGATATCAGATGTATCCAAAGAGGTGGACTTTTGTAATTATGCTTACGTCCCTGAATCGTCTCCTATTCCATATAAACCTGTCCAACAGCCCGAGCTCGAAGGAGTGGTTTTCCTTAAGAAACGAATAATTCCAGATGGCGATGAGAGCTCATCTTCTTTTCACGAGGACGGAAAGATTCTAGCTTGTCGAGATATGTCCACCTCGCTGACTGAGGATTCCCTACGCGACCTCGTGGAGCAGTTCAGGCCAGAGGGTCGTATAATCCTGCCCGCATCACATATGAGGTGTTATCATTTTAATCATCCAGAAAATGGAGGACGGGCACCTCGCATGGTTCTTTCATCTTTTCTGTTGAAGCTGGGCATTTCTGCACCCCTCCATCCCTTTATCCAAGAGATCCTGGAGTATTATGGGCTCGCACCGTTGCAAATCAATCCCAACGGTTACAGGTCTGCCATAGCTTTGTACATCCTTTATAAAAAACAAGGTTACCCAACTCTCACCGCTAGGCAACTGGGATATTTTTTGAATTTAAAACATTCAGCCGAGTTCGGCTACTTCTACCTTTCTGTATGGCCTTACTACAATAAGAAAAATTAATCTATGGGGGCCCAAGCAACTCAGGCAAATGGAAGGATCCTTTCTTCTATGTTCACGAAGTTCCCCGAGTCCAAACTCATTTTGACTACGATCCTGGTAAGTATTTCTTTTGAGCTCGCATCATGTCATTATCACCTCGCATCGCTCTTTGAGCTCGCATCGTTCTTATAGTTTATTTTTTATTTATTCAGAACCTCCCGTGAGGACACCTCTACAAGGTCAAGAGAAGGTTAACGCTGATAACCTTCTAAGGATCCCCGTCTCAGAACGAAACATTAGAAAGTTGATTATAACTGCTAACCTCGTCGAGTACGGTTTCTTAAAAGAGGGAACCAGATTAACTCCTAGCAAGAAATCTAGGAGAAAAAGAAAAGGTAGGTTTTATTCGATGCGAGCCCTCAGCTCGCATCGTTACTTTACTTAGGCACCTTTATTTAATTGTGTACTAACTCTCTTGACCTCATTTTATTTCAGAAATGGCGATCTCTCCTCCTCCCTTTCTGGACGAGCAAGAGGTTCAGGCTCGCACCATTCCTTCTGCCAGCCAGACCGGTTCGCATGCAGAGGGCTCCAACAAGATTAAAACAAAAGAGGTCCCTCCCCGACCTAAGACTACCCTTACTGAATACTTGGCCACTGGGGGGGCCTCTCCGCTGAAAAGGAAAACCAAGCATCCTAAGGACCCCGCTCCTGAACTTGATGTTGTGAAGCAGGCCCGCAAGGATCTCCCCCCAAATCCTCAAGGAAACATTGTGGCCAGTACTTTGGTTCGACTTGGAGCCCCACACGTTTCTGAGAGTGACTTAAGGGCATGGACCTCGGGCTCGTTTGAGGCAAATAACGATGCCCTCACCAAGGCCACAACTGAGGTGTTCATAAGGCAAATCAACAGGCACAGGGAGCTTCGTTCTATGGGTCAAGCTTCTGCTCGTCTCGACAAGGATAACAGAATCCTGAAGAGCAAGCTAGACGAAGCGAGGAAGGCTAATGTGGCCTTGGTGGAAGATTCCAAACAAAGCATTCTTGATGCGACCACCAGTCTGGAAAAGGATCTTCGCTAGTCTAGAGCACTTGTGGAAAAAACGAAGGGGGAACATTCCATGGTTCTGGCTGAGGCCACCTCTCAAAATAATCTTCTACAATCCCAAGTTGCTGAGCTCGAGTCAAAGCTGGCTGCCCAGGGTGCTGAGTTCGAGGCCAAAGTCTCAGCGTTAGAAGCGAGCCGGGCTGAAGAGGTCAGGGACGCGAAGGCCTTAGGATCCAAGAATTTCCTGAAGGGCTTCATGGCGAAGGTCCCAGAATTCGATTGGAGTCCTTTGGGTGCAGCCACTATCAACTATGCTGAAAAGCTTCGAAAAGAGATGGAGGAGGAGGCTGCAGAGAGGGCTCGCATCGCAGACAAGGCTCAGCCCGAATTGGAATCTCAGCCTATCCAAGAAACAAATGAGGAGACTCCTCAAACTTAGGTTTATTTCAATTACTTTCTTTTGGGGATGCGGGCACCCCATTTGCCTCGCAATCTGTAAACATTTAATGGTCTTCGAACCAGTAACACTTGCAACTTTCTTCTTTTTATCAAGTTTTTTTGTGCTCGCCCATGATTTTGTATTTTTCCCTGTTCATGTCTTTACTCTTCTTTACATAGTAATTGTTTTGAATGCACAACTTCCATCAGGTTCACTTCGCACGGGACTACTTCACCTGTTCACGCGAGGTCCCACCTCGCACCGTATTTAGTCCCACTTCGCACAAAGTTCCACCTCGCACAAGTTCCACCTCGCACAAGTTCTACCTCGCACAAAGTTCTACCTCGCACAAAGTTCTAGTTCATTTTTTATTTTCCCAACTTTCCTGAGCTCGTTTCTAGAGAGGGCTCGCCTCGCACGAGCTCTTTTTGCATAATTGATGGGCCGAGGCCCAATCCAATGTTCTTCTGAAAGCATAAATGATAATAAAAAGAAAGTAAAATTTACTTAATGTGTGAAAACACACAATCAACTTTAACTTTATTTAGATAATAAAACTTCCACCTTCTTAGATAATAACAGACTTAGACTTATTACATCGTATGTCACAGGGAGGTGTCTATATGACGCTACCCCCCGAGACTTAGGATAAATATCAATGCATGCTAAGTCTTAAATAGATAGAAACTACTGATAATATCTCCTCAAGTGCTCAGCATTCCAAGCCTTTGGTATGAGCTTTCCTCGTATGTCATTGAGATGATAAGTTCCCTCCCATAGAACTGATTTGATCTGATATGGGCCTTCCCAATTTGCACCAAACACTCCATGATTAACTACCTTGGTGTTAGGCATGACTCGACGGAGAACCAAGTCCCCTACCCGGAAAGGTCGGGCTCTCACCTTGCGGTTATAATGCCTGGCAGTTCTCTGGTGATATGCTAGCAGCCTTGCTTGGGAATCAACCTGTGTTTCTTCAATCATGTCCAAGTAAAGACGATGATTCTTCTCACTATTCTCTGGGTCATAATGAGCTCTCCTAAAAGATCCAGCTCCCACTTCCACCGGGACCATAGCCTCACATCCATACACCAAGGAGAATGGGGTCTCACCCGTTGTGGTTCGGGGAGTGGTGTTATAAGACCATAAGACTTGTGGAAGTTCTTCTGGCCAATTTCCCTTAGCATCTTCTAGCTTTGCCTTCAACGTGTGCTTCAAAATTTTGTTGATTGCCTCAGTCTGACCATTCGTCTGTGGATGGCTCACTGCACTGAAACTCTTCAGAATCCCTAACCGATCACAAAATTCTCTCATCTCCTTACTGTAAACTGTTTACCATTATCCGAGATCAACTTGTAGGGTACTCCAAATCGACAAACAATAGCCCGATACACAAAATCAATGAGCTTTTTTGCAGTTATTGTGGCTAAGGGCTCAGCCTCTGCCCACGTAGTGAAATAATCCACCGCGACCACAGCATACTTCACACTGCCTTTAGCCTTAGGCAGTTCTCCAATCAAATCTATCCCCCACATGGCAAAGGGCCAAGGGCTCATGAGTGAGGTTAAAGGTGCCACCGGGATATTATGAAAATTTGCATACCTTTGGCACTTGTCACAAGCTCTAGAAAACTCGAAAGCATCTTTCTTGAGAGTCGGCCAATAATATCCTTGACGAAGTATCTTTTGTGCTAATGAGCTACCCCCCGAGTGATTACCACAGATACCTTCATGAACTTCCCTTAGTATATAGTTGCATTCGTCTCCATCAACACACTTGAGTAGGGGCACATTGAAGCCTATCCTATATAAGTCTCCATCATATATTGCATACCTTGCAGCCATATATCGCACCCGACGTGCTTCATTCTTGTCATCTGGTAAAACACCATCTTTGATATAGGCCAGTAGTGGAGACATCCATGTAGCCCGTTCTGTCACAACCATGAGCTCTACCTCTGGCACGCTAGGCCTCCTCTGTATTTCCAAGGGTGTTGACCCTAACAGAGTGGTCTCACGACGTGACCCGAACTTGGCAAGCTCGTCCGCCGTCTCATTCTGGCCCCGAGGGAAGAGCTCCAGGCTGACTTCATTAAATAACTTGATTAACCTTTCTGCACAACGCAAATACAACTCCGTTCTAGGCCCTCGTGCTTGATACCCCCCATTTATCTGGTATACTACAATCATGGAGTCACTAAAAGCGTTAAGGTTTTCCACCTTTAATTCCAATGCCAACTTGAATCCATTGATCAAGGCCTCATACACAGTGTTAGGCCGAATACATAATATATAATCAATATAAGTATGATAATAACAATTGAGAACACTGTTTCTGAATCAACAACTGAATTATATATATAATTCTTCTCTCAGTGATGTTAAAGAATCACAGAGAGCTGCTAGGTTACAAGAATAATGTATTCAGTATTCACATCCCTTTTAGGGTTAACCTATCTGTGTTTATATAATACACAGCTACATAATCAATCTCTAATTGATATTCCTATAAATCAGCTATACAAATTATATCAAATTAGGATTGCTTCTGTCTTCTGTTCCGTTTCCTTAACTGTCTCAATATATCTTGCTTCTTTCCATCTTCAAGATATATTGCTTCTAGAATCTTTATATCAGCACCGACAGCTAAGGTAAACTTTCTCCCCGCCAGACTTTAATAAACTCTGACTGGCTTCCGGTAAACTCTGATGAGTACCTGGTACTTAAACACTGATAAAACAATCATTAGCAATTATATCTAACAATCTCCCCCAACTTGTGCATAATAAAGATGTACAAGTTAATAGATAATTGATGATGTCAAAACATATAACAAATGCAGTGTTTAAATATAATCAGAGTTTAACTTTTAACTTAGAACAGAAAACTTTAAAAACTTACAGTCAGACTTTACTTAATCTCTTCAATGTCAGGCACTGTTCTGAGATAATCAATGAGTAGTCTTCTTTCAGCCTTTTCTAACTCATCTACCATGATTTTCTTCAATTCCTTCAATTCTTGATCACTCTCTCCAGTCTGGTAGATAGCAGCTCTCAGAGAATAAATGATGTTCTTCCTCATTTCATTCCCTAGCCGGATATAGTAAGATTTGTCTGACTCCAAGTTAAATTCCAACACTTTAATTCCAAGTGCTGTATTGAATTTAGCACTGTTCCTTTTCATCTCTACAAGCTTTCCATGAGCATCTCTGTACTTAGGAACATAAGCACTTGAAATTCTGGCTCCACACAAGACTTTAGACTTCATCATTCTCTCTCTTAAAACTTGAGCAGCATTGTGAGTACTTTGATTTTTCACTCTTAGCAGATATAAAACATACTCCAGCTCTTCCCATAGTTTTAGATGAATATCAGCTTCTCCAACTCTATAAACTCTTCCATCAGCCATAAAATATAATAGAAACTCCTTTTTGATTCCTCTGTGATAAATCATCTGAACAAACTCTAACTTGTCAAGGTTTTCTTGAGTTACCCCAACACCAGATTCTGCCAGTGATGTATGATCTAAAGGACTGTTATTCACTCTTTTCTCTCTATGTGAACCCAAGCCAGATCTATCATAAGATTCTTTTCCCATTACAGTTCTGCTTTGTAAAATGTTCACATTTCCTGGCTTCAGAGTTTCATCTTTAGATGATCTTCGAAAAGTACCTTGGAGTTGTGGAGATATTAATTGAGTTTGTACAACTTGAGCAGTGTCAGAGGTTGTCACAACTTTAACAGAATCATCAACTTGAGCAACGTCAGTGGTTGATTTATTAGATCTTGATTCAACATGAGCCATGTCAGAGGTTGAATAAGCTTTCTTTGATAACTCAGGCTCTTCAATCAATTTGCCTTTTCCTTTGTCAGTGTTTGCAATCACAGGCCTCCTTTTGTATTGTATACTCTGTTGAGTATTTTCTTTGATAGAAATTCCAATTTCATTCTTTCTAGGAGCCTTTACTGATTTCTTCTTATAAGTACCAGCTTCAATCTTTTTCTGGTGTTCTTTAGCAAGAAGCTTCATCTCAGCATCTATATCTTCAACTGTGGCTTCACCACCATGTTCTTCCATGAAAATCTTAGCAGCAATCTCTTCATCAGTGGTTGGATTTGATGAAATCACTAGACTTTTAAGTCTTGAAGAAGATTGAGTACCAGAGTTTAACCTTTCAGAGTTTGTCTGTCTAGCAGAGTTTGACCTAAGTCGCCCTTGCTCTTGAGAAGACTTTGACCTTTTCTCCGTTTCCCTGCTTCCACCATCATTTGAATCATCCCTCAGTCTCAAAGTTGGAGTCCTTCTGCATTTGTCTTTAGGTATCTTCTCCCCCTTTTTGACATCATCAAGAATAAAAACTGATGTCAGCAACTCAAGTAATGCAGCAATAGAGTCAATCTTAGTAGATATGTCAGCTTGATTGCTCTCAACCCTTGTTAGCCTCTGCTTAATCTCTTCTTGATCCTTTACCATAGATGTAAATTGAGCTCTATCTTTCTTTAGTGCTAACTCCTTAAGAGCAATATCATTACTCAATCCAAGAACAACCTTGTGAGTCTCATCAAAGCGGTTGTGCAATGATTTAACTTGAACAATGGTCGCCTTAAAATGTGATAATAACTCAGGATTAGTAATCTCTGTAGCAGTCTTATGTACAAAATCAGCAGCCCTTTGAGTAGAGAAAATGCAGTCTGCTCCTGACCAATTAGCATAATGCATTTCCCTGAAATGATCTTCAGTGGCATTGTGATTTGCTTTGATAGACTTTGCTGTAGGATCTCTTAGAAAAGGTATAGACTCATCAGAGTCTGAAAGTTCAACATTGATCCCAGAGTTTGCAGGAAGAGAATGTTCAGAATTTTGATTATCATCTGCATCAACATTGTCTTGGATAGGCTCTGCAGCTTCTTCAAATGCATGCTCTGTAGTAGCTTCAGTATTTATCTGTGCAGCTTCTTCAAGAACTTGCTCTGCAACAGCTTCAACATTCTCAAAGTTTACATTTACAAAAACCTCTGTTTCTTCAGGAACAGTCTTAACCATATCCTCTGCTGTATCTGCATTTATCACCTCTACAACAGCTTCAATTACCTGATCAACCTCCTCACCCATTTCAGGAATTGAATTATTGACAGAGAGAATCTCTGTATGAGTTGCAAGAGACTCATCTAGAAGTTGGGTGGGTTGATCAGCTGCCACATCCTCAGTATCACAAACACTGATACTAGGATGTGCTTCAATTACTTTTTCAATATCAACAAAGAAAGTTTCTTCCAAAGGCATCTCAGCCATATCATCAGTATTTGCATGAGCAGCATCAAATACATCTTCAGGAACTGCTTCAGGAGCTTCAACATTTGTAGCATCAACATTTTCAACATTTTCAGCTTCAATATTTGGATCAGAAACATCCAACTCCTCAAAAAGATAATCAGCCACCAACTTTCTTCTTTTCTGATGTGAAATCTCATTGTCAGCAAAAGATGGCCTATTTGCCCTTCTTTTCTTCCTTGAAGTTCCAGCAGATGTTGACACCCCAATTTCAACTGATGATTTAGAAATCCTAGCAGGCTTAGAACCCATATGCTTAGTTCTACCACTAGATTTTGGTTTATTAGGAAGAACAGTATCTAGAGGTTCAGGCTGTGGTTCAGATTGTGGTTGTGGTTGAGTTTCAGATTGTGTTTGGGTAGAATTGATCAAAAACTGTTGAACCAACTCAGGTAATAAGAAATCACCTAGATTACCCTTCTTGACATCCTTGTTAATAAGATCAGAGAATACTCTTTTGTGCAGTTTAAAACAAGGAATAATATCATTATCAATAATATCTACCCCATTAACACAAACAGAAAATAAAATCTGACAAAAACGAGCAAAGTAAACTACCCTTCTGTTTTCAGTCATTTTATCACCTAAATTAGTTAAAACTAATCTAGCAAAATCAAAATGAGTACCATAAAGTAAAGAATACCCAATTTGCAGACTATCAGTGGGTATTGCATCCCAGTTGGTGCACTTCTTTCTGAACGTTCTTGTAATGCAATCGAAGAAAAAGCTCCACTCCTTCCTCAAGAACGGTCGTTTCAGCTGACCTATCTTAGCCAAAGACCCACTGTATCCTATCTCCTTCACCATCCTTACCAAATCAGCATCACCAACAGCAATGGTGTAAGCAGTATACTCACCAAAGCCCATAGCTGCACGAACTGTACCAGGAGTAATAAAATACTCTGTTTCTTGAAACTCGAAAATAATGGATGGTGTTCCTGATTCACCACCATCATCATAGACACCAGTCTCCCAGAAGCTTTTAATTTGTAATCCAGAAATCTTCTCTGGTTCTACAAGAGCACGCCCGATTGGAGATTGGGCAAGAAAATTCTGCATCAGATGAAACGCCTCCGGTGCGTTCTCATTAGCCAATGGAGCAGCATAGTTGTTAGGAACAAATTCAAGATCAGAGGATACAAAAGCAGTAGAATCCATTAGAACGATTTAGAAATAATCAGAGAATGACTTAGAAAATTTTTGAGAGTGTTTGCAGTAAAAGTGTTTGTGAAAATGTGTGAATTGGAATAAGTTGTGAAAAGTTCAAATGAGTTTGTGTATTGGATATTAATACAAAAGAATTAATTAAAAACTGAACAGTTTCTAATCAATACACACAACTGTCTTACTCCGTGAAACGTGTGAGTGGGACACGTGACACACATGCAATGACTGACAGCAGTAATTGACAGTTTCCAATGCGCATGCGCAGTAAAAACAGCAATAATTACCGCCTTTTACACTTTTCTAGACACTCAACCTCTCTCCTCTGTTTAATACATTCTCGAACAACTGTCCAATCATACTCTTTTTGAATTTTCAAAACAAATGTCTTTTCTCAAAATCATAATATGCCTGAAACAAACAAAATTTATTTTAATCATCAGAGATTAAAATTAAATTACCTCGGCGTAGAGTACACAGTTCATCAGTGTTTACCAATCCTCCTTCTTTATAAATAAACTCTTTTCACAAACTGTACAGGTGTGAGTATTTGTGTGTGAATTAGCAGAGTTTACTGAATATGAATATTTAGATCATCTCAAAGTGCATAAAATCCACAAACTAAAGCAGTAAAAACTGGTTGCTCAAACTCTCATATAGAATAAAATCTGATTTTTATATCTAAACTCTGTATTCTGATATCCTTTCATTTGGATATATCTTTTATTTTTCACCCCCTTTATATATATAATTTTTTTTTTCCAGTAATCAGTGGTTGGCACTAGTCACCAAAAATCAAAGATTTTAGCCCTTATTTCATACAATAAGTTCCTGGATCTTCCTAGGCACAACATGATCTCAAAGGAATTTGTGCTCTTTTTGGCATCTTTTGATTTGAGGGTGAAATATTTGTAACTAATTTTCAGAGTTTAGACTTTTCATCAGTTAATACAATTAATTTATGAGAGAAAATGCAAACAGCTAATACAGACTCAGTGTATAGGATCAATAAACTAAGAGATGCTATAAATATAGAGACAGTATCATGTTGTGTAAAATTTCTGCACATTTTGTAATTTAGAATTTATAATACTTAGAAGGATTCATGATTACTTACTGAAAATCATGCTTCATACAATTTTCTTCATCGGTCCATGTGTTTCAGACAAAAATCACAATCAGAGTTTAACATCAGACTTTAACCGACAGAGTATGACTACAGAGTATGACTAACAGAGTTTACTATCAGAGTTTAACATACTGGTACTAATAACAGTTAACACATGCAAAGACCCATGAGCATAAAATCATGTATAGAGTTTGAATCTAACCAGTATCTCTAGTCAAAACCAGAGATCATTCCAAGTTCATTTACCAGCCTTGTAAAGGTAGCTTCACTCAAAGGTTTGGTGAAGATATCTGCAAGCTGTTGGTCTGTAGACACAAAATGAAGCTCAATGTTTCCTTCTTCCACATGTTCCCTGATAAAATGATACCTTATGCTGATGTGCTTGGTCATGGAGTGCTGTACTGGATTACCTGTCATAGCAATAGCACTTTGATTATCACAGTAAATAGGTATTTTGGAGTACCTTAATCCATAATCCAGCAATTGATTCTTCATCCATAAAATCTGTGCACAACAGCTACCAGCAGCTATATACTCTGCTTCTGCTGTGGATGTGGAAATTGATTTCTGTTTCTTGCTGTACCAAGAAACTAATCTGTCACCAAGAAATTGACAGCTTCCACTTGTGCTTTTTCTGTCTATCTTACAGCCTGCAAAATCTGCATCAGAGTAACCAATTAATTTAAACTCTGATTCTCTAGGGTACCACAAACCGAGGGTTATGGTTCCTTTGAGATATTTGAAAATCCTCTTTACAGCTGTTAGATGTGGCTCTCTGGGGTCTGCTTGAAATCTTGCACAAAGACATGTTGCATACATGATATCTGGTCTACTTGCTGTCAGATAAAGAAGAGACCCTATCATTCCTCTATAGTTTGTCATATCTACTGAGGCTCTTGTGTCTTTGTCTAGCTTTGTTGCAGTAGCCATGGGAGTTGTAGCAGATGAACTATCAAGCATACCAAATTTCTTGAGAAGATTTCTGGTATATTTTGCTTGATTGATAAAAATCCCATCATCTCTTTGCTTGACCTGTAAGCCTAGAAAATAACTAAGCTCTCCCATCATACTCATTTGATATCTTGACTGCATAAGCTTGGCAAATTTCTTATAGAGTTTGTCATTAGTAGACCCAAAAATTATGTCATCCACATAGATTTGAACTAACAGCAAATCATCACCAAAATTAAAATAGAACAAGGTTTTGTCAATTGTACCTCTAGTGAACCCACTTTCTAAAAGAAATTGAGCCAGAGTTTCATACCATGCTCTAGGTGCCTGCTTTAGTCCATATAATGCCTTATCAAGTCTGTAGACATAATCTGGATGTTTGGAATCTACAAACCCTGGTGGTTGTTCAACAAACACTTCTTCTTCAAGTTTCCCATTGAGAAAAGCACTTTTCACATCCATCTGAAAGACTTTAAACTTCTTGTGAGCAGCATAGGCCAGAAAAATCCTTATTGCCTCCAATCTTGCAACTGGAGCAAAGGTTTCATCATAGTCAATTCCTTCCTGCTGTGAATAGCCTTTAGCCACAAGTCTAGCTTTATTCCTTGTAATCACTCCATCACTGTCTGTTTTGTTTCTGAAAACCCACTTTGTACCAACAATAGATCTGTTCTTTGGTCTTGGTACAAGTGTCCAGACTTCATTCCTCTCAAATTCATTTAACTCCTCTTGCATTGCTGTTATCCAGTTAGCATCTTGAAGAGCTTCTTCCACTTTCTTGGGCTCTGTTTGAGATACGAATGCATGAAACAGACATTCATTATTTGTAGCACTTCTAGTTCTTACACTAGCTTCTGGATCTCCAATTATCAAGTCAGGTGTATGGGATTGTGTCCACCTTCTTGCTGTTGGTAATTGGCTTCTATTATCATTATTAGATCCCCCCTTGATCCATGCTCTCCTGATTTTCTTCTTGACTATTTGCATTCTCTGAGGCTCCCCATGAATTGGACTGTTCAGTATTTGAACTTTCAGAGTTTGACTCAGAGTTTCTGTTTGATTCTGTATTTGACCCTCTTTCAGAATTTGAGTCATTACTTTGAGAAGTTTCTGAAGTTTCTTCACGCTCCCCCTCAACTGGTTCTCTATTTTGTTCTGTCAGAGAAAATTCGTCAGTGTTTACCAGTAGAGGATCAGAGTATGCTTCGTCAGAGTTTGTTGGATTTGCTGCATCAGAGTTTACATCATCAGAGTATAGATCTTCATTTTCAAAGCGAAGTTGATCATGATATTCTTCATCTTCTATTCCAGTTATTTTCTTGTCATCAAATGACACATGTATAGATTCCATGATCACTTTAGTTCTTAGATTGTAGACTCTGAATGCTTTAGTTGATAGTGGGTATCCAACAAAAATTCCTTCATCAGCTTTTAAGTCAAACTTGGTCAATTGTTCAGGATGAGTTTTCAACACAAAACACTTGCATCCAAAAATATGAAAATATTTCAAATTTGGCTTCTTATTCTTCACCATCTCATATGGTGTTTTCCCATGTTTGTTGATCAGTGTAGCATTTTGAGTAAAACAAGCTGTTTGAACAGCTTCTGCCCAGAAATAAGTTGGCAATTTTGCTTCATCAAGCATTGTTCTGGCAGCTTCGATTAGGGTTCTGTTCTTTCTTTCAACTACACCGTTTTGCTGTGGAGTTCCAGGTGCAGAAAATTCTTGCTTCACTCCTCTTTCCTTGCAGAAAGCTTCCATTTTAGAATTTCTGAATTCAGTACCATTATCACTTCTTATAACTTTCACTTTGTACTGTGATCCTTTGTCCAATAGCTTCACATGATCCATCAAAGTTAGGGCAGTTTCATCCTTCTTTGCTAAGAAGTACACCCAGGTGTATCTGGTGTACTCATCAACAATAACTAAAGCATATTTCTTTCTACCCATTGACATTATATTCACTGGACCAAAAAGATCAACATGTAGAAGATGATAAGGTTCCACAACTGAAGATTCAGATTTACTCTTGAAAGATGACTTCCTTTGCTTGGCCTTTTGACAAGAATCACACAGACCATCTAAGCTGAGTATTGACTTTGGAAGTCCCCTTACAAGATCTTTTCGAATCAGCTCATTGATGTTGTTCAAGTTTAGGTGAGAGAGCTTCTTATGCCATTTCCAACTCTCTTCACTAGACATTCTTGCTGATAGACACACAGTTTTTCCTTCAGAGTTTGTTACCAAACTTGCTTCATAGATGTTATTGTGCTTGTGTCCAACTAGAACAACTTTCCCTGTAGATTTGCTGATAACTTCACAATGTTCAGTATGAAAATCTACATGGTATCCTCTGTCACAGATTTGACTCACAGAAAGCAGATCATGCTTGAGTCCTGAGACAAGAGCTACATTTGTAATGATGACACTTCCAAGATTGATATTGCCATATCCCAGAGTATGTCATATGTTGCCATCTCCATAGGAAACTTTTGGGCCAACTTTTTCCTCAAAATCTGATAGCAGGGCTTTATTTCCAGTCATATTTCCTGAGCATCCACTCTCCAAGATAAGAGTGCTCTCTTTTATGCCCTGCAATCACAAACAATCACTGAGTGTTAGATTTAAGGATCCAGACTTGCTTGGATCCTTTGGCTTTCTTAACATTGTTAGCTTTTGCAGCGGAATCACTATCAACAGAGTTTAAACTAACATTGTCAGACTTTACACTTGCAGATTGCTCTAACCCATTTCAAGTTGGGTTTTAGCTCATAATAGTTGTGATAAATAGCATGATAACTCTTGCAAGTATAAATGGAATGCCAAGTGCTCCCACAGTGTGTGCATAAAGTCTGTGGTCTAACCCTAACATAATCATTCTTTACTCCAGATGTGGAGGGTAAAGAGTTAATATCTTTGTTCTTCTTGCAAAACCTGGCAAGATGGTTAGTACTATCACAACTATGACATGTTTTTCTAGGAGCAGCAGAATTAGGCAGATAATCATTTCTTTTATTAATGCCTACTTTTCCATTCCTATTCTTCTTAAACATTTTCTGTTTGTTGACAAACTTTACTTCTTTGAGCTTATGTTTGAATTGTTTTTCTGTCATCAAACCAACATTAACCTGTTTATCACAGATTTTTACTGGTTCTTTAACAGCTTCTATCTCAACTACAGACTTTAGCTTACTGGATTCAGGAACAAATTTCACAGGTTTAAGTTGTGGTTTCACTTTAACTTTATCTTTAAACCTAAGTTCATCTTCCTCACAGTAACCTAAACCTACAGTATCTGTCTGAAAAACCTGATGTGTGTCTTTTCCAGAATTTGTCCAGGTTTTAATTACTTTCCTCTCTTTTTCCAACTCAGATTCTATTTCCCTATATCTTTTAAGCAACTCCTGTTCAACATAAACAACATCATCTCTCTCCTTTTGAACTTGTTGCATGTTAACAAGTTTCTCTTCAAGAAATTTATTCCTCTCTTTAAGACTTAGATTCTCAGATTTGATTCTTTCATTTTCTAAAGTCTGATCCCTATAACTAACATGTATGCTTTTAAGATAAATTCTTAATTCAGATATATTATCAGTATCATAAGCATAAGTTGTTAGGGGTACCTTGTTTCCAGATGACTCAGCTTCATCTTTAACAGTTGCCATGAGAGCATAATTGACTTCCTCATCTGAGTCTGAAGTGTCTGCCCAGTCCTTGCCTTTTGTGATGAGTGCTTTCTCAGATTTTCCTTTCTTGCATTCTGGAGCATAATGACCCATCTCTTTACACTTGTAGCACTGGATCTCAGACTTGTCTTTCTTTCCAGACTTGGTATATTTTCCATCAGACTTTCTGAAATTTCTCTTATCAGAATTTGAATCTTTCCTTGAGAATCTCTTTCCTTTCTTGAAGTTCTTGAATCCCATCTTCTTGAAGGTCTTCACCATTAAAGCAGCCATTCTCATCATCTCTTCTTCATCATCCTCAGAATCAGAAGCTTCATCATCAGTGTTTGAGCCATCATCAGAGTTTGATGACTCACTGTCAGATTTAATGACTAAAGCCTTTCCTTTGGTTTTCTTTCTTGATGATTCCTTCTTGACAGGCTTTTCTTCAACTTTAAGAGCAACATATTTTGTCTTCTTTCCAGATCTTTTGTTTCTCTGTTCTATTTCAAGTTAATGAGTTTTAAGCAACCCATAGATTTCATCAAGATCTGTATCTGCAAGATCATAATTGTCTCTGATTGTTGTTGCCTTTAAATCCCATCTTTCTGGTAGGGATAGAAGAAACTTGAGATTTGACTCTTCAAGTTCATATTCTTTATCAACCAGAGACAAATCATTCAACAATTTACAAAATCTGTCATATGTATCTGTCAAACTTTCATCAGATCTAGAGTCAAAGTGTTCATACTCCTGTGTTAGAATAGTCTTCCTGTTTTTCTTTATAGCACTTGTTCCTTGACACCTGACTTCCAAAACATCCCAAATCTCTTTGGCAGTCTTGCAGACAATCACTCTGTTAGACATGACATTATCTAAGGCACTGTGTAGTAGATGTCTAACCTTTGCATCCTTTGCAATTGATGAGATGTCTTCAGGAGTCAAATCTTTCTTCTCTTTTGGAACAGTCTTTTATTCTTGCCCAGTAACAACAGGAGACAATTTAGTTGGCATATGAGGACCATCATTGATTCTATCAAGGTATTCTGGATTCGTGGCTTCCAGAAACATGGTCATCTTCACCTTCCATATTGGATATTCCCTTGGTCTGAGAATTGGAACCCTTATAGTCTCATATCGACTCACAGAAGTGGGT
This sequence comes from Heracleum sosnowskyi, assembly GCA_030848705.1. Taxonomy (NCBI): domain Eukaryota; kingdom Viridiplantae; phylum Streptophyta; class Magnoliopsida; order Apiales; family Apiaceae; genus Heracleum; species Heracleum sosnowskyi. The sequence goes on from CM061237.1 coordinate 139,692,921, forward strand.
TGAACCTTCTGAACATTAGAACCTTCCTGAGAGTTGTCAGTCATGATTATACTTGTGTTTGGATCGATAAACTGTATATACTAATCAGCCTTGGCTCTGATACCAATTGTTAGGCCGAATACACAATATATAATCAATATAAGTATGATAATAACAATTGAGAACACTGTTTCTGAATCAACAACTGAATTATATATATAATTCTTCTCTCAGTGATGTTAAAGAATCACAGAGAGCTGCTAGGTTACAAGAATAATGTATTCAGTATTCACATCCCTTTTAGGGTTAACCTATCTGTGTTTATATAATACACAGCTACATAATCAATCTCTAATTGATATTCCTATAAATCAGTTATACAAATTATATCAAATTAGGATTGCTTCTGTCTTCTGTTCCGTTTCCTTAACTGTCTCAATATATCTTGCTTCTTTCCATCTTCAAGATATATTGCTTCTAGAATCTTTATATCAGCACCGACAGCTAAGGTAAACTTTCTCCCCGTCAGACTTTAATAAACTCTGACTGGCTTCCGGTAAACTCTGATGAGTACCTGGTACTTAAACACTGATAAAACAATCATTAGCAATTATATCTAACACTCAGCATCATTGTTTGTTGCATGAAAAGTGAAGTGAACAGCCCTCTTCACCCTACATCCTTCTGGGCTCACTAACTCGAATCCAGCTCCGGCTCCATCTCCATTAGATGCCCTCATCAATATATAAGCTCCACCAAGGGGCGCTATTCTGGTTTTCCTCCATTGGCACCTCTGGATAAATTTTCAAGGCCCTAGAGTCCTCTTCTACTTGAGGTGAGAATTCCAACACAAAGTCTGCTAGAGCTTGCCCTTTAATCGTGACCCGAGGCTTATATTCCACATCAAACTGCCCTAACTCGACGGCCCATTTCAGCATTCTTCCTGAAGTTTCTGGTTTATGCAATATTTGCCTAAGCGAGTAAGCTGTCCTCACTTCAACCTTATGAGCCTGAAAATAAGGACGGAGCTTTCGAGAAGCGAGTATCAAAGCATACACCGGTTTTTCCATGTTCAAGTATCGAATTTCTGCACCCACCAGCCTTTTGCTCATATAGTATACCGGGAGCTGAGCGTCACCTTCCTCTCGAATTAGCACCGCGCTCACCGCATATTCAGACACAGCTAGATACAGCACCAGTACCTCCCCTTGTAGTGGGTTGGACAATAAGGGTGGCGTGCTCAAATGTTTCTTGATGCTCTGGAAGGCCTCTTCACATTCCTCTGTCCATTGAAAATTCTTGCCCACCCTTTTAATGGCCTTAAAGAACTCTTGGCATTTGTCAGAAGACTTGGAGACAAATCTGTTCAATGCCGCGATCCTTCCTGTAAGACTTTGCACATCTTTCACCTTCCGAGGTGACTTCATCTCCAATAGAGCCTTAATTTTTGACGGGTTCGCTTCAATCCCTCGGTGGTTGACAATGAATCCTAGAAACTTTCCTGACTCCACTCCAAACACGCATTTCTGGGGATTAAGCTTCATTCTGTAGATACGCAAGATAGTGAACATTTCTGCCAAGTGCCGGATGTGATCCTTGGCCTCCTTAGATTTAAAGAGCATGTCATCAACATACACCTCCATTGTCTTCCCAATGTGATCTTTAAACATCTTGTTCACCAGTCTCTGATAAGTTGCTCCCGCATTCACTAGCCCGAAAGGCATCCCAATGTAACAGTATAGGCCTCGATCAGTGATGAACGAAGTGTGTTCTTGATCTGGCCCATACATAGGGATTTGATTATAGCCTGAGTAGGCATCCATGAAGCTTAACAATGCATGTCCTACAGTGGCATCCACAAGCTGGTCGATACGAGGAAGAGGGAAGCTATCCTTTGGACAAGCTTTGTTCAAGTCGGTGAAGTCCACACAAGTTCTCCATTTTCCATTTGGCTTCTTCACCAATACAGGATTAGCCAACCAAGTCGGGTAGAATGACTCCTTGATGAGCCCGACTTCCATCAACCTGTCCACCTCTTCTCTAAGGGCCTCCGCCCTCTCTCCACTAACAGGTCTCCTCTTCTGCCTTATTCCCTACTTGCTAGGATCCAGGTTCAGCCTATGGCACATCACTTCTGGGTCGATCCCTATCATGTCGGCGTGAGACCATGCAAACACATCCAAGTTCTCCTTAAGGAATGAGACGAGACTGTTCCTTATGTTGGGGCCGAGATTTGCTCCGATTCTCAAAACTTTAGCCGAGTCATTTGGATCCACCAAGATAGGAATGATGTCCTCGAATGTTCCAGCTCCGTCTGGTAGGGGAGGCATTCTTGGGTCCAAATCTTCATCGAAACTTACATCACTGCTAGGCTCTCCTATCTCGGTGACGCTAAGATGACCCTCATTGTTGATGGATTTCACTGGTTCTCCCTGTGGGATGTTCCCTTCTGTTGTTATAGTGACTTCTCGGGAGACCCCGGTTGGTAGGTTTACTAAGATTGAAGTTTTCTTCCTCACCCACTTGCCTTTACTCATCCTAGCGGCCATCTGTTCTGGGCTCTCCTCATCATCGCTAGCCTCCTCTACTATACCTTCCTGCAATGCCATTATAGGTTAAGAGGGTTCCATCATTAGGGCCCCGGGCCGAGGCTCCACCTCAATTCCCAAACTTTCAAAGTAGTCTTCCGGGAGCTCCTCTATAGATATCATGTTACAAACATCTGGCATGAGAGTGTCCACACGCTTCCTTTTCTTCTCTTCACCATCTTCCACGGGCTCTTGTTCTCTAAGGTCTGCCACCTATCGTAGAACATCTAACTTCTCTGCCCCCTTTATTTCTTGGTTGTAGCATACCCTTGAGTCATATTGACATCCCTTCACTCGTCCGATGCCTGTGGGGGTTGGAAATTTCATGGTTAAGTGATAGATAGAGGTGACTACCTTCATCTCCTTCAGGATTGGCCTCCCAATGATGGCATTATAAGCACACGGCTGGTCCACCACAGTAAAAGTAGCAATTTGTGTGGCCCCATGGGGGTTGTCTCTTAAACTAACCGGGAGCTGGATTGTGCCTCGAATTCCTACAGAAGCCCCTGTGAACCCGTAAAGTTGGTTCCCGCTTGAGACCAGTTCTCTGTCTAAGAATCCAAGCCTTTTGTACGTGTCGTAAGTTAAAACATTTAGAGCGCTCCCATTGTCCACTATTAGGCCGAATACACAATATATAATCAAGTATGTAAGAGAATAACAATCAAGAACACTTTTTATAAATCAACAAACTGTAGTTATATTAACAGCTTCTCTCTTTATGATGTTAATGAATCACAAAGAGCTACTAGGTTACAAGAATAATATTTCAATAATCGCATCCCTTCTAGGGATAACCTATCTGTGTTTATATAGTACACAGTTACATACAATCCATCTCTAATTGATATTCCTATAAATTAGCTATACAATTCATATCAATTAAGGATTGCTTCAGTCTTCTATTCCGTTTCCTTAGCTGTATCAATATATTCTGCTTCTTTCCATCTTCAGAATATATTGCTTCTAGAATCTTTATCTTTGCACCGACAGCTAAGTCAACTATCACCACGTCAGACTTTATCAAACTCTGACTGGCTTCAATGTAAACTCTTCACCCAGTCAGACTTTATCAAACTCTGACTGGCTTCTAGATAAACTCTGATATGTACCTGGTACTTAAACACTGATGAACAAACGTCAGCAATTATATCTAACATCCACCAATACCCGATGTACATTGGTGGACCCGATTTTCATCCTCACAACAAGAGCATCAGCATGTGGGTGGTGCACCCATTTGGCATCTTCTTCGCTAAACATAATGTCATCTCTCTCCATCTCCTCCCTTGTTTAATCCATCTCTCTTCAGAGTTTGATCTTCTTGGAAGTAGTCTTCTATCAGAATTTAATCTTAAACTCTTTCCATCTCCTCCCTTGTTTCCACCATCATTACCATCATCCCTCCGTCTCAGAGTTTGAGTGTCTTTGCATTTGTCATTTGGTACACTCTCCCCCTTTTTGACATCATCAAAAAGTAGTACTGATATCAACAACTCAATTGCATTAGAAATTGAAGTCAGTTGGGCAGACATAGCAGTCTGGTTGTCCTCAACTTTCCCAAGCCTCTTCTGAATTTCATCAGAGTCCTTAGCTTGCTTCTTGAACATGGAATTGTAGTAAGCTCTATCATTTTTCAGAGTAAGATCTCTCAGACCAACTTCATTCCTCAAAGCAGTGACTTCCTTATGAGACTCATCAAATCTGTTGTGGAGAGATTTAATTTGAATCACAGTAGCCTTTAGACTTGTAAGAATATCAGGATTTGAAATTGTCTTCACAGAATCACCAAGAAAATCAGCAGCCCTCTGTGCTGAAAAAATACAACCAGCATCAGCCCATCTATTGTAGTACATATCCTGATAATGCTCAACCGTAGCTCGATTGACCTCTCTTTGCTCATCAGAGTTTGCTTGACTCTCAAATAACTCCTCTTGTGAATGATCAGAACTATCATCATCATTAGCATTCTCTGCTGTATTCTCTGCAGGAACATTCTCAGCAGCAGTTTCAAAATTACTCTGTGCAGCTTCAACAATAACTTTCTCTGCAACAGGTTCTGGAATCTCAGAGTTTGCAACAAACTCTGTTTCAACAGGAACAGACTCTGCCATAGCTTCATCGAAATTCTCTACAGCAGCTTCAGTAGTTATCTGCTCAGCTTTATTAGTCTCAGAGTTTGGAACAAACTCTGCTTCTATGGGAACATTCTCTGTTGCATCCTTGTCAGCAACATCAGGATTTGCAGCAACAGTTTCTGTAGCAGTAGCAGCTAAAGTCTGATCAACTTCCTCACCTTTCTCAATTTCAAAAGAAATTATTTCTGTATGAGAAGCCATAGATTCTTCAATTTCAGCAGTATCTTGATCAGCTTCCAAACCCTCTGTGAAATGTTCAGAGTTTACAGAGATGTTTGCTTCAACTTCCATATGAAATCCTTGTGGCTCAAAAAACTCAGCCTCAATATTTTCTGTAGCCTCCTGAACAATAATTTCAGGAGCTTCATCTGCAATCTCAACATGTGCTCTATCCTCTGTGGACATAGTAGCTTCATTTGCAGCTTCCTCAACTACATCATCAGCCTTTGATGTAGGAGCTTCTACATCAGCACTTACCATTTCAGGCATAGATGCTGCTTCAGCAACATTTTCCTCAAAAACCCTGTCCAGATGGACAGCTTCAGCATTTACATTGGATGCACCAAAGAGATGTGCAGCCACCAATCTTCTTTTTCTCTGATGAAGAGTTTCATCATCAGTTTCACTCTCCTCATCAGCATTATCAGACTTTTCCCTATTGGCCCTTCTTTTCTGTAACCTTTTCTTCTGAGGCATATCATCAGTATTTGATACCCCAGCTTCAGCTTCTGATGGCTTCACTCTTGCAGACTTAACAGCCCTTACCTTAGACTTCTTTGACCTCTGTGATTGAGACACAGAAGGTCCAGCTTCAGCGTTTACAAGTTGTTGTTGTTGTAAGTTGACCAGGAATTGTTGCACAGACTCATGTAGCAACAAAACACCAACATCTCCTTTCTTGTTATCTTTATTGGTTAGATCAGAGAATATGCGTTTATGTAATTTAAAACAGGGAATCACATCATTCTCATCTATCTCTACGTCAGAAACACATTCAGAGAATATCAATTGACAAAATCTTGCAAAATAGACGACACCTCTGTTTTCATTCATTTTCTCACCTATATTATTTAGAACTAGCCTAGCAACATCAAAATTACCTCCATAAAGAAGAGAAAACCCGATTTGCAGACTATCCGTGGGAATAGCATCCCAATTCGTGCATTTCTTGCCGAACGCCCTTGTTATGCAGTCGAAAAAGAAACTCCATTCCTTTCTCAAGAGCGGTCGCTTCAACTGACCAAGCTTTGTCAGTGGCCCAGAGTATCCTATTTCCCTCATCATTCGAACTAACTCAGAATCTCCAACAGAGATTATGAAAGCATTAAAGTCTTCAAGGCCCAGAGCATCACGAACAGTTGTAGGAGTAACTACAAACTCTTCTCCTTGAAATTCAAAGATAATAGATGGAGACCCAGACTCTCCTCCATTGTCATAAGTACCTGTCTGCCAAAAAGATCTGATTTGAGATGCAGACAGCTTCAACGGTGCTGTGAGAGCAGTTCCAACATCAGAGTTTGACAAGAAATCTTGAATCAAATGAAACGCCTCCGGTGCGTTCTCATTTGCCAAAGGAGCAGCATAGTTATTAGGAACGAATTCTAACCCAGAAGCAGTAAACATTGTAGTAGCCATTAGAAAAGTTTAGAAGAAAGATAGAGAAAAGTATCGAATGTATGCAGTGAAAGTGTTTGAGACAGTGTTTGTGAGTAAAAACTTATGAAAAGATGAAGTGTGTAAAAGAATGAACCGTTTATGTGTAGTAAGTTTAAATAATAACAGTGAAAATTAAAACCCAATCGTTTTAATCATTACTACACACAGCAGGCGTCTTTGAAAAATGTGTGAGTGGGACAGATGTCAAACATGTATACGCTGACAGCTGTATGTAACAACTTCCAATACACACGCGCAGTAAAAATAGCCATAATTACCGCTTTCCACACTGTTCAAAACACTCAACCTCTCTCTCCTCTGTTTAATACAAATTTGAACCGTTTGTACTCATACTCTTTCGTATTTCTAAACAATTGTCTAATCTCAAAATTATAAAATGTCTGAAACAAAGAAATCATTTTAATCATCAGAGATTAAAACAAAATTACCTCGGCGTATTTCTCACAATACATCAGTGTTTACCATTTGTCCTTCTTTGTCAATAAACTCTTTTCGCAAACTGTACAGGTGTGAATAATTGTGTGTGCTATAGCAGAGTTTACTGAATATGAATATTTAGACCATCTCAAAGTGCATAAAATCCACAAACTTAAGTAGTAAAAACTGGTTGCCTAAACTCTCATGTAAAACATAAAATCTGATTTTTCTATCTAAACTCTGTATTTTGATATCCTTTCATTTGGATATATCTTTTATTCTTCACCCCCTTCATATATATATATATATTTATTTTTTTTTGTTTTTTTTAATTTTTCCAGTAATCAGTGGTTGGCACTAGTCACCAAAAATCAAAGATTTTAGCCCTTATTTCATACAATAAGTTCCTGGATCTTCCTAGGCACAACATGATCTCAAAGGAATTTGTGCTCTTTTTGGCATCTTTCGATTTGAGGGTGAATTATTTATAATTAATAATCAGAGTTTAGACTTTTCATCAGTTAATGTAATTAATTTATGAGAGAAAATGCAAACAGCTAATACAACTTCAGTGTATAGAATCAATAAACTAAGAGATGCTATAAATATAGAGACAGTATCATGCTGTGTTAACTTACTGCACATATTTGAGATCAGAATCTAAACAACTCTTAAGGATTCACAATTACTTACTGAGAATTATGTTTCATACAAATTTCTTCATTGGTCCATATGTTTCAGACAAAATTACAATCAGAGTATAGCATTAGACTATAACTATCAGAGTATGACCAACACTTTATGACTAACAGAGTTTAGCATCAGAGTTTACTTTCAGAGTTTATGACACTGGTACTCATAACAGTTAATACATGCAAGGAATCATGAGCATTAAAAATCAAATATATATAGTTTTTGAGTCTAACCCGTATCTCTAGTCAAAACCAGAGATCATTCCAAGTTCATTTACCAATCTTGTAAAAGTAGCTTCACTCAAAGGTTTGGTGAAGATATCTGCAAGTTGTTGGTCTGTAGACACAAAATGAAGCTCAATATCTCCTTCTTCCACATGTTCCCTGATAAAATGATACCTTATGCTGATGTGCTTGGTCATGGAGTGCTGTACTGGATTTCCTGTCATAGTAATAGCACTTTGGTTATCACAGAAAATAGGTATTTTAGAGTACCTCAAACCATAATCCAGCAACTGATTCTTCATCCACAGAATCTGTGCACAACAGCTACCAGCAGCTATATACTCTGCTTCTGCTGTGGATGTGGAAATTGATTTCTGTTTCTTGCTGTACCAAGAAACCAATCTGTCACCTAAGAATTGACAGCTTCCACTTGTACTTTTTCTGTCTATCTTACAGCCTGCAAAATCTGCATCAGAGTAACCAATTAGCTTAAACTCTGATTCTCTAGGATACCACAAACCCAAGGTTATGGTTCCTTTGAGATATTTGAAAATCCTTTTTACAGCTGTTAGTAGATCCAAAGATAATATCATCTACATAAATTTGAACTAAAAGCAAATCATCACCAGAATTGAAATAAAACAAGGTTTTATCAATTGTACCTCTTGTGAACCCACTCTCTAAAAGAAATTGAGCAAGAGTTTCATACCATGCTCTTGGTGCTTGCTTTAGTCCATATAATGCTTTGTCAAGCCTGTAGACATAATCTGGATGCTTGGGATCTACAAATCCTGGTGGTTGTTCAACAAACACTTCTTCTTCAAGCTTCCCATTGAGAAAAGCAATTTTCACATCCATCTGAAAGACTTTAAACTTCTTGTGTGCAGCATAGGCCAGAAAAATTCTTATGGCCTCCAATCTTGCAACAGGAGCAAAGGTTTCATCATAGTCAATCCCTTCCTGTTGTGAATAACCTTTAGCCACAAGTCTAGCCTTGTTTCTTGTAATCACACCTTCACTGTCAGTCTTGTTTCTGAAAACCCACTTTGTACCTACAATTGATCTATTCTTTGGTCTAGGTACAAGTGTCCAGACTTCATTTCTTTCAAATTCATTTAACTCTTCTTGCATTGCTGTAATCCAATTAGCATCTTGAAGTGCTTCCTCCACCTTCTTTGGTTCTGTTTGAGACAAGAAAGCATGATACAGACACTCATTATTTGTTGCACTTCTAGTTCTCACACTAGCATCAGGATCTCCAATTATGAGGTCAGGTGTGTGTGCCTGTGTCCACTTTCTTGCTGTTGGTAAGTGGTTTCTTGCATCATTATTGGATCCTCCCCCTTGATCCATGCTCTCCTGATTCATAAGTTGACTTTCTGCAGCATCTGAGGCTCCCCCTGAATTGGATGGCTCAGAGTTTGAACTGTCAGAGTTTGAATCAGTTTCCTCAACTGACTCATTTTCTGTGTCTTGTTGAGCTTCTTCACGCTCCCCCTCAACTGGTTCTCTATGTTGTTCAATTTGAGAATTTTCAGTTTCTCCAGTATTTACCAGTAGAGGTTGTTAGGAATATGTTGTTCTTGATGATAATTATAAAAACACTTAGTAGATTTTGTATTAAGTCATTTTTGTAACTGTCAACGAAATGGCATGCTTTGCAGTGTTTCGTTGACAGGAAGCTCATCAACGGAATGAGTGTCATAGCAATTGCACTGTACAATACTTCATAGTTTGATATACAGTTTGTTGTGAGTATTAGATAGGTTTTCTAAGTCATGTTGACTAATGGTTAGATAGGCAAAATAGGTTGGATAATTGTAAATATATTGTGCCTTGTAATTTTGCCTAAGTGAAGACATGTCAACGGAATGAAGATTACTCTATCAACGAAACAAGGAAGCTCATCAACGAAACAAGGAATAAAGCTATCAACGAAACACATCTCCACAACATCAACGAAACACTATTACTTTTTGAATAGTTGACCAAGTGATAGTGACAGTTTACTGAACAGATCTAAAGGAGATATGGAAGTGTACTTTGCATTGGAAGCCATCAAAATGGTTACTGGAATTATGGAAACATTCCAATTTCCAATAAGGCTCTTGGGAATGATCATTATAAGCATGAAGACAAAAGCAAGGATCTCCAAGGACCATTGGACAAAAGGAATGAAAAGCAAGCTACTGATGGTTACTACTATTGTTCTTTAGTTTAGCCAAACGTAGAATTGTAAACTTGGGTATTTATAACCAAGTGTAGCAGTTACTTTAAAAAGTAAGAGAAGAAAAACAAATAGTTTGTATTAGCTATCTTTGAGAGCATTCTTCTCTACAACTCTGTAACTGAGCAGCTGTGTACATTTGTATCACAGATTAATTCCGCAATAAAAACACTTCAGTTGGATCATCAAACAATCCAACTGAATTATTTATATCTTGTGTTTTTATTTATTCAGTTTAGTTTAATTTCTTAAAGTGTTTTTAAGTTTAAGAAAATATCAAGAATTGTATTCAACCCCCCCCCCCCTTCTACAATTCTGTTAGGTCATTTGGGATTAACAATTGGTATCAGAGCAAGCTTCTAACATACAAGAAGTTTAAAGATCAAGACCAAAACAGAAACCATGGTGAAGAAGGATGCAGGTGTGAAGATACCAGTTCTTGATAAGGACAATTACTTTCACTGGAAAGTAAAGATGCATTTACATCTCATGTCTATGGATGAGAGATATGTAGACTGCATTGAGAAAGGTCCACACGTTCCCATGAAGTTTGCATCTAGAGTTGGAGTGCCAGATGATGCTCCTGATGTAGAAATTCCAAAACTTGTCTCAGAATGGACTATTGAAGATCTTGCAGAAATCCATAAAGATAAAAGAACCATGAACATTCTGTTTAATGGTTTGGAACAAGAGATGTTTGACAATGTCATAAACTGTACAACCTCCAAGGAAGTATGGGACACTGTCAGAACACTATGTGAAGGAACTGAGCAAGTAAGGGAGAACAAAATGCAACTCCTTATACAACAATATGAGCACTTTCACTTTAAAGCTGGTGAAACCCTAAATGACACGTTTAGTAGTTTTCAAAAGCTTCTGAATGGATTAAAGTTGTATGGGAGAATCTACCAAACTAAGGACTCAAACCTTAAATTTCTAAGAGCTCTTCCAAAAGAATGGAAGCCTATGACTGTTTCTCTAAGAAACACTCAAGAGTACAAAGATTACACTCTTGAAAGGCTGTATGGAACATTGAAGACTTATGAGCTGGAAATGGAGCAAGATGAGGAAATTGAAAAGGTACAGAAGAAGGGTGGATCTATTGCATTGATTGCATCTGTGAACCAACTGGAAGATGATAATAAAGAAACTGCAAAGGCCACAACTAGTCGATCTAGTTGTAGGAGTGATGTTAGCAAGGGTAAAGACAAGATGACAGAAGAAGAAGAATCAGAACCAGCCAACTTGGATGACTTAGATGAGATTGATGAACACATTGCTTTTCTGTCAAGAAAATTCTCTAAATTCAAGTTCAAAAGAAACTCAGAAGCAAGGCCACCAAGAAGAGACTTTCAACCTAGCAAAACAAACTGGATTGAAAAGTCTAAATCTAAATGTTTCAATTGTGGAATGCTTGGTCACTTTGCTGGAGACTGCAGAAAGCCGAAGATTGAGAAGAGCAACAGGAAATTTGAGCCTGTTGATTATAAAAAGAAATACTTTGAACTTCTCAAGCAAAAGGAAAAGGCTTTCATGTCTCAGGAGTATGATTGGGCTGGTAATGGTGAAGATTCTGATGATGATGTTGAATATGTCAACTTGGCTCTTATGGCTAACAATCATGAGCAGGAAGCAAGCTCCTCAAGCAACCAGGTAACAATTACTAATCTTTCTGAGCTTTCTAAAGAGGAATGCGATAGTGCAGTAAATGAAATGTCTACTGTATTATATAATTTGCGTGTTACTCTTAAATCACTTACCAAAGAGAATTCAAGAATTAAAGAGACTAATTTGCTCTTAAGTGATAGGAATGCAATGTTAGAAGCACAGCTCATTGAATTTGAGAAAATGAGATGTGTTAGTAGGGATGCTAAGAAGGAACTTGAGAACGTGTTACAAAGGGAAGAAATTCTTAAGACACAACTAGAAATAGAACAGAGTGTGATTGCTAAATGGAAAGATGCCAGGAATGTTGCTACCAACATCATTAATGTTCAAGGTATGGAATCTTTCTGTGAACAATCATGGAAAAAGAACAAAGAGAAACTAGGGTATGTTTGTGAAGCCTTAGATTCAGAAACAGAGTCAACAAACAACAATGATCACTTGTTGAAGGTTGATATGTCAACGGAATGCGATGTTTCGTTGACACATGAACCATCAACCGATCAGGGTGTTTCGTTGACAGAGAAAAGAAAAGATGAACTCACTAGACTTAATAATAAGTATGGTCCTGTCACCAAGAACTTTGTTCAAGGTGAGTCTAGTAAATCAAAGAAAGTTGAGAAGCCTGTTGAGAGAGCTAATGTAGGTCACTTGTCCAACAAGCAATTGAAAGATAAGATAGAGAATGTTCAAATTGAGGCTAAGGGAAATAAAAGGAATAACAGGAATGACAAAGTAGGAATTAACAAACACAACAATTACACACCTGATAAATATGCTCCTAGAAAGACATGTGTCAATTGTGGAAGTGTTAATCATCTATCTACTAACTGCAAATCTGTTAAGAAAACTGCTAATATGAAAATTCCCGAGCCTGCAATGAATAATCTTATGCCTACAATGCCTGTTATGCCTAACATGTTTGCTCCATGTGCACAATTTCAAAATCCATATGCCAGCATGCCATTTGTGCCTAATCCATACATGAATATGTTTAGTATGCCACAAATGCCATGGAATATGAATAATATGTGTGTTCCTTCAAATATGCATGCTGTAAATGAAAATGTGAGCAACAATCAGAAATCAACACCAAGAGTAAAAGTTGATTTAAATCAAAATGAGCCCAAGGTGAAAAATGATATAAAAGGAAAAGCAAAGGCTAACAAAACAGGACCCAAGGAAACTTGGGTACCAAAATCAACTTGATTTGGTTTCATTGTGTGCAGGGAGACAAAAGGAATCTTTGGTACTTGGATAGTGGTTGTTCAAGACACATGACTGGTGATTCTACCCTGCTCACAGAGTTTCAGGAAAGAGCTGGCCCTTGTATTGCTTTTGGAGATGACAGCAAAGGCTACACTAAGGGATATGGCTTGATTTCAAAAGAGAATGTCATCATAGATGAAGTTGCATTGGTGGATGGTCTTAAGCACAATTTGCTTAGTATCAGTCAACTTTGTGACAAAGGGTTTTTAGTTACTTTTTCAAAAGAAGCCTGTGTTGTTTCTAGAGGAGGAAATAACAATGTGGTAATGACTGGATTCAGAAGAGGGAATGTGTACATTGCTGACTTTAGTAGCACAAGTCCAGACACCATCACTTGTCTTTTCAGCAAAGCAAGCAAGGATGAAAGTTGGCTATGGCACAAGAAATTATCTCATCTGAATTTCAAGGTTATGAATGATTTGGTAAGGAAGGATCTTGCTAGAGGAATTCCACAGGTGGAGTTTACCAAGGATGGTTTGTGTGATGCCTGTCAAAAAGGGAAACAAAAGAAGGCATCATTCAAAAGCAAGACAGAGTCATCAATTGTCCATCAGCTTGAATTACTTCATATGGATCTGTTTGGTCCTGTAAATGTCATGTCTATTTCAAAGAAGAAATATTGTCTTGTGATTGTTGATGATTTTTCTAGATTTACTTGGACCTTCTTTTTACATTCTAAAGATGAGGCAAGTGAAATCATTATCAATCACATCAAGATGGTAAACAATCATCCTGACTTGAAAGTAAGAAGGATCAGGAGTGAAAATGGGAAAGAATTTAAGAATTCAAGCATGAAGATATTCTGTGAAGAAAATGGCATTATGCATGAGTTTTCAGCAGTAAGGACACCACAACAAAATGGTGTAGTTGAAAGGAAAAACAGAACACTTATTGAAGCTGCTAGGACAATGCTAGATGAATCAAAGTTACCAACTTATTTTTGGGCTGAGGCAGTTAACACAGCTTGCTTCACTCAGAATATTTCTTTGATTAATCAGGCCAAGGGAATGACCCCTTATCAACTACTCAAAAGAAAGAAGCCACTATTGGATTTTCTTCATGTCTTTGGATGCAAGTGCTTTGTTCTGAGAAATCAAGCTGAGCATTTGAGGAAATTTGAAGCAAAGGCAGATGAAGCAATATTTGTGGGATATTCAGCAGGGAAAGCTTACAGAGTCTATAATCTCAGAACCAACATTGTTATGGAATCTGTACATGTTGTTTTTGATGATCTCAAAATTCAAGGTCTCTGTGATGAAGGTTTCCATGAAAGTCTCTCTTTTGAGAATGAGGAAGGAGATCGAATGAATCATGTTAAGACTACTGAGAAACAGCCTAAAGTTGTTGCATCTAGCACAGATGAGAGCATCAGTGAAGATGAAATTGCTGCATTAAGATTGAAAAGAATAGCTGCTAGTAGACCAAATGGTCATTTCGTTGACAGTCAAGATGGTGGTTTCGTTGACAGTCAAAATGAGCGTTTCGTTGACAGCCAAATCAGTCATACCGTTGAAGGTCATAGAAATGTCTCAAGAAGTGATCATTTAGGGACAACAAACTCAGGGGGAGTTTCTCAAGGACAAATATCCAATCAAGGCAATCATGATCATGAAGCTACCTCGTCTAGAGCAAATCTACCTCCCTCAAGAAAATGGACTAAAGATCATCCCTTTGAACTTATTATAGGTGATGTTTCTTCAAAAGTCCAAACTAGAAGAGCAACTCAAGAAGAATGTCTATATAGCAGCTTTCTGTCTCAAGATGAGCCAAAGAAAGTTGAGGATGCACTTCTAGATCCAGATTGGGTTTTGGCTATGCAAGAAGAGCTAAACCAATTTGAAAGGAACAATGTTTGGAAGCTGGTGCCCAAGCCTAAGGACAGGAGTGTAATAGGCACAAAATGGGTGTTCAGAAACAAGATGGATGAAAATGGCATAGTCACAAGGAACAAAGCAAGACTAGTTGCAAAAGGCTACTCACAGGAAGAAGGAATTGATTTTGATGAAACATTTGCTCCTGTTGCAAGACTAGAAGCAATAAGGATTTTCCTAGCCTATGCAGCCCATGCCAATTTCAAAGTCTATCAAATGGATGTGAAAAGTGCTTTTCTGAATGGGGAATTGGAAGAGGAGGTCTATG
Source organism: Heracleum sosnowskyi (assembly GCA_030848705.1). Classification (NCBI taxonomy): domain Eukaryota; kingdom Viridiplantae; phylum Streptophyta; class Magnoliopsida; order Apiales; family Apiaceae; genus Heracleum; species Heracleum sosnowskyi. Next base: position 139,707,937 of record CM061237.1, read on the forward strand.
TGAGTCAACCTCCTGGTTTTGAAGATGATGATTTTCCAGAATATGTATACTTCCTCCTCAAAGCACTCTATGGTTTGAAACAAGCACCTAGAGCCTGGTATGACACACTCTCACAGTTTCTTCTTGAGAATCACTTCACTAGAGGTACTGTAGATAAAACTCTTTTTCACAGGATTGTGAATGGCTCTACTATACTTGTTCAAATTTATGTAGATGACATAATCTTTGGGTCTACAGATGTGAAACTTTGTCAAAAGTTTGCCAAGCTTATGCAAAGTAAATATGAAATGAGCATGATGGGAGAATTAACTTACTTTCTTGGTCTTCAAGTGAAGCAAGTTAATGAAGGCATTTTCATTAGTCAAACAAAATATGTTCATGATTTATTAAAGAAATTTAACTTAATGGAATGCTCTCCTGCCAAAACTCCCATGCCCACTGCCACCAAACTTGAATTGAATACTAAGGAAAAATCTGTGGACATCTCAAGTTACAGGGGCATGGTAGGCTCACTTTTGTATTTAACAGCTAGTAGACCTGATATTATGTTTGCTACATGTCTATGTGCTAGATTTCAGGCTGATCCTAGGGAATCCCATTTAGTTGCTATTAAAAGAATTTTCAGATATCTCAAGGGAACACCAAACCTTGGCATTTGGTATCCTAGAGAATCTGGTTTTGAACTAATTGGTTATTCAGATGCAGATTATGCAGGATGTAAAATTGACAGGAAAAGCACAACAGGCACCTGTCAATTCTTAGGAAACAAGCTTGTGTCATGGTTCAGCAAGAAACAAAACTCAGTTTCCACCTCCACAGCTGAGGCTGAGTATATTGCAGATGGAAGTTGTTGTGCACAGATTTTATGGATGAAAAATCAATTACTTGATTATGGATTAAGAGTTGAGAAAATTCCTATTTTCTGTGACAACACTAGTGCCATTGCCATTACTGAGAATCCAGTGCAGCATTCAAGAACCAAGCACATTGACATCAAGTACCATTTCATTAGAGAACATGTTATGAATGGTACTGTGGAGTTACATTTTGTTCCAAGTGAACAGCAACTTGCAGACATCTTTACCAAGCCACTTGATGAATCAACATTCTCAAGATTAGTAAGTGAGCTAGGTATGCTAAATTTCTCTTAATTATTTCTGAGATGTTTGTAAGTCATAATGCAGCCAGAAATTTGCTATGATTTTCTGTGATTTAATTTTCTCAGGAAAAAGTAAAATTTTGTCTAAGTCAAAATAACTATGCCAACGAAACAAACCATTTCGTTGACAGTCTTAGCATTTTTTTGGGTGTTTCGTTGATAGCTCTTTTATGTCAACGAAACACAGCTGTATCAACGAAACAGACGGGACTGTAAACGCCCAATTCTGATTCGTTGATTTAGCGCTTTTTATCTGAACCGTTGAAAACTGACACGTCTTTTACCACGATCTATGCATACTTCCCTGTAAGTATAAATCATGGTAATACTTTAAGAGTAACGGTTATATTTTTAAGCCAATCCAGTAATTTACTTTTATTATTGGACTCATTTTCTGAGAATTTTTGGGGGCGTATTTAAGAATTTCTATTTTCTTTAATTCCTTTTTACCTGCTCTCAAAAATTCCAAAGGCTTTTCTCTCTTTTTCTCTCTAACAAGCAACTCAGTTCGAAGCTTTTCCTCACTCAACAATGGCACCCATAGTCAAGCTTATGTCTGCTGGAGGGTTCATCTATGAGAAGAACAACTCCATCCCGTTTGTTGCAAAGGAAAACCCGAACAGACTTTTCTTCAAAATGATGGATTTCATGAAGAATTGCAAGTTGAGCTATGCGATGTTTCACTCTACACCACTCTACAATGAAGTAATTGAGGAGATTTGGACCTCATGTGAGTATAGTGGAACAAATTGCACTCTGCAATTCACTCTCCAAGGTAATGAGTACATAGTTAATTCTGATGTTTTGCAAGCATGTTTACAAATTCCTGATAATAACTGTGATGCTTTGCCTACTAACACTGAAATAACTACCATGCTAAATTCTATAAACTACTCTTTGCCTACTGATAATCTGGGTAGAATAATTAGGAGAGGTTTGGTTAGGGAATACAGTTATTTAGCTGATGCATTCATTAAGGTCTTTTCTGGAAAGATTAGTAATTTTGATGCATTAACTAACTCTATGTTAATTCTCCTAACCATGCTTCTAAATGATAGATATTTCAACTTTAGCACCCAACTTATGTATGAAATTGGTGCTAAGATGGGTGATAAGGCAAATAGGAAGAAAAATATCTATTATGCAAGGTTTCTGATGATGCTGGCTAATCATGTTAGTCCAGCACCATTAGTTATCTCTAACCCTAATGCCAGGTTTGAGTGCTTTGTACAAGAAAAGAGAGTATTGACAGACATACTGAGGCTGAACTACAATGGTGATGTTCCAGTGGTGTATCTGCCAATCATTGAGGTAACTACTACTATACCTGTTAGTATAGCTGTTACTTCTATTGTCTCCTCCAACCTTGTTGCTATGGAGTCTGTAGCTGTGTCCCAACAGGCTCCTGCCCCAGCAACTAAATCAAAATCAAAGAAATCCTCCAAGCCAACCTCAGGTGCTTCTCAAAAGGCACCTGTTGTAAAAACTACCACACAACCTAAGGGGAGTGAGTCTGGAGTTGTAAGAGGTGAGGGAAGGGGTGAAAATCAAAGAAACCCCAAGAATAAGGAAGGTGAGGTAAGTGTTTCCCAGCCTAGCCCCATTGTGTCTTCCCAACAAGGCACAATGAGTAAAATGGATTTAAACACAAGTCTAATTGCATCCTCCCAAAAGGATGTGATTATTGAAACAAGCTCTTCACCTAGAGCACAGTCCAAAAGGGTAAGGGACACTTCAAGCCCAAAGTCTACATTTTCCCAATACCAAAGGAGAGTGAAGCAAAAGACCAAGGGTTCACAGGGTGCACACACACTGGAAGCAACACTTCCAGTTTCTCAAATTCAGTTTGATGTAACCCCTATTATTACTCTGGGGTTACAGTCCCACTCTCTAAACATTAATCTTGATTTATCTCCATCCAATTCACCAACTCAATCTTTAGATGTGGACATGATCCATACATCTTTTCCTGATTCTCCAACTCTAATCTTGGAGAAGCCCCACTCTGAAGCTGATGGTCATCACTTATTAAGTGATTTGTTGGGCCATCAACCAAGTTTTTCTGAAACTGCAAGAGAATCTGTGGACCCCAATCTAAAATCAATCACCACAGATTCTACTGTAATTTCACTTTCTCAAAATGCTTTATTGACTTCATCAACGAAACAGCCTCTTTCGTTGACAAGTGTTTCTCCATCAACGGTACCTATACCGTTGATAGTTCAAACTACCATTCCGTTGATAGGTCATTCTACACCTTTTACTGAAAATCAAGTTGTTTCCACAACTAGTGTAGATGACCTGGTGGTAGTTGAGACACTTTTAGGTTTGAAAGGGAGTGAAATTGAGAGGCTGGCTTGCAGCCAGGCAAAAGGAGAGAATGAGAGTGAGAGGCTGGCTATTTCTTCCAGCCAGGCAAAAGGAGAGATTGAGAGTACCACCTTAGTAGGTGAAGGTGAGGGTGTGAGAGGTGTGAGCCATAGGGAGCCCATGATGCAAGAAAAGAGTGGAGAGAGAGAAGGGACTACAGGAGCAATAAGGATGGAAGCAGCCATTGCTAATGAGTTAATGGAGGTCAGTGAGGGAGAAAGGGAACTTACTTTCCAAGAGCATTATCAACAAACTCTGGATAGTATTTCCCTGGATCCTGAGACCTTTACTCATCCTGTGCCAGCCTATCAAGTTATGGCTCAACAGGGCAATGTGGAGGCAGAAAGGTCACTCAACTTAATTCATACTACTGCATCAATGCAAAGAGCAAAGGATGCCTTGACCAATCTACCTCCAGGAGCTGCAGCAAGTGGAGACTTTGAGTTTTCTGATGATGAGGACAGCTATGGTGATAATCTACAGGTGGCCACCACTTCACAGACTGGGACTTCTGTGGTGCCTCCTACACCAAGCTGGCTTTCTCAGGATATACATGGCAGAGCCACTCTAGATGCTGCTATCTCAAGGCAGTACAATGAGGCCTATCTAGCTCATGAGTCTGCAAATGCAAGGGACAAGAAATTCTACAAGGCCATCATGGATTCTCTGGAAATTCAAAGGCTACAAATGATGCAGACAAGGATTGAAGCTACAGAAATCAAGGACTCCATTAGCAATCTCAGGGATGCTAACTACAGGATGTTGGATGAAAAGCTCCCTCTTCTCACTGTGTCCAAGATGACCAGGTTTTTCTCTAAGGAACCTGAGGTGGCTACATCCTTGAAAACTCTCTCTACAAGAGTGGACAAGGTGGAAGCTACACTTTCTCAAATGCAGAAGGAACATGAGAAGCAAACTCAGCTACTCACTCAGCTAGTGGCAGCTCAAGGCCTCCCAGTCATCTCTCTTGATGCTAACAAAAAGGGGGAGAAGTCTAAGGAGCTAAACATTCAAATCACAAAAGTGTTGGTCCCAGCCATTTCACTGCCACAGGAGCCACTAGCAATGGGGGAGTTTGGAAAGAAGAAGAAGGATAGTATTGACTTGATCCAGGAAGCTTCTATGAGGATGAAACTTGCAGAACAAATTAAAGATCACTGGTCCAACATAGAAGCAAGGTTCAAGAACATTACTGAATCTTCAAAGACAGATCAGCCATCAACAAATGCAATGGTGATTGTACAAATGGAGCCACAGTTCAAGAGCTCTTATGCTATAGAGCCTCTTCAGCATGGAATCCTTCAAGATTCAAGAAATGAGAAGGGTCAATCTTCATGCTTTACGAATGTGGATGCAAGAGGGATGTCTCCAATATCACCTGCCAAACCCAAAGGCAAGAACATTGAAAGGATATTTTATCCTGCTCCAAAGCCAGATGAGTTCAAAGTCCTAGGGAAGCTGATCATTGAGAGCAAGGCAAGCAATCATCCAAGCATAAGGAAACAAAGGGCCATCATCTACAGGGACAGCAAGGAAATCTGCATTTGGGTTGGTCACCCAAATTTTGCAAAGGCCAAGGCTGAAGAATCTGAAAGGGCAGCAATGCAAGCATTGGCAGTTGCTCAAGCACTTGAAGATGAAGAAACCTTTCAGGAAGAAAAAGCCAAGGATGGAGCTAATGAAGCTGAACCAGCAAGGAAAAGTGTAAGGCAACCAAAGGCTAGAGCTAAGAGGAATCTGAACTTTGAAAAAGAGGACTCTCTGGACACTGCTCAAGCCCCTTCCACAACAAGTGCACATCAAATTCCTATTGATCCACCTATTGGAGGAAAGTTGGCCTGTGACCCTGCACACCCTGTCAACTTTCATGATCAACCAATCATGCCAAAGGAGGAGCCTATTGAATTTGATGAAGCCTATTTTCCAAAGTTCCTATTTGAAAAGGATCAACCAATGAAGACAAAGAAAAGGGCTGTCAAGGCAAAGCCAGTATTTGTGAGGAAGCCACAATCTCAGAAACCCCCTACAAATCCAGAGGACTGCATGTACATTGCTGACATCAGGGAAGAATCCAGCTTACATCTTGATTTAGACAACCTGGTGGAAGTAAGGGGCATTGCAGCTTCTTAAAAGTTACCTGAAAGATTGATTTTCACATACAAGGGTGGGAGAGAACAAACATGGCCTCTCTACAGAATTTTAGGAAAAGACTACCAAACACTACTCACAGTGTTTAGATGCTTGAAGAAAGACTTTGGCTTCACCAAAACAGCCAAGTCTGAGGTGGTCTCCAAGATATGTCAAATAAAGGCTAGCTGGAACAAGCCTGAGGCTCTTCCCAGGATGCTAAGAGTGCCCTCAACAGGAAAGAAGATCCATCTTCAACCTTACTGGATGATGGAATTTAAGGACAAGGACAACTGCAGAAGGTTCTTCAGGATGGAAGACCAGCTGGATAAGGCATCCAATCATACTCTAAGGTTCATGCAATCCAAGCTTGGTGATCAAGATGAAGAAGAGAAGATCTTTTACAGAAGGCTACAGGTCCAGATTGAGGAAAACAACTCTAGGAGAGGGAAGAAGACTATGCCTCAAAGAAGACCAAGATGAATCATTTGCTCAGTCTAGAGGAGCACATTTGGGCATTAGTCTTGTAAGTCTTATTTTATGTCTAAAACTTAATGAAGCTAAATGCAAATTCTACTTTTATCATGTGTAATTTAACTGAGTGTTTTTGTTATCATCAAGGCTCTTGATTTATGGCTGTTATTCTATCAGTCATAAATTGGGGGAGATTGTTAGGAATATGTTGTTCTTGATGATAATTATAAAAACACTTAGTAGATTTTGTATTAAGTCATTTTTGTAACTGTCAACGAAATGGCATGCTTTGCAGTGTTTCGTTGACAGGAAGCTCATCAACGGAATGAGTGTCATAGCAATTGCACTGTACAATACTTCATAGTTTGATATGCAGTTTGTTGTGAGTATTAGATAGGTTTTCTAAGTCATGTTGACTAATGGTTAGATAGGCAAAATAGGTTGGATAATTGTAAATATATTGTGCCTTGTAATTTTGCCTAAGTGAAGACATGTCAACGGAATGAAGATTACTCTATCAACGAAACAAGGAAGCTCATCAACGAAACAAGGAATAAAGCTATCAACGAAACACATCTCCACAACATCAACGAAACACTATTACTTTTTGAATAGTTGACCAAGTGATAGTGACAGTTTACTGAACAGATCTAAAGGAGATATGGAAGTGTACTTTGCATTGGAAGCCATCAAAATGGTTACTGGAATTATGGAAACATTCCAATTTCCAATAAGGCTCTTGGGAATGATCATTATAAGCATGAAGACAAAAGCAAGGATCTCCAAGGACCATTGGACAAAAGGAATGAAAAGCAAGCTACTGATGGTTACTACTATTGTTCTTTAGTTTAGCCAAACGTAGAATTGTAAACTTGGGTATTTATAACCAAGTGTAGCAGTTACTTTAAAAAGTAAGAGAAGAAAAACAAATAGTTTGTATTAGCTATCTTTGAGAGCATTCTTCTCTACAACTCTGTAACTGAGCAGCTGTGTACATTTGTATCACAGATTAATTCCGCAATAAAAACACTTCAGTTGGATCATCAAACAATCCAACTGAATTATTTATATCTTGTGTTTTTATTTATTCAGTTTAGTTTAATTTCTTAAAGTGTTTTTAAGTTTAAGAAAATATCAAGAATTGTATTCAACCCCCCCCCCCTTCTACAATTCTGTTAGGTCATTTGGGATTAACAGAGGTTCAGAGTATGCTTCGTCAGAGTTTATCAGAACCGCTTCATCAGAGTTTGTCGGTACTGCTTCATCAGAGTTTACATCATCAGAAAATGAACCTTCATTTTCAAAGCGCAGTTGATCATATTCAATTTTATCTTCAAGTCCAGTTATTTTCTTGTCATCAAATGACACATGTATGGATTCCATGATCACTTTAGTTCTCAGATTGTAAACTCTGAATGCTTTTGTTGATAATGGATAGCCAACAAAGATTCCTTCATCAGCTTTTAACTCGAACTTGGTCAACTGTTCAGGATGAGTCTTCAACACAAAGCATTTGCATCCAAATATATGAAAGTATTTCAAATTTGGCTTCTTATTTTTCACCATCTCATATGGTGTTTTTCCATGTTTGTTAATCAGTGTAGCATTTTGAGTAAAACAAGCAGTTTGAACAGCTTCTGCCCAGAAATAGGTTGGTAACTTTGCTTCATCAAGCATAGTTCTGGCAGCTTCGATTAGAGTTCTGTTCTTTCTTTCAACTACACCATTTTGCTGTGGAGTTCCAGGTGCAGAAAATTCTTGTTTCACTCCTCTTTCTTTGCAGAAAGCTTCCATGATTGAGTTTCTGAATTCAGTTCCATTATCACTTCTTATAATTTTCACTTTGTACTGTGATCCTTTGTCCAGTAGATTTACATGATCCATCAGAGTTTGAGCAGTTTCATCCTTCTTTGATAAGAAATACACCCATGTATATCTAGTATATTCATCAACAATTACTAGAGCATATTTCTTTCTGCCCATAGACATCACATTCACTGGTCCAAAGAGATCAACATGTAGAAGATGATAAGGTTCCACTACTGAAGATTCAGATTTGCTCTTGAAAGATGACTTCCTTTGCTTGGCCTTTTGACAAGAATCACATAGGCCATCTAAGCTAAGTATTGACTTGGGAAGTCCCCTTACAAGATCCTTTCTTATTAGCTCATTAATGTTGTTCAAATTGAGATGAGAGAGCTTCTTATGCCAGTTCCAACTCTCTTCATTTGACATTTTTGCAGTCAGACACACTGTTTTTCCATCAGAGTTTGTTACCAAACTTGCTTCATAAATGTTGTTGTGCCTGTGTCCAACTAGAACAACTCTTCCAGTAGATTTACTGATAACTTCACAGTATTCAGTATGAAAATCTACATGGTTTCCTCTATCACAGATTTGACTCACAGATAGCAGATTATGCTTGAGTCCTGAGACTAGAGCTACATTTGTGATGATGACACTTCCAAGATTAATATTGCCATATCCCAGAGTGTGTCCTATGTTGCCATCTCCATAGGAAACCTTTGGGCCAGCCTTCTCCTCAAAGTCTGATAGCAGGGCTTTATTTCCAGTCATCTGTCCTGAGCATCCACTGTCCAAGATAAGTGTGCTCTCTTTTATACCCTGCAATCACAAACAAACACTAAGTGTTAGTTTTAAGGACCCAGACTTGCTTGGATCCTTTGTCTTTCTTAACAGTGTTAGTTTTTGCAGCGGAATCACTATCAACAGAGTTTAAACTAACATTGTCAGACTTTACACTTGCAGAGTTTGCCCTAACCCACTTCAAGTTGGGCTTTGGCTCATAATAGTTATGATAAATAGCATGATAACTCTTACAAGTATAAATAGAATGCCAAGTGCTCCCACAGTGTGTGCATAAAGTCTGTGGTTTAACCCTTACATAATCATTCTTTACTCCTGATGTAGAAGGTAAAGAATTAATATGTTTGTTCTTATTGCAAAATCTAGCAAGATGATTAGAACTACCACAATTAGAACATGTTTTCCTTGGAGCAGCAGCAGTAGGCAAATGATTATTTCTTTTATTTATGCCTATCTTTCCATTCCTATTCTTCTTGGACCCTTTTGGTTTCATGGCAGATTTTACCTCTTTGAGCTTATGATTGAACTGTTTTCCTGTCATTAAACCAACATTAACCTGTTTTTCACAGACTTTTACTGGTTTTCTAACAGCTTCTATTTCCATAAGTTTTCCTGTTATAATATTTTCCTGTCTTTCACAGGTTTCATCTGATTCCATATCAGCTTCTCTTATTACAACAGATTTTAACTTATTGGTTTCTGGAACAAATTTCACAGGTTTAAGTTGTGGTTTAACCTTAACCTTGTCTTTAAACCTAAGTTCATCAACTTCACAATAGCCTAAACCTACAGAATCTGTCTGAAACACTTGATGAGTGTCTCTTCCAGAGTCTTTCCAAGTCTTGATTATTTTTCTTTCCTTTTCTAGATCAGATTCTAGTTGCTTATATCTTTTGAGCAACTCCTGTTCAACATAAACAACATCATCTCTTTCTTTTTGAATCTGCTTCATATTTTCAAGTTCTCCTTCAAGAAACTTGTTTCTATCTTTAAGACTAAGATTCTCAAATTTAATTCTCTCATTTTCTAAAGTCTGATCCCTATAACTAACATGTACGCTTTTCAGATATACTCTTAATTCAGATATATTATCAGTATCATAAGCATAAGTAGTTAGGGGTACCTTATTTTCAGATGATTCAGTCTCATCTCTGACAGTTGCCATAAGAGCATAATTTTCTCCATCATCAGAGTCTGAAGTATCTGCCCAGTCTTTGCCTTTAGAGATGAGTGCTTTCTCAGTTTTGCCTTTCTTGCACTCTGGAGCATAGTGACCCATCTCCTTACACTTGTAGCACTGGATTTCAGATTTATCCTTCTTGCCAGACTTGGTCTCCCTTCCATCAGACTTTCTAAAACTTTTCCTTTCAGAGTTTGAATCTTTCCTTGAGAATCTCTTTCCTTTCTTGAAGTTCTTGAATCCCATCTTCTTGAAGGTCTTCACCATCAATGCAGCCATTTGCATCATCTGTTCTTCATCATCCTCAGAGTCAGAAGCTTCATCAGAGTTTGAGTCATCATCAGAGTTTGATGACTCACTTTCAGATTTAATGACTAAAGCCTTTCCCTTGGCTTTCTTCCTTGATGATTCCTTCTTGATGGGCTTCTCCTCAACTTTGAGAGCAACAGATTTTGTCTTTTTACTCATTCTTCTATTTCTTTGTTCTATCTCCAGTTCATGAGTTTTCAACAACCCATAGATTTCATCAAGATCTGTATCAGCAAGTTCATAATTATCTCTTATTGTTGTTGTCTTTAGATCCCACTTTTCAGGTAGAGATAACAGAAACTTGAGATTAGACTCTTCAAGATCATATTCTTTATCAACTAGAGATAAATCATTCAGTAGTTTACAGAATCTGTCATATGTCTCAGTCAAGGTTTCATTGGCTCTTGAATCAAAGTGCTCATACTCCTGAGTTAGTATGGTCCTCCTATTCTTCTTAATAGCACCTGTTCCTTGGCATCTGACTTCTAGAGCATCCCATATTTCTTTGGCAGTCTTGCATCCAATTACTCTGTTAGACATCACATTATCTAAGGCACTGTGTAGAAGATGTCTAACTTTTGCATATTTTGCAATTGATGAGATGTCCTCAGCAGTCATATCTTTCTTTTCCTTTGGAACAGTCTTTTGTTCTTGACCATCAACAACAGGAGACAATTTAGTCGGCATATGAGGACCATCATATATTATGTCAAGGTATTCTGGATCTGTAGCCTCCAGAAACATGGTCATCTTCACCTTCCAAATTGGATACTCCACTGGCCTGAGAATTGGAACCCTGATTGTTTCATACCGACTCACAGAATTAGGTTTAACCTGTTCAACCTTGGGAGAAGTTTGATTTTCTTCAGACATGATTATTACTGTGTTTGAATCGTAAAACTGTATATATTAAACAGCCTTGGCTCTGATACCAATTGTTAGGCCGAATACACAATATATAATCAAGTATGTATGAGAATAACAATCAAGAACACTTTTTATAAATCAACAAACTGTAGTTATATTAACAGCTTCTCTCTTTATGATGTTAATGAATCACAAAGAGCTACTAGGTTACAAGAATAATATTTCAATAATCGCATCCCTTCTAGGGATAACCTATCTGTGTTTATATAGTACACAGTTACATACAATCCATCTCTAATTGATATTCCTATAAATTAGCTATACAATTCATATCAATTAAGGATTGCTTCAGTCTTCTATTCCGTTTCCTTAGCTGTATCAATATATTCCGCTTCTTTCCATCTTCAGAATATATTGCTTCTAGAATCTTTATCTTTGCACCGACAGCTAAGTCAACTATCACCACGTCAGACTTTATCAAACTCTGACTGGCTTCAATGTAAACTCTTCACCCAGTCAGACTTTATCAAACTCTGACTGGCTTCTAGATAAACTCTGATATGTACCTGGTACTTAAACACTGATGAACAAACGTCAGCAATTATATCTAACATCCACCAATACCCGATGTACATTGGTGGACCCGATTTTCATCCTCACAACAAGAGCATCAGCATGTGGGTGGTGCACCCATTTGGCATCTTCTTCGCTAAACATAATGTCATCTCTCTCTTTTGTGAACAGATGGGGAGGCCTTTGTTCAAGGCGATGAACGTTGGTTAGAGGACGGTCCTTTGCCTCTCGGGCATATCTCTCTATGGCTTTCTTGCTATCTCCTCCCACATGAGGTCCTCCAATAATAACGTGAATGCTATCTTCCCTAGCAGTCCTCTTTGTGTCATCATCCTTTGCTATCGGGGGTGGAGGGGGCACCTGACGGTACTCAGACTTATGTTTCCGTACTTCCTTCACGACCCATTCCGTTAGCTTTCCCTGTCGAATCAGACTCTCAATCTCATCATTTAGCTGTCGGCAATCTGCCGTATGATGTCCTGTGGATTCATGGTAAGCATAGTATTTAAAGGTGTCCCTTTTACTATATTCCGTCAGAGGGGTGGCTTTCTTGAATACCCCTTTCCCAGCATAAGTGGCATATATATGATCAATGGAGGCCACCAAAAGGGGTATGATTCTGCCACTTGCTGGTGTAAGGCCTCCCAGTCTCCTTATTGGCAGTTTCCCTAGCCCTGTTAAGCTTCTTTGGGCTGGGGCTCCTTTTGAAAATCTTTCTCCTTTCTTCAGGACTAGAAGATCTGTAATAACCTGAATTTTTGGTAGAATTAAAACTTTTCTTATTATGATTAAGTGCATCAGTGAATAGTGAATTTGGTGGATGAATAGTGATTTTGAGAATTAACAAAGTTTTTCATGCCACCTATGTACGAGACGTAGTGTGGATATTCCGAAGTCATATTAGTAATCTACGGAGTAAATAAGTGAATGCAAAGACGATCGGAATTCAGAAATTCCAAATTTAATTTTGGTGAAGTATTTGACCGGGCAGTGAATTATATATTATTATATTCAAGAAATGAGATATTAAATTAAGGATTTGAGGATTTAATATTTTGGAATTTTATTATATTTGATTTGAGAATTTAGAACGAAAACCACTGAGACAGTGAAACGAAGATACTAGAAACCGCTGATACTTTATAACGAGATTAAGCGATTAAGAGAACGAATCATGGATTAAGGATTGAAATTATGACAGGATTAAATAAAGACATGGAAGCAACATGTAACAAGATTAATTCGAGAAATGCAACATTTGGATCATCCATGTGAAAAGAAACGAACTAGTAAAGCTACTTTAACCAAACGCGTGCATGCGCGACACGTGTCCCGGTGACTCACCAAAAGGTGATGACTCACCACTTTTTAAACACAAAAATCAGCATCCTTATCATTATTATCAAGACAAAAAGAAAAGAAAAGAAAGAAGAAAATTCGGGAGGAGAAAAGAGGAGAAAAATGGGAGAGAAAGAAACGATCGTAACTCGAGATTCCGTGGTCCGTTTTTGGCGTTCTACCACTCAAATCGAAGCTCTCGAGAAGCCCGACGTAACCATGGTAAGCAATCACCTCAACCCTGTGATTTACCCCTTCGATTTCAGTGATTAACAGTCGGAGAAGATGATGAATAGTAACTTGTGTTTTGTTTTGTTTTTGGATATTGAGTTTGTAGCTTCCAAAGGTTGTATTAAGCAAGGATCTAAGGTTACATAAGGTATATAGCAGCAAGCAAGCTTGGAGAAGGTATAAAACCTCTGCCCCTTTTGTTTGTATGAGTTTCGAAATGGTTTTGATGTTTATGTAGAGTTAAAAGCATGATTAAGTAATTAGATAAATTGTTGGTTGAGTTTGGAGGATGGGTTATGAATTTTGTTGTGATTATTCCTGGAGGATTTGACTGAGTGGAGGGTGTATAAGGTGGATGGTGAGTTTGGAATTGATTGGTATTGATTTGGGTGTGTTTTGAAAATGGAAAACGTTACGATTATAGCCGTCGTAATACCCATTTGATTTAGGGCTGTTTTGAGCAAGAATTACGAACTGGTCTGGTAATATTTTTGAACAGAACTGACCATGAACATGTAGGTCTTGTTTTAAGGTTTGTTTTGGTATAAAGATCATGTCTATACGATTTACGGTTTAGGAGAAAAGTGAGTTTTAGTAAACGCCGTTCGGAAGAATGACTCATCTCTGTTCAGAAACTTTGAGGCTATATTTGGACCACTTCGGAGCCGTATTAAAATGTGAAATTTTGAGGAATAATACTAGAGACAGTTAGGAAGGCTCAAGAAAAAGATTCGTATTAAAACGATTAGTTTTCGATTTTATAAAAATGTTTTAGTCGAGGTCGCGCAAGTGAAAACCACTAAGAACATGACTTAGAAACCAATGTTGTAAATGATTAGGTATAACTTGTATTCGAGGATCGATTTCAGACTAAACCTACGACTTAAGAAATTGTTGATTAACATGGACTTAGTATGAGCCTATAACGAGCTAGTAATGCCTTGGTTGTGTTTCGCTTACGTGTTTAAGCATTGAGCAAGTGGATTATCCAGGGGATTAATAGTACGTTTTCTTTGACTTTGTCTAGATTATCCGGCATCGTCGCGAACCCCTATCACTTCTCGAGCATCAGGCAAGTTTACTAAACCTTACTCTATTGTTCAGAGTAGGTATATTTTCAAATATTCAATACTTGTGTATTCCCAAGTTATATATATCAAATCTTAGTTGTGAGTATTGTGGCAAGTTTCCTAATTCTATACTTTGAAGTATTGATTATATATTACTGTTGTTGCCATGTGAGGAGTTATACAGTTTTGCGATACATGTTATATATCGTGTTCAATAAGATTTGACTTTTGGATATGATACGAGCTGTGAGATAATGTACTTATGAACCGGTATACCTCGTAGCTCTATAGATAAGAGCATGTTTATTGTTTCGACTCTAGACCGGGAGTCGATATTTGTGTTATATAGATAGTCGTGGAGACCCGGAGGGATTCCAGCGGCAGAATACTATTCATCTTGAGGAATATTATTATTAAACATTAATTATATTTCTAGAAAGTATTAGTTACCTGGAAATGATTTGAGGAATGTTATTTGAATATTACCTCATTCGAAGGTTATTATTTGAAAATGATTTGGTAATTGGCTTATATGTTAAATATGGGATATCAGTTATAAGCCAGTATTCTTATATATGCCCTAGGATAAGGGCGTGTGATTTTCATTAAGGATCAGAAGTGATTGTATTTCTGTATATGCTAAAGATTATTTTTCCGATAAAGACATCGGGTGACTGTTATTTGAGATTTATTAATTAATGAATATTATTTATGTATATTCATTTGAGGCTTACTTGTTCGAGGGTTAATTATGTATTTAATGAACGTTATTTATGTATATTCATTTGAGGACTATTGACTTTAAGAATATTATTGTGAATATTCATTCGAGGATTATTTATTTATTTAATGAATATTAGTTTTGAATATTCATTCGAGGATTATTTATTTATTTAATGAATATTAGTTTTGAATATTCATTCGAGGATTAATTATTTATTTAATGAATATTGCTTTTGAATATTCATTTGAGGCTTATTTATTTAATGAATATTATTTCCTAATATTCATTTGAGGTTTATTTATTTAATGAATATTATTTTAGAATATTCATTTAAGAGTTATTTATTTAATGAATATTACCTTTGAATATTCATTTAATCTATATTTACTTAATGAATATTATTTTCGAATATTCATTTAATCAGTATTTACTTAAGGAATATTATTCCGAATATTCATCTAAGCTTTACTTACTTAATCAATGTCATTGATTATTTTTAAAATCAAAAGAGGTTCCCAAAACAATGTTTTCCATTTAAATTCGTCTTTTAAGAAGATTCAAATGCTCGCTCAACTATCAAAAATACGGGAAACCTGATTTAAGTGACTACTACTCTTTTTAAACTCTCAATTCAAAAACTGTCAAGGGACAGATATTTTCTTGGAGCAATTTAATTGCTGCCAGTCTAATGTTGTGTTACCACCTCAATGATCGAGGGGTAAATTCATGGAACAAGTCGATATCCATTAACAAGCATAGCTTGGGAAATATTGGAGAATCTTCCTTTCCAACCTAGATATAACTACTTAGTGGAGTCGTATCAACAAGTGTTACACTTGGGGAAAGGAGGACGATCTTTACGTTTCAGAGTCATGGATTTCATCTGAACTAGGAGTGGTGTAAGTGGTCAAGTTGCGTGGGCCCATCCAACTTTTATATTGCCCCAAATGGGCCGGGAGGTCATAGTAAGGCGGTAGACAATGTCAGGCCGTCGTGATACTTCCATCTACATGTAGAAAACTATTTGAGCGGTGCGACCTGCTACTGATCATAGTAAGGTTAGGCACAGCGGACGCGGTAGCAACTCCAGTATTAGTTCATCATCCAATTTGGATATTTCCTGCAACATGTATTGGGGTGAAGAACCAACCATGTTGGCAGGGGGTTGAAAAGTGTTTGGAAATGAAGTGACAATAAATTTGTGCAACTCCATCTTTTACTTTTGAGTTATGACTCTGATAAAACCTGATTAAAGATATATATGCATAAGTGGAGTTTGGGTTACGGAAATATTATATTAATTTTCCTCGTAACTTCATCGTTTATATTATACTAGTTTCTTATCCGCTTAAAGCATATCATATGACTCTGTGGATACCCTACATAACATGAGTTATGGTAAGGGAGTTGCTTATATTGAATTTTCCTTATAACTTCATCTTTTAAGTTATATGTTGATATTCTGCTTATATAGCAGATAATTTTTGGAAAGGTTATATTTGGTTTATTTTGAAACCTCATCTTGTATACAAGAACTTTGTTCATAATATAGCAAAAGAGTTGCAGAAATATTATGAAATGATATTTGAATTACAATAAAGGTACTATTTTTGGAATATCTTCCGATAAGGAAATAATTTCAGTATCGAGATATTTTGACAAATTATTGTCTTATACCCGCTTTATTCTGGGTTGAGTTAAAGGCAGAATTAGGCCATACTTTCATTACCTTGCTGAGCTATCGCTCACTCTTGCTATTATTTTATATATATTATATAGCAGCGAAGCAGGATGCCAATGGGACGGCACATACCCCGCAAGGCGTTTCCACAAACAGTTTCTAGTAGTGATCCCGAGAATAGTACGAACCAATCGAATCAGGCTACAGCTTTTGGTATTCAACTTATGTATAGATATGAATGGTATGAGAGGATTGTGAGCATCAGAAGGCTAAGTTGGTAATGTAACCTTACTTAGAAATTGTATCAGTGACAGATTCAAAGACATTTGGGTATTGTAATAAAGATTATTTATTCAGCAGTTGTTGTATTGTGTCGTTTCTGAGACTCTAACCTGTGTGTGTGTGTGTGAGACATATATTGTGGGGTCATGAGCAGGTGAATTATGCACGGTGTGAGTAATACAGATAAGGCAAGGAGTAAATGGATCGTGACTACTCTAAATCCCTGACCCCGGATTTGGGGCTGTTACAGAAATGGTATCAGAGAGTTAGGTTACAGTCCTCAGAAACGATAGGAGATCGAGTCTTACAATACCCTTAAGAATGATAAGAACATCTAGAGCCCAAATTGAGTTCGTAGTCGGGTTAGAGGACATGACCCTGACTGTTTAAGATGAAGCCCGAGATGGGACTTCTTCTGGGAAACCGTACTTAGGACTTCATGGTTAGTCACCTCGATTCGTATGAGTTATAGAGTGATGGGATTCTGAGATACCAGACCCCGAGGCCTTCGAGTAGGCAATTGATGATGCGTTCCTTGAAATGGACGGAGACCCGATAAAGGAAGATCCATAGGAGGATCTAGAGGAAGACCCCATAGTGGGTCAAGGAAAGAATCTTGTAGAGAACGTGTTGATTGATAAAGATGTAGTATGTTACTTGAGGTCGTATAATAAAGACCGGACGAACCTTCAGAGGATAAATAAGTGACGAGACGAGAGTCTAAGGATCGTTCATGATTTATCAAGAGATATGACAAAGAAGATGGAGTGGAATCTCCAAAGCAGAAGAGGTAGAGGCAGTATAGCCAGTATCAGTGGATTGATTCGACTCGAATGAAACCTGTTACTCGTAGTCAGTTATAGTTGCCCATAAGGAGGCAGCATACGTAAGAACCAAGATGTTCAGATTTTCACGAACGATTAAGGGTACTTAGTTGCCTAGAATAGTGAAAGGTATTTCTTTGGCTATGAGGTTTTAATCCCCCACGACCAGCGATTCCATTGGAAATAGTGTCTATTACATCATTGAGGGATTTTATTATCTCAAGGAGAATTTTGGGTATATGTACCATGCAAATGTTATTATAAGACAAGCACGCTAAGGCAGAATCGAGAACAAGATTTACCACCCTCAGGAAACCAGGAAGGAATTATGAGGATAGAACCTAAAGGTCGGAAATCATATTCGAGCATTACTAGTAGGTAAATAGATTGATCGAGTTTCCCTGATTTTGGAAAGAAATTCAGCAAATTTTGGCAAACCTTGTCTTTCTGATTACCAGAGGATGTCACCAAAGAGAGTGAAAACTAGAGCGAACCCTGTGGATTGGGTAAGATAGCCGTTATATGGGTTGGTGGACAGACCCTGATTGCTATAATTGATTGTGGAGATAAAATGATGAAGTTGAGATTGGACGGTAAAGGCGAAATATATTTAAGGACCAAGACAGACTGAGAAGTTCCGGGATTGACTTAAATGAAAAGGCTATTGTGCCAAAAGTGTTAAGCTTATGTAGCACACGGGATTGATATGGGAAAAAGGAATATTGGATATAATGATGATTGAAATAGAGACCGGGTTTAAGCTTGTAGTTTCTAACGAGCTTCCGTAGTACTGCCCAGTCGACATGTGGAATTGTCATTGCTATGGGCAACAACGGTATCGAAGTCTTCTTATAGAACAGAACGCTTACTTGAGATGTTGCGTCTAGTCGAATAGAACTCCCTACGATTGCAAATGTTGATGGTTGAATTCTTAGCGACTATTATAAGTCGGCAATGACGTAAGTATCGAACACCTTAGGGTGCGTGGAAAAGAAAAGCTTTGGAATTGAACGATTATCCATCAGAGGAGCCGACATAAAAAGGTATCCGTAGAGACCTTGGTAGTACCCTCCCCATTTGCAAATTATGTGGGATATTTCCCCAATCTATGATCTATCTTGACCTCTTTCCAAGAAAGAATTCTGATAAAGGGTATATTCCCTCTTCGAAGTTATTTTATAACACTTGTGCTAAACCATATTCAGTTTCACTTGTGCCAGAGGCTGTCACAATGCCTGCTTTCAGGTTTTCGAAGCCCTGTCAAATGATGTTATTTAAGCTTTCACTTTTCTTCGAATAATGAATGACCCTATGGTGATACCTCACCACTTGTTTGTTAAAGTACCAATATCTTTTTGGTTATTCTTTTCCTTGTATTTTCTTTAGAAACCACACCTTTGGAATCTGTTCAATTTTAATCCGAGGTGTTCCTTTGAGAAATATTGTCGAAAGACGATAATCATTAAATTGATCTCGAATTGCTTTCGTACTTTTCAACTTCCACTGAGACGAACAACCCTATACTTATAGGGGCTATAAGGACTATCTGTCTATGTGATAGAAGTCGGATGGGACGCCATCACTTGTAAGTTGTGAAATACAAGAAGGCTAATTACCTTTAGTAATGTCTCAATCGAGGCACACAACGTTGAGTTCTTATGATCATGTTGATCTCTTGGTAAATTCTCTTACCTCCAATAAGGTTACCTTAAAACTCATAACCTTATGATCACCAGTGTGTGACGTTTTCCTTGATATGGGAGCTGTCTTTTCAAGGCCCCATGATTTTTGTTATCCTCATTGAATTCTAAGGGGAGGCGAACCAGGTCAAATAAGTCAAAATTCGCTGATAGGAATTAGATTCGCAACGAAATCGCCTATGACAGGAGCGAATCCCTAAGACGAATAGAATGTTAGTGACGTATCAACGAAATTGGGTTATTCTCCCAAGGATGTTATGATAATGGAAAGCGTGTCAATCGACATGTGTGAAAGGAATAGCGATGTGTCGTGTACTCCAGTGACAACAGTGTTAGATAGATGCCCTATAATGGAATTAAGATTTTGGAGGAGTTGTTTACGAATGGACACTACCTCTGGGTTAGCAAGATAAGTACTGGCGATGGAGTCAGAGGGAGCTGGTATTGTGACTTGGGAGAAGTTGATATTATTATAAGGATGGGTTGGTTGACACCCAATGGAGTCCAGACTGATTGTAAGAGAGAGAGAGAGTAATAAATAAAGGATGGAGACAGATTCAGAGATTCTTGAATATAGTTTAAACTAAGAAACTATTACGCCAGAAATGCGAGGCTTAATTAGCTCTTATGGTTGCCGCCAAGAAAAGAGATACCAAGTATTAAGGGAACTACAATGGTTTTGGGAGATTGTACAAGGTTTTAAGGAGCTACCAGATATCGATTTGGATGACATGAGAATGAATACCGAGTATTCCGAGTATAGTGGGAATGAAAGAGTTAGTGACTCAGTTACAAGAATGGTTGGGCAAGAATATGATAAGACCCATTGTACCACCGTGGAGAGCCCGGTGTTGTTGTGAGAGAGAAGGATATTAGCACAAGATTATGCATCGAACCTCGAGAGTTGTATGAGTTCGACGTGGAGCATAGGTACCCTTGTAAATGATTGTTAGATCAGCGAAAGAACGCTGTGTATTTCCAAATTTATTTAAGAACTGGATATCACCGGTTGGAAGTTAAATCCGAGAATATACCCAAGATTGCGATTCGTATTAGGAATAGGCACTTCGAGTTTTCAGCGAGGTTGTTTTGGGGTGATTAATGCACCCACAAATTTTATGGAATGTAATGAATTGGCTTTGGGTTACCCGTGATAGTAGATAACATGAGATGGAGAAATGGCTAAAATTGACCTAGGATTATGACTGTGAGATACACTACCATCCGGGAAAGGCCAATGTGGTGGCCGATACCCTTAATTAAAATGAGACTGAGATGGATTCCGAATGATCGGGAATTAAAGGATGAGATTTTACACAAAACCCAAGTTAGTCCGACAAACTAGAAAGACAGAAGATTTCACCAACAGGCGGCTAGTAACAGCCAAGACAGACAGAGAAAGTATGCGGACTAAGCCCGCGAGTATAGAGATAGTACTGCTATTGATGAGCTAAATGGCATGTGGATGGATGACAAGCAAGTTTATGATTGGTGTATTTTCTGTGTAAACAAGATAGAGAATATGAGGTTAGAAATTCGTGATGCTAAAAGATATCCTCGTGGGAAGAATTAATGAGATTTGGAAAGAAAGGGAAGTTGAGCCCGAGATTCACTGGGCCATCTGAGATTTTAAAACGCGTCAGGAAGGTGGCCTACGAGCCAGCCTTACCCCCCCAAACTTGTAGAATGGTCACAACGGGGTTCATGTGTCGATGCTACGTCAGTATACTATAGATGCCCGTCATATGTTAGAATACGAGCAGGTAGATATATAACCTGGTCTGACTTACAAAGAACAACCTGTGGAAATCACGGATAGAAATGAACAAGTGCTAAAAGACGAGGTTGCCAAGATAGTGAGAGGTTTGTGGAAAATCAAGAAGTGGGAGAATCCACTTGGGAGTTAGGAAGTGCAATGGGAGAGAAGTACCCCCAGTTATTCCTAAGCTGATTCCGGGACGGAATCCTTTTAAGGAGGGGAGACTGTAATAACCTGAATTTTTGGTAGAATTAAAACTTTTCTTATTATGATTAAGTGCATCAGTGAATAGTGAATTTGGTGGATGAATAGTGATTTTGAGAATTAACAAAGTTTTTCATACCACCTATGTACGAGACGTAGTGTGGATATTCCGAAGTCATATTAGTAATCTACGGAGTAAATAAGTGAATGCAAAGACGATCGGAATTCAGAAATTCCAAATTTAATTTTGGTGAAGTATTTGACCGGGCAGTGAATTATATATTATTATATTCAAGAAATGAGATATTAAATTAAGGATTTGAGGATTTAATATTTTGGAATTTTATTATATTTGATTTGAGAATTTAGAACGAAAACCACTGAGACAGTGAAACGAAGATACTAGAAACCGCTGATACTTTATAACGAGATTAAGCGATTAAGAGAACGAATCATGGATTAAGGATTGAAATTATGACAGGATTAAATAAAGACATGGAAGTAACATGTAACAAGATTAATTCGAGAAATGCAACATTTGGATCATCCATGTGAAAAGAAACGAACTAGTAAAGCTACTTTAACCAAACGCGTGCATGCGCGACACGTGTCCCGGTGACTCACCAAAAGGTGATGACTCACCACTTTTTAAACACAAAAATCAGCATCCTTATCATTATTATCAAGACAAAAAGAAAAGAAAAGAAAGAAGAAAATTCGGGAGGAGAAAAGAGGAGAAAAATGGGAGAGAAAGAAACGATCGTAACTCGAGATTCCGTGGTCCGTTTTTGGCGTTCTACCACTCAAATCGAAGCTCTCGAGAAGCCCGACGTAACCATGGTAAGCAATCACCTCAACCCTGTGATTTACCCCTTCGATTTCAGTGATTAACAGTCGGAGAAGATGATGAATAGTAACTTGTGTTTTGTTTTGTTTTTGGATATTGAGTTTGTAGCTTCCAAAGGTTGTATTAAGCAAGGATCTAAGGTTACATAAGGTATATAGCAGCAAGCAAGCTTGGAGAAGGTATAAAACCTCTGCCCCTTTTGTTTGTATGAGTTTCGAAATGGTTTTGATGTTTATGTAGAGTTAAAAGCATGATTAAGTAATTAGATAAATTGTTGGTTGAGTTTGGAGGATGGGTTATGAATTTTGTTGTGATTATTCCTGGAGGATTTGACTGAGTGGAGGGTGTATAAGGTGGATGGTGAGTTTGGAATTGATTGGTATTGATTTGGGTGTGTTTTGAAAATGGAAAACGTTACGATTATAGCCGTCGTAATACCCATTTGATTTAGGGCTGTTTTGAGCAAGAATTACGAACTGGTCTGGTAATATTTTTGAACAGAACTGACCATGAACATGTAGGTCTTGTTTTAAGGTTTGTTTTGGTATAAAGATCATGTCTATACGATTTACGGTTTAGGAGAAAAGTGAGTTTTAGTAAACGTCGTTCGGAAGAATGACTCATCTCTGTTCAGAAACTTTGAGGCTATATTTGGACCACTTCGGAGCCGTATTAAAATGTGAAATTTTGAGGAATAATACTAGAGACAGTTAGGAAGGCTCAAGAAAACGATTCGTATTAAAAAGATTAGTTTTCGATTTTATAAAAATGTTTTAGTCGAGGTCGCGCAAGTGAAAACCACTAAGAACATGACTTAGAAACCAATGTTGTAAATGATTAGGTATAACTTGTATTCGAGGATCGATTTCAGACTAAACCTACGACTTAAGAAATTGTCGATTAACATGGACTTAGTATGAGCCTATAACGAGCTAGTAATGCCTTGGTTGTGTTTCGCTTACGTGTTTAAGCATTGAGCAAGTGGATTATCCAGGGGATTAATCGTACGTTTTCTTTGACTTTGTCTAGATTATCCGGCATCGTCGCGAACCCCTATCACTTCTCGAGCATCAGGCAAGTTTACTAAACCTTACTCTATTGTTCAGAGTAGGTATATTTTCAAATATTCAATACTTGTGTATTCCCAAGTTATATATATCAAATCTTAGTTGTGAGTATTGTGGCAAGTTTCCTAATTCTATACTTTGAAGTATTGATTATATATTACTGTTGTTGCCATGTGAGGAGTTATACAGTTTTGCGATACATGTTATATATCGTGTTCAATAAGATTTGACTTTTGGATATGATACGAGCTGTGAGATAATGTACTTATGAACCGGTATACCTCGTAGCTCTATAGATAAGAGCATGTTTATTGTTTCGACTCTAGACCGGGAGTCGATATTTGTGTTATATAGATAGTCGTGGAGACCCGGAGGGATTCCAGCGGCAGAGTACTATTCATCTTGAGGAATATTATTATTAAACATTAATTATATTTCTAGAAAGTATTAGTTACCTGGAAATGATTTGAGGAATGTTATTTGAATATTACCTCATTCGAAGGTTATTATTTGAAAATGATTTGGTAATTGGCTTATATGTTAAATATGGGATATCAGTTATAAGCCAGTATTCTTATATATGCCCTAGGATAAGGGCGTGTGATTTTCATTAAGGATCAGAAGTGATTGTATTTCTGTATATGCTAAAGATTATTTTTCCGATAAAGACATCGGGTGACTGTTATTTGAGATTTATTAATTAATGAATATTATTTATGTATATTCATTTGAGGCTTACTTGTTCGAGGGTTAATTATGTATTTAATGAACGTTATTTATGTATATTCATTTGAGGACTATTGACTTTAAGAATATTATTGTGAATATTCATTCGAGGATTATTTATTTATTTAATGAATATTAGTTTTGAATATTCATTCGAGGATTATTTATTTATTTAATGAATATTAGTTTTGAATATTCATTCGAGGATTAATTATTTATTTAATGAATATTGCTTTTGAATATTCATTTGAGGCTTATTTATTTAATGAATATTATTTCCTAATATTCATTTGAGGTTTATTTATTTAATGAATATTATTTTAGAATATTCATTTAAGAGTTATTTATTTAATGAATATTACCTTTGAATATTCATTTAATCTATATTTACTTAATGAATATTATTTTCGAATATTCATTTAATCAGTATTTACTTAAGGAATATTATTCCGAATATTCATCTAAGCTTTACTTACTTAATCAATGTCATTGATTATTTTTAAAATCAAAAGAGGTTCCCAAAACAATGTTTTCCATTTAAATCCGTCTTTTAAGAAGATTCAAATGCTCGCTCAACTATCAAAAATACGGGAAACCTGATTTAAGTGACTACTACTCTTTTTAAACTCTCAATTCAAAAACTGTCAAGGGACAGATATTTTCTTGGAGCAATTTAATTGCTGCCAGTCTAATGTTGTGTTACCACCTCAATGATCGAGGGGTAAATTCATGGAACAAGTCGATATCCATTAACAAGCATAGCTTGGGAAATATTGGAGAATCTTCCTTTCCAACCTAGATATAACTACTTAGTGGAGTCGTATCAACAAGTGTTACACTTGGGGAAAGGAGGACGATCTTTACGTTTCAGAGTCATGGATTTCATCTGAACTAGGAGTGGTGTAAGTGGTCAAGTTGCGTGGGCCCATCCAACTTTTATATTGCCCCAAATGGGCCGGGAGGTCATAGTAAGGCGGTAGACAATGTCAGGCCGTCGTGATACTTCCATCTACATGTAGAAAACTATTTGAGCGGTGCGACCTGCTACTGATCATAGTAAGGTTAGGCACAGCGGACGCGGTAGCAACTCCAGTATTAGTTCATCATCCAATTTGGATATTTCCTGCAACATGTATTGGGGTGAAGAACCAACCATGTTGGCAGGGGGTTGAAAAGTGTTTGGAAATGAAGTGACAATAAATTTGTGCAACTCCATCTTTTACTTTTGAGTTATGACTCTGATAAAACCTGATTAAAGATATATATGCATAAGTGGAGTTTGGGTTATGGAAATATTATATTAATTTTCCTCATAACTTCATCGTTTATATTATACTAGTTTCTTATCCGCTTAAAGCATATCATATGACTCTGTGGATACCCTACATAACATGAGTTATGGTAAGGGAGTTGCTTATATTGAATTTTCCTTATAACTTCATCTTTTAAGTTATATGTTGATATTCTGCTTATATAGCAGATAATTTTTGGAAAGGTTATATTTGGTTTATTTTGAAACCTCATCTTGTATACAAGAACTTTGTTCATAATATAGCAAAAGAGTTGCAGAAATATTATGAAATGATATTTGAATTACAATAAAGGTACTATTTTTGGAATATCTTCCGATAAGGAAATAATTTCAGTATCGAGATATTTTGACAAATTATTGTCTTATACCCGCTTTATTCTGGGTTGAGTTAAAGGCAGAATTAGGCCATACTTTCATTACCTTGCTGAGCTATCGCTCACTCTTGCTATTGTTTTATATATATTATATAGCAGCGAAGCAGGATGCCAATGGGACGGCACATACCCCGCAAGGCGTTTCCACAAACAGTTTCTAGCAGTGATCCCGAGAATAGTACGAACCAATCGAATCAGGCTACAGCTTTTGGTATTCAACTTATGTATAGATATGAATGGTATGAGAGGATTGTGAGCATCAGAAGGCTAAGTTGGTAATGTAACCTTACTTAGAAATTGTATCAGTGACAGATTCAAAGACATTTGGGTATTGTAATAAAGATTATTTATTCAGCAGTTGTTGTATTGTGTCGTTTCTGAGACTCTAACCTGTGTGTGTGTGTGAGACATATATTGTGGGGTCATGAGCAGGTGAATTATGCACGGTGTGAGTAATACAGATAAGGCAAGGAGTAAATGGATCGTGACTACTCTAAATCCCTGACCCCGGATTTGGGGCTGTTACAAGATCTCCCTCTCTTCTCTATCCTTCGGCCACTTCTTCTTAGATCCCTCATGGATTTCTCTACCCTCTTGTGAGGCTCCGCCTGTTCATAAAATTCAGCCAAAGTCTCTGGCTCCCTAGCCTGTAGTGTTGGGTTTCGGGGCAACAAACGCAGCGAAAAACAGTCGTAAAACAATACAAATTCCGAAACCCTAACCTTAGGATCCGTGTACAAGACATGGCTGATTATGGAGAAACGAAATCATACCTTAAAGAGCTTTAAAGTTTGGAAAGATGGAGGTCCTTGTTGTAATCACCACACAGCCCTTGTTCAAGATCTGCGTCGCCAAAGTCGTCCACACGAACGCTCGATCGTCCAACGATCAACGGAGTTCGGTACTAGCCGAAAAACTGCCCCTCTCTCTCTCTCTCTAGCCTCTCTTTATGCAGAGCTGCTAGGTTTTTCTTTAATTCGAAATTGCAGAAAAAAATCATTCCCTCAATAATACATCATAATGTATTTATATGAGATAGAGGGTTGGGCCAAAACCCTAAATCCGTTTTTGGGCTTCTTAAAACCCAATCTGATTTTGGTTTTAGTATTAAATTCGAATTCTGATTTAATTAAGACCAGCTCAATTAAATAACTAATTTCAAATTTAATCATTTAATTTAAATTCATAATTTAAATTAAAACTCCATTCAAAACGTTCTAAGTGTGTGACCCTTTAGGTTATTATTTCGTTGGCAATAATTTTATTCTTAAATAAAATTATAAACAATGAGCGGCATCTAGTAATACATCATTGCTCCCCAAGAAATAATAATAAATGGTGATCCAATTAAACCTTTCGTGACTAATGTTTCCGTGTAATATAATCCCTTTAACCATATATTATTGATTAAACTCGAGGCATGTTATTAGTCATCCTCTTCAACGTTTAATCCAGGTTTCCTTGATCAATGAGTAGACTATTAAAAGAAATCAATATTTGAGCATGGCCATGCATTTTCATAGTCTCACTCAATCAAGAGGCCAATAATATCTCTCCTAATAATAGGAGGGTTAAATCCTATATCTATCATTCATAGTTCTCATACGACTCATAATACACCCGATGTCCACTTTTATCATCACCCGGTCAAAGGTAACTTTTAATGTAATCAAAGTATATTAATCCTCGTATAGAAATATAATGATCTCAAGTCTAAGGATCATTACACCATTATCACTGTGAGCTATTCTAATGACTTTATTACCATGTAGAATATCACTGTGGGTCAATCCGGTGTCATGTAGAATATTACATGCACCTATGTTCTTGACTTTAGTATCACTATACCTATGACCAATGAGATGTGGTCATTTAGTCAACGATCATACTAATCTTTATGCATCATAATTGTCCCAATTCATAATGCTTAATTAGGGATAATTTAGGAATATAAACACTATTCATATAATCTCATTTTTAAGTCACATACTTAAAGATATAGAATACGTGTTCGATATTCCAAGGACATTTATTACTCTAACATTAATATCGCAGTAAATAAAGACATAATAATTGTTGTCGAATAATCAATAGAACATAATCATTATTAAATAACAAAATAGTGTTTCCCAGAAGTACAATTGTATTGTCTCTAGGGCACTAATACTAACATGTAGAGTCTTCCAGAATTTAGAGCCTTCTCTCAACCCATCGATTAGGAAATTCTTCTGGGCTTCTTCCGTTGCTCCTCGGAATCTAGGAACCTCAGCGTTAAACCGCATGAAATAATCCTGCAGGGACTCTACCTCTCCCTGCTTAATGTTTGCAAGGGTAGCCACCGAGGGGGCATAGTGAAGAGTGGACTGAAACTGCCTTAAGAATAGATCTCCCAACTGTCTCCACGTGCTAATGCTAGCTGGTCCTAGCTTAGTAAACCACTGTTGGGCACTTCCCCTTTATAAGGCAGCGAATAACCGACAACGAGTTAGGTCAGGAACCTGGTAGACCTCCATCTCGGTATTGAAGCGGGCCAGGTATTCAGCAGGATCCGCATCTCCATTGAAGGCAAGCTCGAGGTTACTTCTAAATGCCGGGGGAAGAGGGGACATCCTTATTGCAGGAGTGAAAGGAGATGGGGCCGTAGCAGGGGGTGGGGCTCTCTTCTCATGTTCCATCTGCACCAACAGGCGCCTCAAATCACCAACCCAGGTCTCCAATTCTCTCGTCAAACCTCTCTTCACTAGAATGGTGAGAGGAAGTCCTCTCCCTTCGCTCCCTTCTATGAGTTCGAGGCGGGGTCCTCTCCCTTCTTTCTGTTCTAGGTGGAGTCCTCTCTCTCCTCTCTGTTCGAGGTGGAGTCATCTCCCTCATCTCTGTTCGAGGTGGAGTCCTCTCCCTCCTCTCTGTTCGAGGTGGAGTCCTCTCCCTCCTCTCTGTTCGAGGTGGAGTCCTCTTTGGCGCCTCCTTCCATGCTTTAGACTTTTCCAATCTAAGTCTTAGATCGTGCTCAGTTAGCTTCTTCCCGATTCGATCTAAAACACTAGTGGATCTAGCCTCGGACGAAGCTGGCTCATGCCGCGGCTCGCTCGGAGCCCGGCTGCCTCGCTCCTCCTGGCTTGGAGATATCTCATCCGTCTCAAGAGACCCGGTTTTCTTTAGCCCATCAGCTACCTCGTCGAACTCGTGTATGAGTTGTTTATAGGTTTTATCCTTCTTGTCCCTAGTGCCCTTGAGCCTTCGAGCCTTCCTCTTCGCATTCTTGATTGAGTTCTGCTCGACCTTAGCTAGCCGGGCGTTCATAGTTTTGAATTGGAGCTTGATCCCCTCGAGGTAGCCTAGGATCTTCTGGCCATCTAGTGTAACCGGT
The DNA here is from genome assembly GCA_030848705.1 of Heracleum sosnowskyi. Classification (NCBI taxonomy): domain Eukaryota; kingdom Viridiplantae; phylum Streptophyta; class Magnoliopsida; order Apiales; family Apiaceae; genus Heracleum; species Heracleum sosnowskyi. Next base: position 139,737,109 of record CM061237.1, read on the forward strand.
GCGACTTGAGGCATGACAGGGGTGATTTTTCTTGGTCCTCCCTCTCCGTGGGGTGGTGGATCCGTCCTCGCTCCTTGTGGTGTGGCATCCTTCTTGTGCACAATCTCATTGTCATCGTTCTTGTTGTTCTTCGACATCCTTCTCCTTAAGATGCTTAGCCCCTCCTTCTAGCGCCAATGGTTGTTAGGAGAATTTCTTACAACAGTGTGTTGGAGGTTTATGGAAAGTTGTGGTTGGACTTGTATGATGACTCCTCAGAAAATTGATTAGAGAATGGGTTCTTTCTCTTGCTCTTTGCCGAGTGTCAATTGTGTATCATACAAGGTGCCTACGTACCCCTTTATATAGGGATCAAGCCTCACGTAGTTCTTGGAAAACAAGTCACTGGACAAGCCCATTCAGTCCAAGCCCATAGAATAGTCAAGATTTATGTTTCCATAAACAGCTAAAGGATTATCAATCCACCTCAAGTTCCCAAAAATAGTCCAAGGATTATCAATCTTCTTCAAGTTCCCATAAATAGTCCGGTCTTCACACGTTTTCCTACAATATCGCGGCATCTCCGTATTTCTTCCCATGATTGTAGGTCTGTCCCGTGTTAACCAAGAAACATTCCATCAACATGAATTTCCATATTTTGGGCTTCACCCACGATGCGAGCTGGCCAGGCTCGCATCGCACAAAACATATGAAAATTACCCTATCGTAGTGTAAGTGGTGCGAGCTCACTTATGTTCAATTATTCTCATTTCTGATAAGTAACACGAGCCCATTACTTCATAATGGTGAGAGCCCATAAGCTTATGGCGAGGGTTCATAAATAAAGACGCGAGCCCATCAAAGTAAACTTATAAGGAAGAGAGCCCAACATTCATTTTAGCGATGCGAGCCCGATTATGATGCGAGCCCTCGTTAAGGTGGGGGACTCGTAAGGAAAGGGGCTCACTATACGCTAAAGAAGCTAGCCCACCATACTTAAAAAGGATTTTGGGCTCATCATAGCTCACGGTGCGAGCCCTAATTCCAGTTCATACCAATCTTTCCAAAATATAATTCATTCCCTAGGCCCAAATCACTTAGGGACCTGTCTAGGACCCATTACCGAAAATCCAGTATAACACATATCAATAAATTTAACGTAAGTTTTCTTCTTCCAAAAATTCTCATCTCCTTTCGTCCGCGCCTCCTACCCAGCAAATGAGGATTGTTTGTCTAACTTTAATGACTAGCTTATATTTATACTAATATATTAATTATTATTTACATGTTTTATTAACACCAATAAAAGAAATAATAATATACATCCTAATCAAATTCTTATCCTTCTTTAAGAAAAAAACATATATAAGTTATTATTTCTAATTCTATCAAGAGTTCTATTATTATTATTTAAATTATCTAAAATTCCTATATATTACAGCAACTCATTTGAAATTGAATTTTTTAACATTTGATTTTAAATTATATAAATAAAATCAATTTTAGCATTACATTGGATTTGCATTTAGTGAGTTGTGACATTTAGTGACCGACAATCTCAGGCCACACACATGTTTCTAATTCATTAAAATGATAAGTTTTTTTCTACATTCATATGATTTACTAAAATGAAAGTAGGTAGGTATTGCCCCCACACATGTTTCCAATTCATCAAAATGATAAGTTTTTTCTACATTCATGTGATCTATTAAAATGAAAGTAGATAGGTATTGCCCACACACATGTTTCCGATTCATCAAAATGAAACTACCTCTGTCCCATTTTATGTGGATCATTTTGTTTTGCATCCATTTTAACACGCTCGGAAAAGATATTTGTAAATAATATTTTTTCAATTTTTTTGTTTTGTATAAAAATATATACCATATATTTTTATACAAAAAAAAAAAAAATTATTTACGAATATCTTTTCCGAACACATTGAAATGCGTGAAAAAACAAATGATTCACATAAAATGGGACGGAGGGAGTAAGTTTTTTCTACATCCATATGATCTCCTAAAGTGAAAGTAGATCGGTATTGCTCATATAATAAAAGCAGATCTTGGGTAAGATGGACGACTCATATCGAGCTTAAACTCGAATCTAGTATTATCTGCTAGTTCCATATTATAGCAAAATACAACCACAGTATATCAGTGTGTGTGAATGATGGATCTACGCTTCCGTCTTTGATTGTCATTGTATTGTATTTTATTTAAGTTTTGTATTTAGATTTAATAGTCCGAAAAGTCGGGCTGTTACAGTTATGTGACAACCCGGGTCAAATCCCGAGCCTTTTTCGAAAATCGGGACAAGTCCCGATTTCGAGTCCGAATATAAGTCGAAGCATACTGGCCCAAATGCAGCCAACTTCGGTAATTCACAAGCCCACCACAGGCCCCGAAAAGATCATGATTTATTGGTGCTAATTAGTAGTAGTACTTTGCCTTATAAACTGAACAGAAGTCCTAAATCTCCTTGATGTGGGATAGGGGTGTTACAATATCTAAACCAGCAAACAAATTGATCATTTAAATCATTATAACGAGCCATAAGAAAAACTCTCATGATTCACCCTCAATAACTAGAGGATGAATGAAGAGACCATAAAACTCTCACAATGATGGAGAGAAAAAATTATCAAAAAACAACGTTGTTGTTGTTAGGAGAATTTCGTACAACAGTGTGTTGGAGGTTTATGGAAAATTGTGGCTGAACTTGTATGATGACTCCTCAGAAATTGAATAGAGAATGGGTTTTTTCTCTTTGCTCTTGCCGAGTGTCAATTGTCGTGTACCACTGTACCACTGTACCACTGTACAACTGTGTACCACTGTGTACCATACAAGGTGCCTACGTACCCATTTATATAGGGATCAAGCCTCACGTAGTTCTTGGAAAACAAGTCATTGGATAAGTTCATTCAGTCCAATCCCATAAGATAGTCAAGATTTATGTTCCCATAAACAGCTCAAGGATTATCAATCCAGCTCAAGTTCCCATAAATAGTCCAAGGATTATCAATCCTCTTCAAGTTCCCATAAATAGTTCAAGGATTATCAATCCTCTTCAAGTTCCCATAAATAGTTCAAGGATTATCAATCCTCTTCAAGTTCCCATAAACAGTCCAAGGATTATCAATCCTCTTCAAGTTGCCATAAATAGTCCGGTCTTCACACGTTTTCCTACAATCTCGCGGCATCTCCGCATTTCTTTCCATGATTTGAAGAATATCGTTTGGAGATATTTTCCGTTATTCGTTGATTGAGATTGATTCTTTCCTCGTTTCAGGGAGAGGATAAAACTTAGTGATCAAGTAATTAATTATTAATCTGAATTAATAATTATTAAACGGAGAAATTTGGACTATGCCAAAATGTGGCATAACAACAAGCCCCCAGTTCTTCAGTGTAGCTTGCTGCAGTGGAGAACTAAGAATTCTTCGAGCTTCCAAATTTCTTCGGTCGACGCTTTTCAAGTTTCATTTTCCACGAGCCCCCGAGCCGAGGCTTTAATAAGATACCCAATTTCAAATGTCAGGCTTTCAGCCCATATCACGTCTAGTCCCACATGTTTTCCTGCAATCTCGCGGCATCTCCGCATTTCTTCCCGTGATTGTAGGAATGTTTTGTGACAACCAAGAAATATCCATCTACCAATGGACCTTCAATAATGTAATTTTATTCATGGACTCTCCTCTGAGAGTAGGGTCTTCAATATTAATCCTCCTTGGAAAAGAGAGCTTTCGAAAACATTACCCTTATCAGATAAGGACCTTCCACACTTATTTTTGTCCATGCACGAGCTAGTGAAGTAATCAAATCACGCGCTACGAATATTGCATCAAAATTTTTTAACATATCCATGATTCAGATTCTGTCCAGATCTGTTTTTCACCTTTTTGCCCCTGTAAACGATGTTTTCTTGCAAAACACAAAACATGAAAGATGTAGAAAACGAAAAGATCTTTCCGATGATATATGGCTCGTCAGAAACGGACTTATAACGAATCAGGAATCAAATAAAACGTCTGCTGATTAACTTCTCAATACTGAAAAACGGGATCAGATTATGTTTTGTGATTTCAAAAATAGACCTGAACATAATCTCAGAAAACACCAAGAACGAAAGTTATAGGAAATCACGAAAGATTTCCGGATCATAAAAAATCATCAAAATCTGACATGTATTAAATTTACTACGAATTTAATAAGATCATAAGAAAACTTATCTTAATTTTGAATGGAACGATGAACCACCGTTTCCACCGTTCTGCTCCTCCATTAAAGCCGCTCCAAATACGATAACACCCCCTTTGTGCATGATGTAGATGATTTGATTGTCCTCCACAATCAAAAAATAAGCCCCTCCTTCTAGCGTCAATTGTTGTTAGGAGAATTTCGTACAACAGTGTGTTGGAGGTTTATGGAAAATTGTGGCTGAACTTGTATGATGACTCCTCAGAAATTGAATAGAGAATGGGTTTTTTCTCTTTGCTCTTGCCGAGTGTCAATTGTCGTGTACCACTGTACCACTGTACAACTGTGTACCACTGTGTACCATACAAGGTGCCTACGTACCCATTTATATAGGGATCAAGCCTCACGTAGTTCTTGGAAAACAAGTCATTGGATAAGTTCATTCAGTCCAATCCCATAAGATAGTCAAGATTTATGTTCCCATAAACAGCTCAAGGATTATCAATCCAGCTCAAGTTCCCATAAATAGTCCAAGGATTATCAATCCTCTTCAAGTTCCCATAAATAGTTCAAGGATTATCAATCCTCTTCAAGTTCCCATAAATAGTTCAAGGATTATCAATCCTCTTCAAGTTCCCATAAACAGTCCAAGGATTATCAATCCTCTTCAAGTTGCCATAAATAGTCCGGTCTTCACACGTTTTCCTACAATCTCGCGGCATCTCCGCATTTCTTTCCATGATTTGAAGAATATCGTTTGGAGATATTTTCCGTTATTCGTTGATTGAGATTGATTCTTTCCTCGTTTCAGGGAGAGGATAAAACTTAGTGATCAAGTAATTAATTATTAATCTGAATTAATAATTATTAAACGGAGAAATTTGGACTATGCCAAAATGTGGCATAACAGTTGTCAAACTCGTTAATTGTATATGCAACCCTTTTAAAATTGAATTTTTTAGCTTTTGATTTTAAATTATAGAAATAGAATTAATTTTAGCATTGCATTGGATTTTGGACCACCTGCCGCCTGATCTTTTCACTCGTGCTTTTTAATTTTTTTTTGTACGTTTGTCCTCCTTGCTCCTCTGGATCAAGGCCAGTGAATATTGACATTGACACTGTGACCTACACAGTACGGAAACTCAGGGATGAGGACTGGCAATTGGCAAACACACAGTGTTTGGGACTTGTGAGTTGTGAGTTGTGACATTTAGTGACCGACAGTCTCAGGCCACACACATTTGGACAACTCATATCGAGCTTAAACTCGAATCTAGTATTATCTGCTAGTTCCATATATAGCAGCATACAACCACAGTATATCAGTGTGTGTGAATGATGGATCTGATTAGTGAAGAAGCTAGAGAGTTATTCAAAGCTCAAGCTCACGTATGGAACCACATGTTCAACTTCATCAACTCAATGTCTCTAAATTGCGCGATTCAGCTAGATATTCCAGATGTTATTAACAAGCATGGTAAACCAATGACTCTCTCAGACTTGGTTCATGCTCTGTCCATCAATAAAGCCAAGGGGCCATGCATTTATCGCCTCATGCGCATACTTGTGCACTCTGGTTTTTTTCAAATTTCCCAACTAGATGAAAACAAAAACAATGTTGTGGAGGAAGGTTATGTGCTTACGCCTTCTTCTCGCCTCTTGCTGAAAGATGAACCGTTAAGCATAAGACCATTGTTTAAAACAGAGCTTCACCCACTCCTGATAACCCCATGGCACTCTCTGAGCCAGTGGTTCACTAACAAAGATGCAACATCATTTGAAACGGCTCATGGGAAGATGATTTGGGACCGTGCTGGAGATGACCCAAATTTCTGTAATATTTTCGATAGTGGGATGGCTAGTGATACTTACTTTGTCTCCAATGTGATAACAAAAGAGTGCAGGGGAGTGTTTGAGAAGATCAATACACTTGTAGATGTTGGCGGTGGGACGGGAACTCTTGCTATGGCCATAGCAGATGCATTCCCTCACTTGATTTGCACTGTTTTTGATCTTCCGCATGTGGTTGCAGATTTGGAAGACAGACAAAACCTGACTTTTGTTGGTGGAAACTTGTTTCAGGCAATTCCTTGTGCAGATGCTGTTTTGTTCAAGGTAAAATATTTTTTTGTGTCCAATAGCCTGACCTATTTTACTGCACTTGCATTCTTTTGCATTTTTTTTTGCTTTGATAAGCAAGCGGGATTTCTCCCTCTTTCGAAGGCCACTATGACCTTCTAGAGACTAGACTACAGGCTGGATCTCGTTGGATCTATTACCCGCCTAGCACTCTTTTGCATTAATTTCTTAAATTGTCATCTTCATCACTTTTTTCCATTTCTTGACGTGAATATGTGATGATTAGTTCAGAAATGTTTATAATAAATTTGTGGAACGAATTGAACGCTAATTGTAGTACAACTGATTTAAATTAACCATGTACAACATAACCATTGACATTGAAATATTCATAAGTAGTACTCTGCTTGGATAGTGAACTGTAAAGAATTTTAAAGCAATCTGAATGAAAATTTAACAGTGGATACTGCACTGTTGGAGTGATGAGGAATGCCTGACAATACTGAGTCGATGCAAGGAGTCAATTCCAAGCAAAGAAAATGGTGGAAAAGTAATTATTATAGATATTGTAGTCGACGGCAAGAAAGGAGATCACACGTCAATCCAAACACAGCTATTATTTGATATGTTGATGATGGTTAATACCAGGGGAAAAGAAAGAACTCAAAAGGAGTGGGAAGAACTTTTCAAGGCTGCTGGATACAGCGATTACAAGATCACTCCCATACTTGGCCTCAGATCTCTCATTGAGGTTTTCCCTTGATTACCTGCATGCACCCTTGTTACGTGCTACCTAGACTACGGTCTTTTCAATTGCTAGTAGTGTGAAAATAAAATGGGGAAGAACTAGTCTTTCCCAAATAAGTATGAGTTGCGTTTTGTCGTAACTAATGGAACCATTTTCTCTAAATATATAGCTTTGAGCTGTTTGTAATCAAAGCATCTAGTATATTTCTCGTTCAGCTCCTGTGTTGACAGGGGTCAGAAACTCCTAGTTAGCCCTAATGATAATCTATCATCAGTTGTCTTTTATCATAGAAGGTACCCGCAAGCAAAGGGACAAGGACACTCATCAATCAGAGTACACCAAATTGATACCAGAGCTCCTTGATGGAGAAACTAAAATGAAGTGTATCAGTGTATGTCAGAATCTTATCCATGAGTTCCCATATTTTCGGTCCTTTAAACTACTGAGGCAGAATCTTATTTGCTCTCTTTTTTTTCTTGTAATATTAGTAGTTGATATACGACAATAATACTAATCAGAATATAATGCGTGTGTATAAATATATATCGACAAGAAGTGCAGTAATTTGGAATCTTTATTTGTTGGGTAACGCATCAATCTTTACTCATCATTCTAATTATCATAGAGTCCATAGGTTGAAACTCTCATTTTTATTCCATATAAACTCATTATGCTATTCCATTTGTGTGTACCGAGTCCCATTAAAATTATTAAATTTATTGGTTCTTATCTCATAATGCAATTACATGAATCTACAATGAAAGAATAAAAGCAATTTTGGTTGAGTGAATTAGTGATGGACTGCAGAGCCATACTCCATGGATGGTAATGACAGCGAGGAAGAAATTTTTTGTTTTTGTTTCTGAGATAGTACTTTTGCAAATATTACAAAATTTACAATAAATTATTGTTAGGTGTTGATATATACATGCCTTAAAATTATTGTTGCAACTGAATTACCCTCTGATTTTGTTCTCTTGTTCGGTCTCTAGAATCGCTCGATTCATATTTTTCTAATTTTCTAAAGCTCCTCAATTTTAAACATTTAAAATTAAATTTCCTTCTTTAAGTCCTATTTTTTAGAAAAGAAAGTCAAAACCTTTTTGAAGTTGTATAAAATAAACCATTGTATAAAAGGTAGGTATAACCTCTAATTTATAAAATTTCTTTCTTTAAGTCCTATTTTTTAGAAAAGAAAATCAAAAACCTTTTTTAAACCATTGTATAAAAGGTAAGTATAACCTCTAATTTATATTGGATTATATTTTTCTATTTTTCTAAAACTCCTCTATTTTAAATTAGAATTTTGAATTTCCTTTTATAACATCTATAAATTTACTCTAAAACCGCCTGATTCATATTTATCTATTTTTCTAGAGGTCTTCTATTTTAAATAATTAAAATTAAAACTTCCTTAATTAGCTCCTATTTTTTATCAATCAATATAAAGGAGAAGACGGGGCAGTGAGATATCTGATCTCAAATCGATTCGACCTATTTTTCTAATTTTCTCAATATTTTGAATTAATAATATTAAAAATTCGAAAATATCTCGATTGTCTTTAAAATCTTTAATAATAGAAGAAAATAAATATATAATTTTAATATTTTTTATCTTTAAATATTTATTAATGGAGGAAAATAAATCAATGTTGAGAGGAAACTAAATAAATAAAGTTTTGGCTAATCGGATGAAGGGGTTGTTAGAGGAAGTGATTTCTGATACACAAAGTGCATTCATTCCGGGAAGATTAATATCGGATAATATTATGATTTCATATGAAATAATGCATTATCTCAAACGTAAAAGTAGAGGTAAAGAGGGGTATATGGCCCTAAAGCTGGACATGAGTAAGGCGTATGATCGCATTGAATGGGAGTTTCTACGTAGAGTTCTACTAAAGATGGGTTTTGACGAGAGATGGATTCAGCTAGTGCTTAAATGTGTCACTACAGTGTCTTATAATGTGATTCATGGGGAACATGAGATAGGTCCGATTCTGCCAAGTCGTGGTATTAGACAAGGGGATCCCCTCTCCCCTTACTTATTCATTATTTGTGCAGAAGGGTTATCTTCCTTAATCCGTAAGTATGAGTCTTGTAGATGGTTGCATGGTATAAAGATTTGTAGGAAAGCCCCGGTTGTGTCTCACATGTTGTTTGCAGACGATAGTTATCTATATTGTAAGGCAGATACGGAGGAAGCAGGCAAGGTGCTAGAATTGCTGAATGTTTATGAGAAGGCGTCGGGACAGAAAGTTAATATTAATAAGTCTTCTGTGTTTTTCAGTTCCAATGTTATAGCTTATAATAAGGAAAGGGTTTGTCAGGTTCTTAGGATGAATGAAGCAGGTAGTAGAAGCATGTATTTGGGCCTGCCGAATGTATTGGGGAGAAATAAGTCGGTTATCTTGGGGTTTATCAAAGATAAGGTTAAGTCAAGGATTGATAGTTGGGATGGGGGATATATTTCAAGGGCTGGTAAGGAGATTCTGGTGAAATCTGTTGTTCAATCTCTCCCGTCGTATGCTATGAGTGTTTTTCTTCTGCCAGTAGAAATTAATAAGGAGATCGAGAGGTGCCTTTCTAAGTTTTGGTGGCAGTCTTCGAAGTCAGATACCAGAGGGATAAACTGGATGTCGTGGGAGAGAATGACGAAGCACAAAGCAACAGGTGGTCTTGGGTTTAGAAACTTCAGAGATTTTAATTTGGCCATGCTTGGTAAGCAGGGCTGGGATTCTGACTAATCCTGATAGTTTGGTTACGAGATTATATAAGGCTAGATATTTTGAGAATACGGATTTTTTAAATGCGACGTTGGGTCACAGCCCCAGTTTTATCTGGAGGAGTATTCTTGAGGCAAAAAATGTTGTAGCAGCAGGGGTTAGATAGAGGATTGGTACAGGCACTAATGTTAAGATTTCAGGACAGCCTTGGTTGGCTGATAAAGGAGATCCGTATATTTCCACGGTGTCTGAAACTATTGGAAATAACTCTGTGTCTTCGCTGTTTTGTATGGATAGGAAAGCTTGGGACATTGATGTCATGCAGGATGTGTTTAACGGTAGAGATCAGAGCTGTATTCTTGACACGATAATAGAAGAGGACCTTCAGAACGATGTTTTGTATTGGAATATGGAGCAATCCGGGGTTTATTCGGTTAGGAGTGCCTATAAATATATACAAGTCGAGAAGGGTGCCTGGTGTTGGGAGGAGAACGATGTAATGTGGAGTAGACTGTGGAAAATTAAAGCTCCGCCTAAATGTCTGAATCTAGTCTGGAGAGCGTTGTCTTTTAATTTGCTAACGTTATCCCAACTTCAGCAAAAGCATGTCACAGTGAATAATGTTTGTCCCTTTTGCAGGTCTGGTCCGGAAACTATATCTCATGTGTTGGTATCTTGTCCATTTGCGTCGAAGTGTTGGCATATTCTGGACTCTAATTTTCAGGTCACAATGGGGGACGATTTTTTGAATTGGCTGAAGAATACGCTGGCTGGTGCCAATAAGAAAAAGGAGGCCATGGTTATTATGTTGTGTTGGTCTTTATGGCGTGCGCAGAATGATCTAGTATGGAATCGAAAGTATCCGAGGGTGTTTAAAGTAGTTGCAGATGCTAAACAGTACCTTGAACAGTGGAATGCAGCCCAAGGGAGAGTTATTAGTGCTTCTATTACTCCTGCAATCAAAGGGGATGGAGCTCATGCTTGGGTTAAGCCAAAACCGGGAATTATCAAGGTTACAGTGGACACCGCTATTTTGCAGAGGAGGGAACTTTTGGTTCTGGATTGGTAGCTCGGGACTCTGAAGGAAGTTTGGTTGAAGCTGAGACGAAGCTTCATTATGGTATGGTTTCGCCAGAGAAAGCCGAAGCCATAGCTATAAAGGAAGCTTTAAGTTGGATCGATCGCATGGGTTGGACTGAGGTTATTGTTGAATCTGATTGTTTGGCAGTTGTACAATCTATTCGGAGTACCACAGAAATGAGGTCACGCTTGGGAGTTCTTATAAAGGAATGGAGGGACTATATCAAGAATTCAAACAAAGTTTCTTTGTATTTTATTAAACGATCTGCAAATATAGTGGCTCATACTCTTGCTAGAGCTTCACTTATTTATCCTGATCGTAAGTTCAATAGGTGGTCTGTACCTGTTGAGGTGATGGATTGTATTGTGGCAGATTCAGTTAATCAATAAACTTCTCTGCTTTTTGTCAAAAAAAATAAAAATAAATCTTTTTCTAATTTTTTCAAATTTTGTACTATTCAATTGACGATTTAAAACTTCCTTTTATATCACAATATCTTGAGCCTTAAGTTACAATAACTATATAAACACTTCACGACGGGCAAAATTTTGAATATCAACAACTTTATGTATTCATATCCCATGCATTCATCTAATAGTTTTTTTTTGATTTAGATTTTTTACATATGTAAATAAAACACACCTCTTTGTATTCTTTTTGGGCGCATGTAGACAACTAACTAATCTCCATGTTTTGCGAAAAAAATTGTTGCAGGCAAGGTCACAAGTTAGCAAGTCGAGATCAATGGAGAAAGAATTGAAGAAATAATCATCACGTAAGTTAAATATTTTTCTTTTTAAAGTATTTTTTGCTAAATTATCAATGGTTTAACATATGGTAGACAACCAATCTCCATGATTTAAAAAAAAAATCAACATCAATGGAGGAGGGATCGATGTAATAGCCAACATCGCCTAAATTAGAAATTATTTTTTTAATTAAATTGCGTCTCTCATATCTTCTCAATTTTTTTTTTTAAGTTTTTCATATTTTTTAGTTGATAAATAATAAATAAAAAATAATCAACTTTCTTTTAATTTATCTTATAATAGAAAAAATTATGTTATTTAAATATTCTCCTAAATATCTTCTACAAGTAATTTGTACTTATATATATAGAGGAGAATACGGGACGACGAAATTTAGAGGAAAATACGAGACGACAAAATTTAATTTAATTTTGCTCTCCATCTACTACTGTGATTAGCGATCCTGAAAATTCGCGCATTGATATAAAAAAATTCTCCTTGCAAAATTTGTTTAAATCCTATTATTTATAATTACTTATAACTTTTATATGATTAATTCTGTTTATACAAAAGTCGTTCATTATGAATATTTTTCCGTTGTTTAATCCTGCTGTTACGCCATAATTTCGGTTGCCTCAATTATCTCCTATTTTCCCAATATTGATCTAATAATAATTATTGCTTAACCACTAAGTAATATCCTCTCTCTCAAACGAGGAAACAATCAATCTAAATCAATCAATTACTAAAAAATATCTCCAAACGATTCTTTCAAATCAGGAAAGAATCACAACGCTAATATAACTCTAAAAAGATAAAATCAACTTATCTCAACATATCCATTAACAATCACAGGGATTAAAAATATTATCCTATCACAGAACTGCGTTGGCTTGATCCCTATATATAAACAGGGTACGCAGGCATCTTGGAATAGGATCCGACACATGTAACAAGTCGAGACACCTTTCAAGTCCAGCCCCAAACACCCAAAATTCCCAAATCCCCATATTATTACAAATTCGTTAATCCAGCATTCCCCGAAATTTGTTATCACCAAATTCCTCCGTTAACAATTGGCGCTAGAAGGAGGGGATACTTTTTGATTGTGGAGGACAATCAATCTATACAATACGCATGGGGGGTTATTATGGATCTGGAGCGGCTTTAATGGAGGAGCTAAACGGTGGAAGCGGTGGTTCGTGGTTCTATTCAAAATAAAGATAAGTTTTCTTATGATTTTGTCCATACAAATAAGCTATCTTATAAAATTCGTAGTAAATTTATTACATGTTAGATTTTGATGATTTTTTATGATCCGGAAAGCTTTTGTGATTTCCTACAACTTTCGTTCTTGGTGTTTTCTGAGATTATGTTTCGATCTATTCTCGAAATCACAAAACATAATCAGGTCCCGTTTTTCAGTATTGAGAAGTTAATCAGCAGATGTTTTATTCGATTCCCGATTCGTTATAAGTCCGTTTCTGACGGTCCATATATCATCGGAAAGCTCTTTTCGTTTCCTGCAACTTTCATGTTTTGTGTTTTCCAAGAAAATATCGTTTACAGGGCCAAAAAGGTAAAAAACAGATCTGGACAGAATCTGAATCATGGATATGTTAAAGGATTGTGATGCGATATTAGCAGCACATGATTTGATTACTTCACTAGCTCGTGCATGGAAAAAAATAAGTGTGGAAGGTCCTCATCTGATAAGGGTAATATTTTCGAAAGCTCTCTTTTCCAAGGAGAATAATATTTTTGAAGATCCTATTTCGAGTAGGATAATATTTTTGAAGACCCTATTTCGAGTAGGATAATATTTTTGAAGAACCTATTTCGAGTAGGTTAATATTTTTGAAGACCCTCTTTCGAAGAGGAAATTATTTTTGAAGACCCTCTATTGAAGATGTTAATATTTTTGAAGGCCCTTCTTTGATTAAGGTGTTGCTTGGAATTATTTTTGAAGGCTCTTCTTTAAGGTGTTGCTTGAAAATTATTTTTTAAGGCCTTCTTTATGAAGGTGTTGCTTGGAATTATTTTGAAGGCCCTTCTTTATGGAAGGTGTTGCTTGGAGTACCTTGGTAAACCCGTACTTCCGGGGTGCTTATCCGTACTTCCGGAAAGCTCACCAAGAATATAGTTCTTCCCTTTTCTTAAACTCTGCTTAGCATAGAGTGTATAAGAAGGCGATGTTACTCTTCCCTTTTCTTAAACTCTGCTTTGCATAGAGTGTATAAGAAGACAAGGTTACACTTCCCTTTTCTTAAACTCTGCTTAGCATGGAGTGTATAATTAAGAAGGCGATGTTACTCTTCCCTTTTCTTAAACTCTGCTTTGCATAGAGTGTATAAGAAGGCGAGGTTACTCTTCCCTTTTCTTAAACTCTGCTTTGCATGAGTGTATAAGAAGGCGAGGTAATTATCTTATTCTCATTCTCCTACACTTACAAAGTTACTCGTACATATGTTCTTCTAACATCTCGCATGTTGTCTCTCTCGCAAGCACAAACATATTACGGGCACATCATGTTGTCTCTCTCGATTTTACAGGCATATTACGGGTAATTATCTTCTTCATATTATCTGCTAATCTTCTACTCCTAGTTGTTTCATTGACTCAGGAAATTCGGAAGATCAAAGCACGCTTAGTTCTCCAGTCCATCAAGCTGCACTGAAGAACTGGGGGGGGGGTAGTTGTTACGCCATAATTTCGGTTGCCTCAATTATCTCCTAATTTCCCAATATTGATCTAATAATAATTATTGCTTAACCACTAAGTAATATCCTCTCTCTCAAACGAGGAAACAATCAATCTAAATCAATCAATTACTAAAAAATATCTCCAAACGATTCTTTCAAATCAGGAAAGAATCACAACGCTAATATAACTCTAAAAAGATAAAATCAACTTATCTCAACATATCCCTTAACAATCACAGGGATTAAAAATATTATCCTATCACAGAACTGCGTTGGCTTGATCCCTATATATAAACAGGGTACGCAGGCATCTTGGAATAGGATCCGACACATGTAACAAGTCGAGACACATTTCAAGTCCAGCCCCAAACACCCAAAATTCCCAAATCCCCCTATTATTACAAATTCGTTATTCCAGCATTCCCCGAAATTTGTTATCACCAAATTCCTCCGTTAACACCTGCCTTTCAATATATGGGCATCGAACTTAAACTCTAAATTGTAAAGTAAGTTCCCTTGCGATCCATAATAACTGTAACATATGCATGTCAATGAATCTTTGTTTAATTTGTATATATTTTTTTACAGATCAACGATACACATGAGATTTGTATTTTTCCAAAAAATTTGGCGGTATCAACTTTTGCAATCAGGATTTCTATTTCTTGGTTAATGCAACGTTCTTTTTGCTTTCAATGTATTAAGTGACAACATGCAACTTTGTCCCGCAACATTGAAAAATAACAAACGTGATTGAATATAAACTTTTGTTGCTAATTTTTTTTAATTATCTTATATTTATTTAAAAATTTTCATTAAGTCAAATTATCAATTTAATATTTTTCTAATTTTTTTTCAAGTCAATTAATGTATTAATATTGAATTATTATTTTTTTCAATTCAAACTTACTATTGTATGTTAATATTCTCAAAAAAGAATCTTAAAGTTCTAAAAATTCTCTTAAAGTAATATTACCATCTTCAAATTCTCCTAAATTTTTTTTTTAAGCCAAACCTTATTTTCTCAAAATTTTGATTTAATAAACAAAAAAAATATTATTTAACTTATACTTTCCTAAATTTTTTCCTTAAATCAAATCACCATCTTAATATTCTCTTCAACTTAAGTTACCATATTATTATCATCTTCAACTTTATCTTCGACTCAAATTAACCATCTTAATATTTCTAGATTTTCTCTTTAAATTATAAAATATCTTTTAAGACCATGTTACTATCTTAATATATTTTACTAAACTTTCCTTTCAAGTCAAAGTTTTAAAAAAAAATTATGTTCTCTTTAATATTAATTATAAGTACTGTACCGTACCAAAAACAGGTACCAAAACTTTTAATATTTCGTCTTTAATAGTATAGATAGATAGATAGATAGATAGTATATATTGATTGATTTTATATTTTTTTTCTTAAATAGTTAATATTTTAAATTTTACAAAAATATTATAGGGCCGCTGCGAAGCGCGGCTTAGTCGACTAGTACTTATATAAAGGAGAAGACGGGGGCGGTGAGGTGGCGCCTCTAGAATCGCTCCGTTCTATTTTTCTATTTTTCTCAATTTTTCACAATTTTTAATTTTAATAATTACAACTTTCTTTATTATTTTCGATTTTGTAGGAAGGAAATTGAAAATTACACTTTTATTATTTTCAAATTTGATAGAACTTTCTTTTATTATTTTCAAAGTTGATAGAACTTTCTTTGATTTAGAAAATTACAATTTCCTTATTATTTTCGAATTTGTCAGACTTGATAGAAATTTCTTTGATTTAGAAAATTACAACTTCCTTATTATTTTCGAATTTGGCTTGATAGGACTTTCTTTTATTATTTTCAAATTTGTAGGACTTGATAGAACTTTCTTTGATTTAGAAAATTAAAACTTCCTTATTATTTTCGAATTTGTAGGCTCTTATGTTAATAATTGCAATTTTCTTTTTTATTATTTTCAATCTTGATATAACTTTCTTTTATAATTTTCAAACTTGATAGAACTTTTTTTGATTTAAAAAATTACAACTTTCTTATTATTTTCGAATATTTAGGATCTTATGTTAATAATTGCAATTTTCTCTTTTATTATTTTCAATCTTGATAGAACTTTCTTTTATTATTTTCAAACTTGATAAAACTTTCTTTTATTATTTTCAAACTTGATAAAACTTTCTTTTATTATTTTCAAACTTTATAGAACTTTTCTTTTATAATACTTCTTGACTTTTAAACATAACAGATTTCCATATTATACACCTTACAAACACCTATAAATTAAAGGTCACTCATAACAAAAAATCTACACCAAAACTTTTTTATATAGCTTCAAATTTTTACAATCATATTTACAATCAATACAATTATGGCCTACACCATGTTGGATGCTTTGAACGACAGCAGCTATACCTGGATGATAAGAGTACGAGTGTGTAGAATGTGGGAATCTGTCAATCCAAATACTGAAGAACTGATCAGTCTTGACATGATTTTGATCGATGAAAAGGTTAATAAATCAATATACTTATAACTTATTAATTTGTCAAATTGTATGATGTTATTAACTTTTCTAAGATATGTTATATGACAGGAAAATTTGATTCATGCTATGATCCCGAAGATTCTGGTCTCTCGGTTAAAATTTTTTTAGAGGAAGGCTCCGTGTACAGCATCAAAAATCTGAAAGTTGTTTCTAAGTACATGAAAATATAGACCACTATCACATGAGTCTAAATTGTTATTCATACGCATAATGTTGCCTAAGAGATTGGAAGAAGGCATCGTCAACATATCACTGCATGGATTTCATTTCATATGTCCGGATATGATTGATGCACGTATTAATGACACCAACATACTCTCAGGTTTTTGTGATGCAGTAATATATTAGAGTAATATATAAGTAATACTATTATATAAGTTATAATTCAAACTATCATGTTCTAATATTATTTTTTCTATGTTGATTTAGATGTTGTGGGCTACTTGACCTACTTGGATGGCATTGAAGTTGTCAAAGGCGGTTGGAAAAAAAGAGATCTCAAAATTGTCACAAATTAGTAAGTTATGCATTATATTAATTTTAATATAACTGTTAATTGTTTTTTATTGTTCTTGTAATTTTATATTACTTCTTTAGTTACCCCAATTTATTTGTTTTACTTATTTAATTTGTTCTAATTTTTTTCTTAAACAGCTCCATCACCAGTACCATAACTTTGTGGAAAAAGTTGATCGAGATGGTTGATACAAATTTATACAAGGAGGATGGTGGACCCTATATAATAATTGTCACATCTACTCAGAAATATAAATCAATATAAATTTAGTATTTTATAAATTTAGTAATTTAGTATTTTTTTTATCAATATAAATTTCCTTTTATATATATATGGCAATGGTATCTGTCCAAGAAAATAAAAAATCAAACTATATAAACAAAAGGAATATGTAAATACTTTATAATATTACCTACCCAAATACAAAATTTATAGAATATATTTTATTTGATAATTTAAATAATTTTGTAGATATTTATTTCACAATTTTTATTCTAATATTCTTTTTTTTAACAAATATATTCTAATGCCGCTGATTTTATAGAATATATTTTATTTGATAATTTAAATAATTTTCTAGATATTAATTTCACAATTTTTATTCTAATATTCTTTTTCTTAACAAATATATTATAATGCCGCTGCGAAGCGCGGCTTAGTAACCTAGTTAAGATATAAAATTCCAATGATACTATAATTTATATTGTTGAAAAAACATTGATATTGTATTGATTTTATACTTGAATTTTTTTTTTTATAGATTTTTTTTTATTTCAAGTACTAGTTATATAATTTAAATGCATGTCTGTTCTATTTTAAGAAAAAAAAAACATGTAAATAATTTATTTACTTTTTTTTACGAGGGATTTAATGCTTATGTTGGAAGAAAAGAAACATAAGTGATAAAAAAATAATTTTATTTTTATAATATAATTTTGCACTTAAAATTATTTTAGCATCGAATGTACAAAAATTATCTAATTACCTGACTAAAGCTGTAGCGTGAGGATTGACAAAGCAAATGTGTAAAACAAGGGTAGTTTAGGAAAAGTATTACTTAGGGTAGTTTATGAAAAAACATTTTGTAACAAATAATTCATTATTACATAAACTATTAAATAGGTACTTAGAAAATAATAATTTAACTTTTTAAATATTTTTTGAGATAATTTAATTATTCTATTTTTTTTTATAAAAACTTGGATTATCATAAAAGAATAATAAAATAAATGCAGTACTTGTTCCTTAAAAGATAATTTAATTATTCTTTTTTTTAATCTCTCAAATGTTTCTATCCAAATCAAATTGTAAAAGTAGTAAATCTGATTTTAACCACAATGTAAATTTTATCCTATTTATTCTGCCAGAAGCACTAAGCAATCCTGCCTCTGACATACTGCAAACTACTAACGAGGTTACACACAATTTAAAGTTTGTTCACAAAGTGCACTTAGTTACATAGTTTAGGTACACAATGTGTTTAATTGATAAATACACCTATTGTTGATAGTTTAAGTACACACAGTGCAATTAACTCATAATAAATTATGATGAGTATTTGTTTAAGTTCATTGATAACAAAATGTAAAGGTATGAAATTGTTCCACCAAGTTTACATATAACTAGCTTGGCAAATGTCGAAGGTAAGTGAATTTCCCTGTTCGAGTCACAGGGTGCTGGAAATAGATAACAACAAAATTCCTGGAAACACCCTCCTCTTTAGCACTAGTAGTGAGTCGATACTTGACACCAGCAACAACCACCTGAGTTTCGCCTTGGATTACACTTTCGTACTCCAAATTTCTGTTCTTCATAGCATTGTATGTAGTCACAAATAGTTTGCCAATCTCTGCAACTTTGGGGTCCTTCAAGTGTTTTATAGGCTTCCACCAGTTGGTAAGTGTTTCCGGGATTATATCAGAACATTGGGCTGAATGAATTATTAAAGTTGTAAGAGTGAGGAGAGTGATTAAAAGCGAATCGAGTTTTAAAGCCATTGTTTTTTTTTTTTGAATAAAAAAAGTGAAGTTTTAAAGCCATTGTTGCAGTTTATTGGAATATAATATTAGTTTTAAGTCCTTAACTGATATAGAATTTACGTTTAAAATTGAAGTAATGCTGGAGGTACTAAATTGAGTATCAAAAATCGTTACAAAATGATGTGGTACTTACAACATTTGAGGGGACATGACGAAATCGAAAAAATGACCCTATTTTTTTTTTATAATAATGTGAATTAAGATTTATGTAAATATAAACGAAGTCAAGATAAGATTGATAATTGAAAGTAGTTTTTCAATTTTTCTTATTACCTCTTTCGTGTCTTTTACATATCAATTTACTCAGAAGAAAGATTGTAAAAAAAGTATAAATATAAAGAAGATGCTCGTTAGATATTTTTTCGTCGAATATCCTTAGTTATTAATCTAAAAATCTGAGAATCTACTATGTTTTAAAATGATGAAATTAATAGTAAATATACCATTTCCTGGACCAGCCCTTTGGTACTGATATAATACGATGAAATATTTTTATTAGTTGATATGAGTGTTAATGTACGCCTATCTATTATATTTGGTTATGTTAAAGCCAACTTGGTAAATATTTTTGTATCCAATTTAGTACGAATAAAAATGATATTTAGTAAAAGTGATGTTTTTTTTTTGACAAATTTAAAGCAAATTTCATTAACTTGAAAAGAACTCGGTTAAGACAAATTCTCAACCGGCTATGCAATTAGGTTGAAAAACAAATAAACGAGATAAACAATTAGCCGTTTTGTTTCCAGATCGCTTAACATAAAGAATATAAAAATTCTTTGAACAATAAAAGATTATAATGGCTTCCCGAGAAATTCAACCTACACATGAAGCTAGTAGCATCACAATTGACTTTCACGCAATTAAATTAATTCTGGTTGTAATCCAATGTTCAAGTTGCATCAATTAGAGGGACAAATGCCGTCATAATATGAATAATCTTCCGTTGTGAAAGGTGAGCTTTTGCGATTTTCACTACCGACCCAATCTCGATGCGGCCTCTCCAAAACACCAATTGAATCATTCTCGAAGACACAAAACAATCAACCAAAAATACAAAAAACATAACAATCACTCCAAAAGGTGGACAAACAAAACATCCAAAAAATTGGGTATAACAGCAATCCTTACTAAAAAAAGATGATTATTGAAGGAAAATAAGAATTATGGTGATGAGATGAGAGAAGGGGAAAGAAAGTGAATTTATGAGAATGAAGAAGGCTTAATTGGTGAAGAAAATGAGGTTGATCTGAATTTTAAAACATATCTACGTACCCTTCACGCATTCCTTAATATTGAATTTTATCTTCAATAATATTTATTTATTTATTATTAATATTTTTCTTTATTGAAAATATATTGTTTAAAATAAATTAGGAAACGTTATTTCTCATATTTTTATGATAAAAATTAGAAAAGGATCTTTAAAGAAAGAAGAATGTTACTTAAAAATAATTAATGAAATAATTTTATTAGTAAATTGAGAATTTATTAAAATATTATTGGAGTATGATTTTTGATTTAATAACTTAAAGATTTACTTAAGAACATGAATAATTAGTATACTTAGGAGCAAGACTTGCTCCTAAAAATGTGATTGATAGTAATAGTACAATTGTATAGATTGCCAAATTTCTCTGATTTTGTGCCAAGCGAACTCCTAGAGCAAGTTCAATGCAAGATATAAAATGATTATAGTTTTATAATTTGACACTAAAAAGTATTTTTTGATGCTAAAATAGAACTTCAACTTCAATGCTAGTTTTATTTTACAATCAAATACTTTTAAATTTAGCTAAGTTTTGTCTCTATTTTCTAAATTTCATTTAAAACATATCAACATGCATTTCATTTATAATTATTTGATGAGATGACTAGATGCATAAATACATCTTTGATTCAAATATAGAACCAAGTATGCATTTATGCATATTTGCATTCAAATATGCAACCCTTTTTTTTTTTTTTGAAACTGGTTATTGTATTAATTCATCAAACAATCACTTTAAAGGGGCTCCAACACAGACCGTGGAGGAGTCAGAAAATCAAAAAAGCAATCCACTTCACAGGGTACTCTAGCAACTAAGTGAGCTACCTTGTTCGCTTGCTTTTTTACAAAGGAAACCACAATATCTCTTCGAGACTTCAGCACTCCACTACTCGCTTCCATGACCAGGCCAACTTCCAGCAAGTTTTCCACTGCATTGTTAATAGCCTGAACTGCAACTAGCGAATCACTTTCAATATCAACATTCTGCAACCCTAGCGACGTAACCCATTTGATAGCTTCCCACACACCAGTAACTTCTGCTTCAATGACCGGGACAACACCATTGAATTTATACGTTCTAGCTCTGATAAATTTCCCTTCATGAATCCTGAGAATAAGCCCACACGAGAACCACGAACACCCTGCAACCACATGAGCATCGATATTAAGCTTCAAACGACCTTCCCTAGGGGGCTGCCATTTAATGACTACCTGTCTCTTATCCTGCACATGATTATTAATCCTGGAAGCTTTCAGTTGCTGGCTATCTCTCCACTGTTTAACCTGTAACACACTCCATTGCATTACCAATTGTGTCGTCATAGTCTTGTTCTGCCACACCTTTAGATTCCTGGCCGACCATATTCCCCACAAGATTGTCGTTATCTGGGCCAATTTTCCAAATGACTCAACTGCCAGTGTTTGCAGTAGCCATTCTGAGCACGAACTAAACTGGGAACTGTCAAAACAAAGTCCTAACTCATCCCAGCAACCCTTTGCGTAACTACAATCAAGGCAAACATGCCTCAACTGCTCTTCATCACTATCACACAATGGACACCCAACTGTAATATTTACTCCTTTCTCCCTCAAACGACTCCGCACAGGAACATTATTTCTACATATCCGCCACAAGAAGATTTTAACCTTCTGAGGGACCTGTACCTTCCATAATCTACTCCAACCCTTACTTTCCTCTAATCGATTACAAGCACTATAGTTCTGCTGCCAGAATTTATAACCAGATTTAGCACTATATTTTCCATCTAACGAGTGACACCAGACAAGTCGATCTTGGACCTGATTCCGTGGGACAGGTATTGCTAAAATACAATTAGCATCACGATTTGAGAACAAATTGTGCACCATGTTAATATCCCATTTGTTGCTACCAGGAACAAGTAAATCGCTTACCATCAAACCACTTACTAGACTCGAATAATGCTCGTCGACTCTGAACCCAGCTTTACCTCGAATCCACGGATCAGTACTCACACTTATAGACCTACCATCTCCCACAACCCACCTGTAGCCTTGCTTTGGATGTTCTTTAGCTTGCCAGAGTCCAGACCAGACATAGCTCACACCCCTTCCCCTAGCTGCATCGAACAAGCTCGAGCCTGGATAGTACCTAGCTTTGAACACCATTACTACTAACGAGTTTGAATTGGCCATAAGATTCCAGCATTGTTTCCCAAGCAGCACCAAATTAAAACCCTGCAGATCACGAAATGCTAAACCCCCCACTTCCTTTGCCATACTCATATTTGTCCATGAAACCCATCTTATTCCCTTCCTATTACTGTCTTGTGAACCCAACCAATAACTATTCATCATCTTTTCAAGATCTGTGCACAATGATTTTGGTAGCAAGAAACATGACATTGCGTAAGAGGGAACCGCTTGTGCTATTGAACGAAGCAAGACAGCCTTCCCAGCCTTAGAGAGACATTTAGCACTCCATCCCTAGATCTTACTCCATAGACGATCCTTAAGATAATTAAAGGTCGTTTTCTTTGATCTCCCTATAAGCGAGGGAAGTCCCAGATACCTCCCTGTACTCAAATCAGTATAAACACCCAACAAATTCTTTAATTCACCTTGCTTATCCAGCCTCACATTCGAACTAAAATAAATCCCTGATTTTTGCAAATTAATCGCTTGACCAGAATGAAGCTCATACTTATGCAAAATCTCCCTAACCTTCATCACCTCCTCTACTCTAGCTTTACAAAACAGAAAGCTATCATCTGCGAAAAGTAGATGAGTAACCGCCGGAGCTTGACTGCAGACTTTACAACCCTGAATACTCCCTTCATCAGCTGCATTCTTAAGCATACGAGACATGCCTTCCACACAAAATAAAAATAAATAAGGTGATAGAGGATCTCCTTGACGGAGACCTCTTGACGGGTTGATAGGCCCAATCTGAGTACCATTAAAATTGACAGAGTAAGTCACTGTCGTAATACATAGTTGAATCCAAGCAATCCACTTATCATCAAAACCTACCTGCTTTAATTGATGCATCAAGAAACTCCAGTCCACTCTGTCATATGCTTTACTTACATCTAGTTTCAAAGCCACCTCTCCCTCCACTCCTTTTTTCTTTTGTTTCATATAATGTAACAACTCAAAGGCCAGCAACACATTATCCGTTATATTTCTACCTGGGACAAAGGCCGATTGATTATCTGAAATAATGCCAGGCAAAATAACTTTCAACCAATTTGCAAGAACCTTAGCTATCACGTTGTACAAAACATTGCAAAGTGCTATCAGACGTAGATCCTTCATCTCATTTGCATTATCTTTCTTTGGAATAAGCACAATATTTGTATTATTAAGATCAAGGGGAAATGCTAAAACTTCTAACCACTTCTTACAACACTGAAAAACGTCCTTACCAAATAGATGCCAGAAATGCTGATAAAATGTCGGGTTTAAACCATCTGGGCCAGCACTTTTATCGGGGTGCATCTGCTTTATGGCGACTGATAATTCCTCCATAGTTAGCTCTGCTGTGAGTTTCCTATTCTGGTCCTCTGTTATAACACTTTCATACAGCTCCATGCTAGCACTATCCGCTCTACCTTCATCCTCAAAGACCTTAACAAAATATTTCCTTATAACCTCACACATGTCTTCATGCTTATTAACCACAGTCCCGTTCTCATCTTTAAGACTATCAATCTGATTTTGCTTTCTCCTACCTGTAGCATATGCGTGGAAAAATTTAGAATTTGAGTCACCATCTTGGAGCCAAAATGATTTGGCTCGTTGCTGCCAATATAGTTCCTCACTCAACAACAGGTCTTCAAGAATTTTCTTTTCTGCAAAATATCTGCTAGTCCTGGTCTCATCTGCACAATCCTCGAACAAAGACACCAGCTCCTTTTGCTTTCTGATTTTCTCACAGAACTTATTGAAAAATCTTTTCCCTCATTTCTCCATAAATGATGAAATCTCTACCAGCTTTGACAGAAAATGTCTCGGATTCAGTCTTCTCCAGTGAGCTGAGACTTCCTCATGAAAATTTTCCTCCTTGAGCCAAGTATTTTCAAACCGAAACCTGAATTTCTTCTTCGAATGCTCTGTACTATAAAACTCCAGCTGGATAGGTTCATGATCAGAGTGCACACAATGATGAACACTTAACTTACATAAGGGAAATAAACTCCACCAAGACGCTGATGCAAACGCCCTATCTAATCTTTCTCTCACCCATTCTGGTTTGCCACGACTTTTCTCCCACGTATAATTTCTTCCCATAAGATCCAACTCAATCAACCTACATTCCTCAATCGTTTGCTTAAACCCATCTAACAACACCTGAGGATGAGCATGCGTTCCTTTCTTGTCATTTATACTAATCATATCGTTAAAATCATCCAACACCACCCAAGGTAAGGCAGACCTGTTAGCTAACGTTTTTAACAGCTCCCAAGACTCCCTTCTACGAGTTCGCTCCGGAAACCCGTAAAAACCAGTCAGCCTCCACATAACTTCATTAGCATTCATGACCTGAACATCTATATAATTACATCCGAAACCAACCACATTACACTTGACATTATTCTTCCATAGAACCGCAACTCCACCACTCCTGCCAACACAGTCCACATCCCAGAAATTATCAAAGCCTAACTTACTACACAATTGCATTATTCTCTCTGTTTTCGACAAAGTTTCCATTAAAAACACAATGTTGGGTCTAAGAGACTTCATAACGTCCCTCAACGCACGAACTGCACGAGGATTCCCCAATCCTCTGTAGTTCCAGCTTACAGCATTCATGACGTCCGGCTAGCTTGCTGAGCAAGCTTAGCCAGTTGAGAGTTGTTTGACGTTGTACAATCCATTTCAGAAAGCACAACATCCTTAGACTTACTGATTAAAGCTGAGTCAGACACTTTTACAAGGCCCCCTGGCGTATCCATTATATCATATTTATCCGGCCCACCTCGCATCCTTTTCCTATCCGTAACTAAAAGCCCTGTCATTTCATCGTTATCCAGCCCATCTTCAATGTTTAGATTCAAATCTCCCCCCTAGTCTCCACATTTAAATTTTCCCTCCTACCTTCCATATTTGTTATTGCTAAAATTAAGGGATTAGTATTATCCCCTTGATTTCGTATTTCCTGCCTCACTGCACCTCCTACAATCATGCTATTACCCTCTTTCATGCAACTACCTTCCCCTGATTTCGGGCCTAAGTTGTACCTTCCCTGACGCGCCTCCCACTCTGTATCATCCTCCTCCCGTAGATAACGACTCCTCGTCGGACCACCAGCCTTCCTAGACGGAGCTCTAAGCCAACTCCCCCACTCCTTACTGCCTTCCTCACTCGTTCTAGAAAGAAATTTCCTGCAGTATCTCTCTGTGTGAGTTAACATTCCACATGTAAAACAAAACTCCCCTAGCCGCTCGTATTTGCACGACACCATTACCTCTGTTCCATTCTTCTTCGTTATTTTCTTTTTACGCTTGAGGGGCCTCCTGACATCCAATCTAACCCTTATACGCATAAATTCTCTCCACAGACTTGAGTTGTTCTTGCTATCATATTCAAGGAACTCACCAAAGAAATCTCCCAAAAGCTTCCCCACCGTCTCTGACATGAACCCGGACGGAAGATCAAATATTTGCACCCAAATATTCACATGCCACAGAGGAACATTTAGGGGTTCCTCCCCATTTGGAATCTATGCAATCATAAGCATTGTGTTGTCAAAAGACCACGGACCCCCCTTCAGAACCCAATTCTTATCTTCCTTGTGGTAGAATTGAAACAGGAAAATCACTGTCTCCAATTCCTTAATATTCACTCCCATGGCCGGCCTCCAAACATCTGCCATTTTTGTTCTCATAGCATTGACATTAATACTTTTCCCCGTCAAAAATCTACCCACCATACAATATTCATATTTATTGCCCTCAACTTCCCCTTCCCCTTCAAACACAAACGCAGAATTCTCCTCTTCCTCGATATCTGTAATATCCCGTAATTTTTAGATTAATAATAATAAAAGAGTAATAAAAAAAGGATTAAAATTGGAAAAAGAATAGGATTTAAAATTGAATTAGATTGATGGGCCTAAAATATGGATCAGATTTAAGTTCGGATAAGTAATAGGTTTGGACTTAGGGTTTGGTTACGTTATATAAACATCAGGTTCTACTTCTTCGTCTTTGTTTGTAAAATTCGTAGGACTTTTTCTCACACAAATCAGCTGTCTTGAAAAATTCGTAAAATATTCATCGTAAGTCGGAATTCATTGATTCTGAACTTTTCAGAAAGATATTTCAATTTTCTCCAACTTATATTTCACAGTGTTTTTCCAGATTATGCTCTTAACTGTTCTTAAAATCACAAAACACAAACAGATCTTGTTTTTCAGTTTCTGTTCAAATTCAGCGGACGTTTTATTCAATTCCCGATTCATTATAAGTCCTATTTTGACGAGTCATGTCTTTTCAGAAAGGTCTTTTCGTTCTCTACGACTTTAGTCCTTTTAGTTTTTAATGAAAACATCGTTTAGAGGTCCAAAAAGGCTAAATACAGTTCTGGTCAGAATTGGGTAGATGATTTAGGATGCGTTGAGGTAAGTTTCCGATTGTTCTTTCTAGTATTTTCAAAGTTATATTATGTGTACGTATTTGTTTATTAAAATTCGGGCTATGTGATTATTATTTGAAGTGATATGTATTACTGTATATGTGTTATGTGTAGGCAATAGTCTTG
This sequence comes from Heracleum sosnowskyi, assembly GCA_030848705.1. Classification (NCBI taxonomy): domain Eukaryota; kingdom Viridiplantae; phylum Streptophyta; class Magnoliopsida; order Apiales; family Apiaceae; genus Heracleum; species Heracleum sosnowskyi. The sequence goes on from CM061237.1 coordinate 139,764,503, forward strand.
AGACTCTGAATTGAATTGTGGGTTTCAGGTTATTGTTGTTATGTGGTGTCGTGTCGTATCGTATCTATCGAATAAGAATATGAATATGTATCGAAAGTTATTTGTTTCATATAACGTATCGAATATTGTATTTTGTTTTGTATATACATGTTATTTGCCCAACTAGTTAGATCGATTGGTTTCTTGCTGGGCTGTATGGCTCATTCCTTACAATTTTCAGGTTTGAGTTAAGATCGAGTGGATGTGATTTCGAGTTCGAGGATCTTAGGTTTGGACTAGTTTGGCTTGGATTGTCATCGTTAGCCGCGCTTTTGTAATTGAACCTTTGTCACGCTTCCGTCTTTGATTGTCATTGTATTGTATTTTATTTAAGTTTTGTATTTAGATTTAATAGTCCGAAAAGTCGGGCTGTTACAGTTATGTGACAACCCGGGTCAAATCCCGAGCCTTTTTCGAAAATCGGGCCAAGTCCTGATTTCGAGTCCGAATATAAGTCGAAGCATACTGGCCCAAATGCAGCCAACTTCGGTAATTCACAAGCCCACCACAGGCCCCGAAAAGATCATGATTTATTGGTGCTAATTAGTAGTAGTACTTTGCCTTATAAACTGAACAGAAGTCCTAAATCTCCTCGATGTGGGACAAGGGTGTTACAATATCTAAACCAGCAAACAAATTGATCATTTAAATCATTATAACGAGCCATAAGAAAAACTCTCACGATTCACCCTCAATAATAACTAGATGATGAACGAAGAGACCATAAAACTCTCACAATGATGGAGAGAAAAAATTATCAAAAAACAACGTTGTCAAACTCGTTAATTGTATATGCAACCCTTTTAAAATTGAATTTTTTAGCTTTTGATTTTAAATTATAGAAATAGAATTAATTTTAGCATTGCATTGGATTTTGGACCACCTGCCGCCTGATCTTTTCACTCGTGCTTTTTAATTTTTTTTTGTACGTTTGTCCTCCTTGCTCCTCTGGATCAAGGCCAGTGAATATTGACATTGACACTGTGACCTACACAGTACGGAAACTCAGGGATGAGGACTGGCAATTGGCAAACACACAGTGTTTGGGACTTGTGAGTTGTGAGTTGTGACATTTAGTGACCGACAGTCTCAGGCCACACACATTTGGACAACTCATATCGAGCTTAAACTCGAATCTAGTATTATCTGCTAGTTCCATATATAGCAGCATACAACCACAGTATATCAGTGTGTGTGAATGATGGATCTGATTAGTGAAGAAGCTAGAGAGTTATTCAAAGCTCAAGCTCACGTATGGAACCACATGTTCAACTTCATCAACTCAATGTCTCTAAATTGCGCGATTCAGCTAGATATTCCAGATGTTATTAACAAGCATGGTAAACCAATGACTCTCTCAGACTTGGTTCATGCTCTGTCCATCAATAAAGCCAAGGGGCCATGCATTTATCGCCTCATGCGCATACTTGTGCACTCTGGTTTTTTTCAAATTTCCCAACTAGATGAAAACAAAAACAATGTTGTGGAGGAAGGTTATGTGCTTACGCCTTCTTCTCGCCTCTTGCTGAAAGATGAACCGTTAAGCATAAGACCATTGTTTAAAACAGAGCTTCACCCACTCCTGATAACCCCATGGCACTCTCTGAGCCAGTGGTTCACTAACAAAGATGCAACATCATTTGAAACGGCTCATGGGAAGATGATTTGGGACCGTGCTGGAGATGACCCAAATTTCTGTAATATTTTCGATAGTGGGATGGCTAGTGATACTTACTTTGTCTCCAATGTGATAACAAAAGAGTGCAGGGGAGTGTTTGAGAAGATCAATACACTTGTAGATGTTGGCGGTGGGACGGGAACTCTTGCTATGGCCATAGCAGATGCATTCCCTCACTTGATTTGCACCGTTTTTGATCTTCCACATGTGGTTGCAAATTTGGAAGACAGACAAAACCTGACTTTTGTTGGTGGAAACATGTTCGAGGCAATTCCTTGTGCAGATGCTGTTTTGTTCAAGGTAAAATATTTTTTTGTGTCCGAATAGCCTGACCTATTTAACTGCACTTGCATTCTTTTGCATTAATTTCTTAAATTGTCATCTTCATCACTTTTTTCCATTTCTTGACGTGAATTAGTGAAAGCAACTATAGTCTTTAGTCTTCACAAACATAACCATTGATATTGAAATATTCATAAGTAGTACTCTGCTTGGATAGTGAACTGTAAAGAATTTTAAAGCAATCTGAATGAAAATTTAACAGTGGATATTGCACTGTTGGAGTGACGAGGAATGCCTGACAATACTGAGTCGATGCAAGGAGTCAATTCCAAGCAAAGAAAAGGGTGGAAAAGTAATTATTATAGATATTGTAGTCGACGGCAAGAAAGGAGATCACACGTCAATCCAAACACAGCTATTATTTGATATGTTGATGATGGTTAATACCAGAGGAAAAGAAAGAACTCGAAAGGAGTGGGAAGAACTTTTCAAGGCTGCTGGATACCGCGATTACAAGATCACTCCTATACTTGGCCTCAGATCTCTCATTGAGGTTTTCCCTTGATTACCTGCATGCACCCTTGTTATGTGCTACCTAGACTATGGTCTTTTCAATTGGTAGTAGTGTGAAAATAAATGTGGAAGAACTAGTCTTTCCCAAATAAGTATGAGTTGCGTTTTGTCGTAACTAATGGAACCATTTTCTCTAATTATATAGCTTTGAGCTGTTTGTAATCAAAGCATCTAGTATATTTCTAGTTCAGCTCCTGTGTTGACAGGGGTCAGAAACTCCTAGTTAGCCCTAATGATAATCTATCATCAGTAGTCTTTTATCATAGAAGGTACCCGCAAGCAAAGGGACAAGGACACTCATCACTCAGAGTACACCAAATTGATACCAGAGCTCCTTGATGGAGAAACTAAAATGAAGTGTATCAGTGTATGGCTCAACTGAGGGAAGCTGAGCAGTCAAGTGGAGCAAATTGCAGTCACGCAGTCTAACAAAGCTGAGACTGAAACTCAAATGAAGTGTACCATCTTGCATATTGTTGGCCTTAACTTACCATCTTGCATATTGTTGGCCTTACCTTACCACTGTCTATCTCTTCGTCAGTACTTAATGTCACAAGTGTTAACAATGTATCCGCCAGAATCTTAATAAGTTAAATTTTTTTTGTTATTTAATAATAATTTAATATAATTTCAAAATTAAAATTAGTAATATTTCTAACAATGTCTAATATCCAAATATTATGTCATTTACTTGATATTTTCATTAATACAACCGAAAACAAGCTATAATGATCAAATACATGCATTTTGAAATAACACTTGAAAGTTGAAAGTAATAATAAAAAACTAAATAACTGAAAATCGGATTTAACCCGAGTTACTCGGAGTTTGACCGAATATTGACCGAGTTATGTAAAAATTGAATCTTGACATAAATCGATATGACTCGGATCAGATCATACCATCCTGTACTCACTCAGATTGAGTACTCGGCCAACTCGCTGACTTTTAGAACATTAATTTAAACTAAAAAAATATAATATGTTATAAAATATTACAAGTTAATTATTATATCCTAAACAAAACTAAATATAATTTTACATATGCCACTATTTATACAAGTAGTATATGATATTTGCCTAATATATATATATTTATATTAAAGAATCTGAGATGTATATTAGATAATTTTCCTTTAATATTGAATAAAAACATTTCATATTATACCAAACAAAATAATATCTAAAATATTGTACATATCAAATGTTGTATATATAAAAAACACAAAAAAAATTATTCATAAAAGTTATCTGATATATATCTCAAATTTCTTTTTCTCTTTATATTATTAATTAAAAATTACAAAAAGCTATAACTAGAGACTCTAGATGCAATCAAATTTTTTTTATATAAACTTATTTAATTTAATTACTCCTAAGTACTAACTCACGGAAATTAGATGAGTACAAAGAGATTTTTAATATAAATGCACGAGTACTATTGTAATTACATTATTATTTTAAAACTTGATCAAAAAATATTTACAACTCCATTAAAATACGCTCCCTAAATACGTACTTTGGGACATTTTTCTCATTTAATAAACGGGTTAATTATCTTGTTGATCACTAAAGTGGGCCTAAAGTATCAATTTGGTTACCAAACTGAAAACGGTCTCAAACAGGTCACTAAAGTCAGCTACATGTACATTCTATTATATAACTTACTTTTTTCTGGACGGAAAACACTAATATTAATGCTAATTTCTTCAATTTTATGGTCCGAAATAAGTATGTTACCCTACCATATAGATATCACATTAAATATTTTTTAATACATCATCATTTTTCTTCTAAAAAAATAATTTATTTAATAGAGTGTACCTTATAACCAATTTTAATGACCTGTCAGTTTGGTCACTGGCTTGATATTTTAGGTACATCAACGAGATAATTAACCCTTTAATAAACATAAACAAAGACAAAGCTAAATAAAAGGAAAAGGGAATGTGTTTGTATGAGTCCCTCTCTTGAAAATCCAGAAGGGTTTGCTGCCAAGAATTGAAGCTCACTTCTTTCGCAATGTCAAGGTAACACCCTCACCAAATATACATACAAACATGTATGTATATGTGTTAATACCCTTCCGGAAGAAGTCTCTTTGCCCGGAAGAAGTCTATTTACCTGCCGGACATGACCATGTCCCGGAAGAATTCAATAGACAACTCGTCACACCCAAAGTGGACTAAGGAAAATAAGTGAATGCAATACTATCTTTTCCGGACCAAAGACAGTTCCTTTCTCCAGCACCTTCCACCTCTTGGGCAAAAGCTGCTCCCTTCTCCAATACTCGTACATCAACTCACACCTGTCACAAGGAAGGGAGCATTCTTTCGGACCGGGGGACAAAGGAAGGTAACACTAAACCTTATAAATACTCAAGCAGCCTCACCTATGCACGGGTTCTAATTTTTACATTCATTCACACACTCTCACATTTTCACAAAAGCTCTCTAAATTCAGTCACCGGCAATACACTTTCCGATATTGTTTCTTGTTATTCTCCACCACCAAGTTACTTACTCTCACGCCGGAGGTGCTTGACGGCCACCACCCCCGGTCAGGCATTGTTTTGCAGAGTCCCGACCGACAGCACACCGCATTCCCGACCAAGCATTGCCGGAAGAGGGACAAGTACGGTAGAGTGGAGCAAGGAGCATTATCATTTGGCGCTAGAAGGAGGGGAAATTTTTCCTTAAAGAAACCCTCCATCCATTCCAGTTTACAAGAAGTAACTTACTTTTGGTGTTTGGGCATCCTTTGATTCCTGAGAATTAATCGACGTCCAAGCATACAAGAGAACTTTAGTCACAAATCCTTCTCAATGGGTCCGTCGAAGAATACAAGGTTGCAAGTAAGAAATATACCAGATGGGAACAACATAAACAACAATGAGGAGCAACTTCAAGACAATCAATATGAGACGATTCCTGACGTCTCTCACCATAGTGAACCCGTCATCCAACGAGTTGGAACAAGGGACGGGAACCCTCCTCTCAACTTGGACTTGACAAGTTTCGCTCCAAATCAAATCGATTTCCATCTCAGTGTTGCTGCCAATCTCCAACAACCTAACCAGCAAAATGACCCACCTCGGTCTAAAGGGAGACGGGAACCACCTCCCCACGAGGATGAAGCACATAGTGCTATCAACAATGGCACCAAAAGGCCAAGGACAACAAAATCCATTTTCTCTCATCTCGGTTCTTCCCAAAACACTCAAAATGTCCGCCATGATAAGCCTCACCACCGTCCCGAGACATGGAAGGAAAATCGAAGAGTACGGGACTTAAGACGTCAAATTGAGGACAAAAGGGCCGAGTACGAAAGGGAAAAGCGAAGACTGGAAGAAGAATTTTACCAAGAGAAGGAAAGGGACAGGACTCCCGAACCCACCCCGGTGGGAGGTGATGGCAGCTCTCAACAAGAAATCCTCCAAACTCTCATGGAGTTAAAGCGTAAAGTTGAGGGAGAAGTTTCAGCTAGCCCGGGAGAATCCCCCTTCTCCAAAAGACTAGAAGATGAAAGTAAGCAAACACATTTGAAACACCCTCACCTGGACTCATATGATGGCAATGGAGACCCGGAAGAACACTTGAGTTATTTTGATCAAATAGCCCTTTTCTATGGGTACCGGGACTTAACATGTTGCAGATTCTTTGCTTCCACCTTAAGAGGAAGTGCACAACGATGGTTTTGTAGGCTTCCTCCCAGGACCATTGACACATGGGCCGATTTCAAAAAAGCCTTTCTGAATAAGTTTAAGGCAAATCAACCACATGAAGTGCACACTGTCTTCCTTGAGACCATAGCCCAAAAGAGCGGAGAGACACTTGAAAGTTATCTAAAGAGGTTCAAGGAGGCGGTAAACAAAGTGGTGTCAGTGAATGAGACGGAAGCGTTAGTGCATCTAAGAAGGGGTCTAGACCCTTATGATTGTGAAAGATATATTTGCAAGCTAATGGAACACAAGCCCACTACGCTAGCCAGAGCATATGAATTGGCTTCTTACTTCATCACTGAGACGGAGGCCATGAGAGTCATGAAACAAACAAGGAATCCTCCCCAACCAAAGCCTTACTTCCAGAAGGAACGTTTCACTTTCCACCATACTCAGAGGCCCGTCCAGGAGCACCAAGTCCAAACCACCCATGGTCCTGCCGTATCAAGGCAAAAACCCGTCTTCGACAAGTCGAGGCTCTCTTCTTCCACTTCATCAAGGCCGGCACGGAAACCTGAACCAGAGTGGACAACCTTGAGCATGCCTAGAGCACATATCTTACGGGAGATACAAAACAAACCTTTTTGCCAGGCACCTCAATCGCTTTGGACAGCCCCGGGTGATAGAGACTCCACTAAGCACTGTGAGTATCATGCCACGCACGGACATACCACAGAGAATTGTCTCTCTCTCAAACACTTCCTCGAGAGGTTGGTCCGTCAAGGACTCATTAACCAATACCTTCCCCGGCAAATTACGAGCGGGAACAACTCGAATACTCCTTCCACTTCTCAAGCCAACAAAGGCAAGAACATTGTCAATGTGGTTATTGGAGGAACACAATCTCCCCCACGAGCTCCGGGAACTCAAGAAGTGTTAACGATATCAGAGAAAGACATGATGGGAGATGTTATCACTTTTTCTGACGCTGACTTGGAGGGAGTCAATCCTTACAATACCGAAGCTTTGGTGGTCACAGTAGAAACACGAGATAATGTGGTCAAGAAGGTCTTGATTGATAATGGCTCATCGGTGGATATAATTTTCATGCACTGTTGGGAAAGGCTGAAGTTGGAAGATAAGTTGGAAGAATGTCGAGAGGAGGCACCCCTTTACGGTTTTGGCCACAATGCAGTCCCCATAGCGGGAATAGTGAAGTTGCCTATACTCTTCGGGACAGCCCCGAAACAAGTTCGCCATTTTATCAAACTCTATGTGGTTAACACACCATCTTCTTATAATATGATCTTGGGAAGGCCGACTCTGACTCGCTTAAGAGCCATAACCTCCACTACCCACCTAAAAATGAAGTTCCCTACCATTGCAGGAATAGGAGAAATTAAAGGAGATACGGAGGCTTCGAAATATTGTTATGGTTCCGCCCTCAACCTTGCTCAGACTGACCCAAGTAACCTAAGAAGGGCGCGAACAACTCAGCGAAAAAGGGAAAAAAGGAAGAGGCATCTCGAACACCAGCGAAACCAAAGAAAGAGGACAAGGGATGTCCAGGTAGTGGAAGCCACAAATGATCAGAACATGGAAGAACTAGAGCAACGAATGGATGCCAACTTGAGAAAATGTTTACAGAAGGATGAAGTGCCCATTGTGACACCCGCAGTAGAAACAGAAAAAATCGAATTGGTACCCGGGGACGGGACGAAGCGAATTAGCATTGGTACTGGTCTCGACTCGGTCTTCAAGGAAGGATTGATAAAATTATTGCGAGAGTATGCCGACATTTTTGCTTGGAGCCCAAAGGAGATGCCTGGACTTGATGAGTCCGTAGCCATGCATAAATTGAATGTTCACAAAGATGCCATCCCAAAAATGCAAAAGAGAAGGAATGTTGCTCCAGACAGGCAGAAATCAATTGATGAAGAGATAGACAAAATGCTAGACGCTGATCTCATTTGTGAAGTTACTTACCCGGAATGGGTAGCTAATGTGGTTCTGGTAAAGAAAGCTAATGGAAAATGGAGGGTTTGTGTCGACTACACTGATCTTAATGCTGCATGCCCAAAGGATCCTTACCATCTTCCAAGCATCGATCAACTAATTGATGCCACTGCGGGTCACCTCATGCTAAGCTTTATGGATGCCTTTTCGGGATATAATCAAATCAAGTTAGCACCAGAAGATAGAGAGAAAACATCTTTCATCACTCATCGAGGGGTTTATTGTTACAAGGTCATGCCTTTCGGCCTTATCAATGCTGGAGCAACGTATCAAAGGATGATGAATAAAATCTTTGCTGGGCAACTTGGTAGAAACATGGAGGTATATGTTGATGATATGATTGTTAAATCTTTGCTATTAAACACTCACCTTGCAGATTTGAAAGAATGTTTCGAGAAGTTACAAGCACATAACATGAAGCTCAATCCGGACAAGTGTACATTTGCCTTGGAGGCGGGAAAGTTCTTAGGTTTCTTGGTGAGTCAAAGAGGAATATAGGCTAATCCAGAGAAAATTCAAGCAATATTGGACATGCACCCTCCCAAGACAATTCGTGATGTCCAAAGACTAACAGGAAGGTTGGCCGCCTTGAGAAGATTCATATCAAAATTGGCAGAGAGATGTCTACCTTTCTTTGATACTCTAAGGGGAGCGACAACTACAAAGACTATCAAGTGGACTCCCGAATGTCAAACCGCCTTTGATGAATTGAAGGCATATCTCTCATCTCCACCTTTGCTAGCAACGGCCGCTCCATCCGAGCCTTTGTCCATCTATTTGTCGGCATCAAATGCGGCAGTGGGAGCCGTCTTGATTAAGGAAGATGAGGAAGGGCAAAAACCCATCTATTATGTCAGTCAAGTATTGAAGGATGCGGAAACTCGTTACCCCCATGTGGAGAAGTTTGCCTATGCCCTTGTCACTGTAAGCAGAAAATTAAGGCATTATTTCCAAGGGAGAGAGATCAAGGTTGTCACCAATCACCCTTTGAAAAAGCTTCTACACAAGCCAGACCTTTCAGGACGATTGATTAATTGGGCTGTGGAGTTAAGTCAATTCTCTATCTCTTATGAGCCAAGGAGGGCAATCAAGGCTCAAGCCCTTTCAGATTTCATTGTAGAATGTTCATTTGGTAACAAAGAAAAGATGCCCTCTCTTGAGGATAATTCACCCGCCAAAGAGCCTCTCCCTCCTCCAAACCCAACATGGAAACTTTTTGTGGATGGATCTTCCACCTCGGCAAGGAGTGGAGCAGGCCTTATCTTGATTAGCCCCGAAGGGTTCCAAGTGATGCAAGCCATAAGGTTCACTTTCAAGGCTACCAATAATCAAGCTGAGTATGAAGCACTCATTGCAGGTCTCAACTTGGCACGTAGTCTCCAAGTCCAACACCTCTCCATTTTTAGTGATTCCCAAATTGTGGTAAGGCAAACCACTAGGGATTATGCTACAAAAGACATCATTCTCACCAAGTACCAAGCTTTGGTTAAATCCCTTCTCTCTTTCTTTGCCAACCACACACTTGTTCAAGTGGATAGAGAAGACAACACTATTGCAGACTTGCTTTCCAAGCTTGTAGAATCTGAAAAGGATCACCTAGATGGTTCCGTCTATTTTGAAGAACTAAAAGTGCCAGCAATTGAAGGACAACATATCATGGAAATTGGCACGGAAGACCCGACTTGGATGACACCCATCATCGACTACTTGAAAGATGGAATTCTACCAGAAGACTCTACCAAGGCCAAACAACTCCGCTCTCAAGCTGCCAAATACTTCATTCAAAATGACACCCTCTACAAGAGAACTTTTGATTCTCCTATCCTAAAATGTGTCGACCCTGACGAGGCTTTGTATTGTATGCGAGAAGTCCACGAGGGAATATGTGGAGATCATATGGGAGGAAAAGCTCTGGCTCACAAAATTCTAAGACAAGGATACTTTTGGCCTACTTTGGCTAAGGATTGCCAGGCTTTCGCCAAAAAGTGTACACAATGCCAGCTCTTCAGCAATGTCCCTAAACAAGCACCTGCTTTGCCCTCTTCCATCTTATCCCCCATTCCCTTTGCCATGTGGGGAATCGATATCATGGGACCTTTTCCCAAAGCTAAGAATGAATTACAGTATGTGATGGTAGCGATTGATTACATGACTAAGTGGGTTGAAGCTAAGGCCCTAAGGAATATCACCCAAGAGGATGCTATAAAATTTGTCAATGAAAACATAGTTACAAGATTTGGAATCCCAAGGATAATGGTGTCGGACAATGGAACTCAATTTGTTGGGTCAAAGTTCGTGAAATTTCTTTCAGAAAGAGGAGTGAAACATAAGAAAGCTTCGGTGTGCCACCCTCAAAGCAATGGGCAAGTGGAAGTCACAAACCGCACTATCGTGCGAGGTCTTGAGAAAAGGCTCCAGACATCCAAGAAGAAATGGCCCGAAGAACTTCCTAATGTGTTGTGGGCTTACCGAACATCAGCTAGAAGCGGTACTAAGGAAACCCCTTACAAATTAGCCTTCGGCACTGAAGCCCTCCTCCCAGTAGAAGTAGGCTCACCCTCCTACCGAGTCTTAAACTTCGATGAAGAAGCTAACACAGAAGGCCTCCGTGACAACATCGAACTCCTTGATGAAGTCAGAGATGATGTGGTGCAAAGAATGGATACATATAAAGAAAAAACTAAGGAATACTTTGCCAAGAAGACAAGGATCCGAAAATTTGAAGAAGGAGATTTGGTGTTGCGGGCAACGGAGGCCTCAGACCCGCGCCATACGGGGAAACTCATGCCTAAATGGGAAGGTCCATACAAGGTGAAACAAGTGCTACGTCCAGGATCATACAAGTTGGAAAGGTTGGATGGAACCGAAGTAAACAACACATGGCATGGAGACAAGCTGCGAAAATATTATACCTAAGGGTAGTTTGTTCCCTATCACTACAAAGAAGTGTGGAAGGCGTAATTCTATAAGCCTCCACAACACATTATCTATGTTTTTAGTACTTTTTCAATCAAAGGCTCATGTACCTATCTGCCATGAATGAAATTTCCTTTTTCCAGTCACAATATGTTATACATTTAAACTATCTCAGACACAAGTCATACTCTTTCGGACACAAAGCGAAGAAAATACCTCAGACACAATTGCAACACCTCAGACACAATTATCTCAGACAAAATTTAGTAAATTATGTTATCACATGAGTTTTATACAGACACAAGGCGGACGAAACCGCCACAGAAACGAAATAACTTATCTCATATACAAGTAACAATACTTCAGAAACAATTAAGTGCAATATGTTACCTAATTATTCTTACAAGTTTTATGCGGACAAAAGAAGGATACGGAAAAGAAACTCCAATATCATAAAATAGTTCAACGTGATACAACTACGAATGAAAAAGTACGAGTACAAGAGTATTTTGACATGAGAAAACACTACGTCATAATACACTAACTAATCAGAAGAAGGAGCAGGTCACGGGGGCGGATGTGCTTTCCTACGAGCATAAGCTTCCCTCCGGGCTTTCATCTACTCCATAAAGAAAACATCGAAGTCATCTTTTGGCCGTCTGAGATCATCCCTAAAAAACTCTCGGCAACAAGCAACGATAAGTGGAGCCATTTTCTGGCTCTCAGCACCAACTATCTCCCTAAAGACACTAGTCCCTCGGAAGGCTGCAACAGTATCATCACAGTCTTTCTTGTACGCTGGAGAAGCTTTATAATCTCGAATCACATCTACCGCGGATGGCATGGCAGCCAACTTCTCCTTCGCACGGTTGGCATCATCCACAGCCTCTCTCACTTGATCTTCCAAGCGTTTCCTGTCAGCAGCGAAGCCTTCTTCAGCTTCTTCTTGTTAAAGATCCATGTCAGCTATTAGGCCACCATTCTCTTGCTTCAGGGTTTTTACTTGTCTCTCTGCCACCTTCCGCCTTTTTCCCTCACGTAAAAGCTTGTTTACCAATCCGGCGCCATAACCGCCAACCTACAACAAAACATCAAACCAGGGAAATTGTTTAGAACTAACACAAATAAAAACAAGAAGACCGTATAGACAAATAATACAGAAAGCTACAATTAAGAGTGCCACTTACCCGAGCATAATGCTTCTCAAACCTTAAAATCATCTTCTTTTTCGTCACCTTCGCGAGTTTTCCACGATCGTCAGGGGTAAGCATCTCGGGTAAAACCGCCTTGGGAGCTGTAGGAAACAAATATCCTACTCCTTTCCTTTGCACACCGGTAGAGGAATCTACAATCTCATCATCAGAGGACGCATCATAAGCAAAAGTGGAGTCTACCACCCGCTGCGAGCCGGACCTCCGCTTCATGCCAAGTCGGGAGCAAGAAACTAATGTCTTTGGACGGGCTCTCAGTACACACCTAGCTCCACCAGCACCCTCACCGATAGCCTCCTCTACTCGACCGAGAGTATCTCCTTCCTCAACATGCTCTTCCCTCTCACCAGGCATACCTACATCATAAATCAAAAAATATGGTGAACATGTCCAAGACAAATAAGCAAGAAACAAAGTACACAAGAGGTAAGAATAAGGCAACATACCAGTGCTCATCAATGGCTCCTCATTATCCGCCACTAAAGTCTCCCCCGCGGGGGCAATGCTCTCTCCATCAAGTCCTCCCACAAAGAAATCATCCTCCATTGATACATAATCAGCAAACACCGTATTCAAGTTGACAGGATTATCTCCTTCCACCCACGCCTCTGTGGTCACTTTTTCCTGATGTTTCGTCGGTTCACTAGTATTTGTTTCTACATGTACCGGACGAGACCCAATCAAATCTACACCATTACCAACATCAACTGGGACTCTCTCATGATCACCAAGTCTTGGCTCAAACACCTCCTCATACCCACCATCCAACTCCGCATCAACACCTTCTACCTCCTCATCTTCCATATCGGCATCATCGTCCCCGCCCTGTTTATTTAAGTGTTCGGGCTTAGGGGGTCCACTCTTTAAGAGCTCTTCAATCTTCCTTTTATCTTTACCCCATGCAAGCTCGGGCATGTCCATTGACGCTGGTGGATACACTGTCACAAAAAATATATACTTAGTTCATGGCCAACATAACACAAATAGCAGGCTAAGTAATACATGCACATATCATATGACAGAATCTACCACAACAAAAGGAACACTTACATCCGTAGAATTTCAGCTTGCTAACACTCAGGAACTCAGCCTCGCCCCAGACAAACTAAAAAATATGGAGTAAATCCGCACAATTCTTCACTTGGCTATCCGACAACGTATCCCTCCGTACAACACATTGTGGCTCAACTTTAGAGGAAAACCCCGGCATGTAGCTCCAATCCCCACCACGAATTACAACATATTCATATTGCCAATGCTTCTTAGCGGTAGCCAACTTCACTGGCTTATGGCCATCTACAAGAAGACCTACCCGGCTATTTTTGTTACCTTGGACAATCTCATAAAATGGAGCACAGTTGGACTTTTTTGATGAAAAGATCGTGAAGAATGCCTCGAAGGTGGGCTGTCGGCTGCTATGATCACATGCAGCAATGAACCACAATATCAGTCGAATGGAATTTGGCGTAAATTGTGCTGGAGTACACTTAAACTGTTGTTTAAACAAAGCTACCAAGAATTTGTGGGGTTTGGGTGTTAAACCCGCTTTCAAGTGCTCAAGTGGCATAACTATCCCACCATCGTCGGGCCGTGAATATAACCTCTCGCTCGGAGTAGGAGCTCTCCAAGAATAATCTCCCCCAATTTGAAAGGCCTTCGACATAAAATCCTTCCATTTGGAATAGTGAAACGAGCTCCGATATTTCAAGTGCTTATACCCTCCCCATTCAGAATCCAATTGGGCACTATCAAACTGTGGTGGATCAATGTGCTTTTCTTGATAGTATTTATCCATGCTAGTAAAATAAGCTTCGGGATCAATAGTCACAGGAGGGACAGGAAAGAGAGTAGAGGAATCCGCCCAACTACCATCCTTACGGAGCAAGCTTGTAACAGTTTTGATGTTACTTCTTCCGCGAGAAGGACCAGCTCCAGCCATCTGTCAACACACAACAGAAACAAGTCAGAAAATTTCTCAATATAACAAGAAATATATTTACTATAAATCCTAAGACAAAGTGGTGAAACAAGGCATGCAGTCACAAATATACACATGCACCATAAAATTACACACGATTCCCTCTCTCTCGTACAAGAATTTTATCAAAAAAAAAAAAAAGAATCTAAGTAAATAAAATCCTTCCCAAGGATTTCTTCCGGGACCGAAACGTGTAAACACCCACCCACATCTCACTTTTCCATAATACATAAATATTACTTTCATCCAAAAATTGAAAAGGACAGCACGGGGTATACACGTCTACCCCTTTCCCTTTTTACCTTACGTACCTACATGTTTCTGCCTCCCAAACAAACTCACACACCAAAATATAACTAAGGCAACAAACCCCGGTCCCGCTTCCCCCTTCCCTTTTCCCACCTCCACTATTTAAAAGAGCAGGAAGCAGCACAATTACTTATTTTTGTACATACCAACAAATATAAGTAAAACTTACACCTACAAAAAACAAAGTACAAACTAACCACCCACCTGTTCCATTTTAAAACTAAGTAAACTAAGGGGCTAGTCCCGCTTCCCCACACCAGGCTTCCCCACACTTAACACAAAGACTCTTTGTTTTCAAATAAATTATTCAATGCAGATTTTTTCCACGTGCATGTGTTGCTATGCATAAAACTTTGCAAGATAAATGCTTACCAGCTCATACACAGACTAAGGCAAAGACTCCCTATTCCCGCTTCCCGCTTCCCGCTTCCCACTCCCCACACCTTTCCGTCCCCGTTCCCTCTTCCAGGAGTGCAACAAGACTCCAGCCTGCCTCCCCACACCATTATTTAGACCTCTACAAGTTTTGACATGGACATGGTTTTCCAGTTTATGAATTAACTTTAGTTTTAAACTAAAAACCATTTATTGACCGATGGTGCAGTATAACTTCAAGAAGATTATTGGTGTGCCAATTGAGAAAGATTCTGTTGATATTATCCTTTCGTGCACCCAGCGTCACACACCAACTGTTGTACACAAGGGTTATACTATATCGCGTATACGTCAGTTTATACGCGCAAAGTAAAGTATACTCAGACAAATTTTCATGAGAAGCTCTCCACCATCATCGACGACTTCCCTCGTCTTTATGTTTTGTACAATATAACTCATTACAAGCCTACCCTTGGACAGATCAATGCTGCTAGAATTCTCATGGGGAAGATTACGAAGAAAAGTTGCTGCTCTTGGTCGCATGTGTATGGCTAGTAGAACAATACCAGCTTAGGCGTTGCAGTTTTAAAGAGCTCTAATCTCCGAGGCCGTAGGACGCAATGGAGATGTGTAAATGGTAAAAATGCTAGAAGGGACAACAATATGCTAAAATGGAAGGCTGTTTTCCTTTGCTCAGGCGACGACATCACAACAACAAGGAACCTAGACACCTATATCTAAAAACCTAGCCACCCGTATATACACACGGACACATATAGGTATATCCATGCGCATGTGCTGCTATGCTCGTACACTTACTGCTATGCCCCTGATACTGTTGGTTGATGCATCATGCATGTGTAAACAACTTACGTTAGAGGAGCATTATGAGCCTGCTTCTCCAAAGCAAGAACTGGGAACGACTAAAAACAATCGGTTACATATAAGAGCAGAAACCAACAGAGGAACACAAGCATTCATACAAACAACACAACAGAGCATAAAAACAGTAGTTACCGTATTTCGACAGATACAGACACAAAACTTCACACAAAACTCGACACATGTATACATACCCATACACATATTTACATACATAGCCCAACTCAAAATTCTAGTTTTCAAGGCATACGTATAAACCTGTACGTACAAGTGAGCGCTAAACCTTGTCAAAAGTAAAAACACCCGGCCTTTTAACACATAAATCAATCATCTTTATCACATACTTACATATAAACCTACACAAACACCTATATACATACCAGTGACTTACATACGCACATATAAAAATGGGAACTTACGCACACTCAGTAACCATAGAGGTAGAGGCAATAAGGAAAACAGTAAAGTATTTCAGTTGTGATCCCAAACCTCAGAACGTGGGAGGAAGCAGCTACCTCTTCGTAGTTTACTGGTGCCGTTGGTCTCTTTATATTGCATGCATCTCCAATTCTCACCAGGTGCTGCTACTCTTGTCTCTCGTTGAAGATATTGAAAATGGACGAAGAAAGCACGACTGTAAACTTTCTGTGTAGTGCATGTGATATACATACACAAACATCAAGTATGTATCCAAATATAAAAGTACAAACAAACCAATGCTTTTAAAATCAGAGCCCACGGTTTTGGCCATACCCCTCCATAGGCCCACCACCTTTACCACTATTTAGAGGACATCTTCACCACCTTTGTATATTATATTATAGTAGTAAAGGTATGTTCAGCAATTTCAAACACATACTTTTGAAACCACAACAATCTTGTAGTATAGATTTTGTTGTACTTCACTACTGCACACACATCAAATAGCGTACAACTTTTATACTAAAAAATTCAGTAGCCTCTTTACTTGTCAACTCCTACTACACTAGTCCCAAACTAAGTAAAAAGCCAGTACCCTTATTACTGTATTATTTTTTCGTTACACTCTAATTTTCAATGTTTTAACTTCAAACTGAAACTTCTACACCTTCACGTGCAACTTCAACACAAACATAGCCAGATAATTATATTGTCCTGTCATATTTATTCCAGCATACGGGATAAATTGCGGCGCACACGAGCTCAATGATTAAATAAAAAAAATATATACTAGCATAATAAATTATGTGCAGCGTTATTCTTTCGATTCCTTATTTTTTCAACACCTTACTAACACCTCAAATTTTATTCTTATAATTATTGCTACTCACCAATGTCCGGGGCACCAAAAAATTCCTTGATAAAAATTTCAGGGGGCACCAAAAATTCCTTCCTTCCCAGACAGGGTTTTGCCCTCCTCCAACTACTTATACAAATTTCCACCAATAATTCCTTGGTCAAAATTTCAGGGGCACCAAAAATTCCTTCCTCCCCAGACAGGGTCTTGCCCTCCTCCAACTACTTATACAAAAATTCCTTCCTTCCCAGAAAATTTCTTTTCCCTCCTCCAAGCATGTAGAAAATTTTCATGTTGAGATCATTGCTAGAGGGCACTACCCACCAGCAATGTCCCGGGGGGCAACACGAGCCAAAATAACAAAGGTAGCACAAACAAAAAACAAACACATTTCATTCATTGAAAAAAGGTTACAAGACAAGAAGATCAATGCAAGACAAATCCGTCAAGACCTCAGTACAACATCAAATAAAAGTAAGAACACTAAACTAAGCAGAGACATCTTCATCATCGGTCTCCTCACGGTCTACCTCATCCTTCAGCTCCTGCAACTTCATCAACACAGCTTCACGCTTGGCCATCTCCCAATCCCTCAAGCGATCAATCTTGTTCATGTAGAAGCGATGCAGCTGGTTTTTCTCACGGACTAGCTCCTCAATAGCGTCACAAGCCCGAACACCAAGAGGCTCATCAATCCAAATGTCATAGTGACATTCCCTAGCTGCACAACACTCAAATCTCCGACCAGCATTGTTCCCAGCCCATACGGTCTTCATGACCACTGGCATGTCGCAGTAACAAGTAATTCTCCTACCTTCCATGAGGGAGCTTTTCAAGACCTACACAAAGGAGATAAGAGATAAAAGATTTCAAGAAAGCAAGATAATCAAACACCTGGATACAACACATGTATTTATAGGGTCTCACCAGCTAGCCGTTGTAAAAGAGCCGTTGAAGTTATTAATCTCAAGAATCCCAGCAATGGTATGCATTTACTCCTCCAACTCACTAAAGTAAGTCAAAGGAGTGGGGGCAATGTTAATACCCTTCCGGAAGAAGTCTCTTTGCCCGGAAGAAGTCTATTTACCTGCCGGACATGACCATGTCCCGGAAGAATTCAATAGACAACTTGTCACACCCAAAGTGGATTAAGGAAAATAAGTGAATGCAATACTATCTTTTCCGGACCAAAGACAGTTCCTTTCTCCAGAACCTTCCACCTCTTGGGCAAAAGCTGCTCCCTTCTCCAATACTCGTACATCAACTCACACCTGTCACAAGGAAGGGAGCATTCTTCCGGACCGGGGGACAAAGGAAGGTAACACTAAACCTTATAAATACTCAAGCAGCCTCACATATGCACGGGTTCTAATTTTTACATTCATTCACACACTCTCACATTTTCACAAAAGCTCTCTAAATTCAGTCACCGACAATACACTTTACGATATTGTTTCTTGTTATTCTCCACCACCAAGTTACTTACTCTCACGCCGGAGGTGCTTGACGGCCACCACCCCCGGTCAGGCATTGTTTTGCAGAGTCCCGACCGACAGCACACCGCATTCCCGACCAAGCATTGCCGGAAGAGGGACAAGTACAGTAGAGTGGAGCAAGGAGCATTATCATTTGGCGCTAGAAGGAGGGGAAATTTTTCCTTAAAGAAACCCTCCATCCATTCCAGTTTACAAGAAGTAACTTACTTTTGGTGTTTGGGCATCCTTTGATTCCTGAGAATTAATCGACGTCCAAGCATACAAGAGAACTTTAGTCACAAATCCTTCTCAATGGGTCCGTCGAAGAATACAAGGTTGCAAGTAAGAAATATACCAGATGGGAACAACATAAACAACAATGAGGAGCAACTTCAAGACAATCAATATGAGACGATTCCTGACGTCTCTCACCATAGTGAACCCGTCCTCCAACGAGTTGGAACAAGGGACGGGAACCCTCCTCTCAACTTGGACTTGACAAGTTTCGCTCCAAATCAAATCGATTTCCTTCTCAGTGTTGCTGCCAATCTCCAACACCCCAACCAGCAAAATGACCCACCTCGGTCTAAAGGGAGACGGGAACCACCTCCCCACGAGGATGAAGCACATAGTGCTATCAACAATGGCACCAAAAGGCCAAGGACAACAAAATCCATTTTCTCTCGTCTCGGTTCTTCCCAAAACACTCAAAATGTCCGCCATGATAAGCCTCACCACCGTCCCGAGACATGGAAGGAAAATCGAAGAGTACGGGACTTAAGACGTCAAATTGAGGACAAAAGGGCCGAGTACGAAAGGGAAAAGCGAAGACTGGAAGAAGAATTTTACCAAGAGAAGGAAAGGGACAGGACTCCCGAACCCACCCCGGTGGGAGGTGATGGCAGCTCTCAACAAGAAATCCTCCAAACTCTCATGGAGTTAAAGCACAAAGTTGAGGGAGAAGTTTCAGCTAGCCCGGGAGAATCCCCCTTCTCCAAAAGACTAGAAGATGAAAGTAAGCAAACACATTTGAAACACCCTCACCTGGACTCATATGATGGCAATGGAGACCCGGAAGAACACTTGAGTTATTTTGATCAAATAGCCCTTTTTTATGGGTACCGGGACTTAACATGTTGCAGATTCTTTGCTTCCACCGTAAGAGGAAGTGCACAACGATGGTTTTGTAGGCTTCCTCCCAGGACCATTGACACATGGGCCGATTTCAAAAAAGCCTTTCTGAATAAGTTTAAGGTAAATCAACCACATGAAGTGCACACTGTCTTCCTTGAGACCATAGCCCAAAAGAGCGGAGAGACACTTGAAAGTTATCTAAAGAGGTTCAAGGAGGCGGTAAACAAAGTAGTGTCAGTGAATGAGACGGAAGCGTTAGTGCATCTAAGAAGGGGTCTAGACCCTTATGATTGTGAAAGATATATTTGCAAGCTAATGGAACACAAGCCCACTACGCTAGCCAGAGCATATGAATTGGCTTCTTACTTCATCACTGAGACGGAGGCCATGAGAGTCATGAAACAAACAAGGAATCCTCCCCAACCAAAGCCTTACTTCCAGAAGGAACGTTTCACTTTCCACCATACTCAGAGGCCCGTCCAGGAGCACCAAGTCCAAACCACCCATGGTCATGCCGTATCAAGGCAAAAACCCGTCTTCGACAAGTCGAGGCTCTCTTCTTCCACTTCATCAAGGCCGGCACGGAAACCTGAACCAGAGTGGACAACCTTGAGCATGCCTAGAGCACATATCTTACGGGAGATACAAAACAAACCTTTTTACCAGGCACCTCAACCGCTTTGGACAGCCCCGGGTGATAGAGACTCCACTAAGCACTGTGAGTATCATGCCACGCACGGACATACCACAGAGAATTGTCTCTCTCTCAAACACTTCCTCGAGAGGTTGGTCCGTCAAGGACTCATTAACCAATACCTTCCCCGACAAATTACGAGCGGGAACAACTCGAATACTCCTTCCACTTCTCAAGCCAACAAAGGCAAGAACATTGTCAATGTGGTTATTGGAGGAACACAATCTCCCCCACAAGCTCCGGGAACTCAAGAAGTGTTAACGATATCAGAGAAAGACATGATGGGAGATGTTATCACTTTTTCTGACGCTGACTTGGAGGGAGTCAATCCTTACAATACCGAAGCTTTGGTGGTCACAGTAGAAACACGAGATAATGTGGTCAAGAAGGTCTTGATTGATAATGGCTCATCGGTGGATATAATTTTCACGCACTGTTGGGAAAGGCTGAAGTTGGAAGATAAGTTGGAAGAATGTCGAGAGGAGGCACCCCTTTACGGTTTTGGCCACAATGCAGTCCCCATAGCGAGAATAGTGAAGTTGCCTATACTCTTCGGGACAGCCTCGAAACAAGTTCACCATTTTATCAAACTCTATGTGGTTAACACACCATCTTCTTATAATATGATCTTGGGAAGGCCGACTCTGACTCGCTTAAGAGCCATAACCTCCACTACCCACCTAAAAATGAAGTTCCCTACCATTGCAGGAATAGGAGAAATTAAAGGAGATACGGAGGCTTCGAAATATTGTTATGGTTCCGCCCTCAACCTTGCTCAGACTGACCCAAGTAACCTAAGAAGGGCGCGAACAACTCAGCGAAAAAGGGAAAAAAGGAAGAGGCATCTCGAAC
Organism: Heracleum sosnowskyi; assembly: GCA_030848705.1. Lineage (NCBI taxonomy): Eukaryota > Viridiplantae > Streptophyta > Magnoliopsida > Apiales > Apiaceae > Heracleum > Heracleum sosnowskyi. Next base: position 139,785,853 of record CM061237.1, read on the forward strand.
ACCAGCGAAACCAAAGAAAGAGGACAAGGGATGTCCAGGTAGTGGAAGCCACAAATGATCAGAACATGGAAGAACTAGAGCAACGAATGGATGCCAACTTGAGAAAATGTTTACAGAAGGATGAAGTGCCCATTGTGACACCCGCAGTAGAAACAGAAAAAATCGAATTGGTACCCGGGGACGGGACGAAGCGAATTAGCATTGGTACTGGTCTCGACTCGGTCTTCAAGGAAGGATTGATAAAATTATTGCGAGAGTATGCCGACATTTTTGCTTGGAGCCCAAAGGAGATGCCTGGACTTGATGAGTCCGTAGCCAGGCATAAATTGAATGTTCACAAAGATGCCATCCCAAAAATGCAAAAGAGAAGGAATGTTGCTCCAGACAGGCAGAAAGCAATTGATGAAGAGATAGACAAAATGCTAGACGCTGATCTCATTTGTGAAGTTACTTACCCGGAATGGGTAGCTAATGTGGTTCTGGTAAAGAAAGCTAATGGAAAATGGAGGGTTTGTGTCGACTACACTGATCTTAATGCTGCATGCCCAAAGGATCCTTACCCTCTTCCAAGCATCAATCAACTAATTGATGCCACTGCGGGTCACCTCATGCTAAGCTTTATGGATGCCTTTTCGGGATATAATCAAATCAAGTTAGCACCAGAAGATAGAGAGAAAACATCTTTCATCACTCATCGAGGGGTTTATTGTTACAAGGTCATGCCTTTCGGCCTTATCAATGCTGGAGCAACGTATCAAAGGATGATGAATAAAATCTTTGCTGGGCAACTTGGTAGAAACATGGAGGTATATGTTGATGATATGATTGTTAAATCTTTGCTATTAAACACTCACCTTGCAGATTTGAAAGAATGTTTCGAGAAGTTACAAGCACATAACATGAAGCTCAATCCGGACAAGTGTACATTTGCCTTGGAGGCGGGAAAGTTCTTAGGTTTCTTGGTGAGTCAAAGAGGAATAGAGGCTAATCCAGAGAAAATTCAAGCAATATTGGACATGCACCCTCCCAAGACAATTCGTGATGTCTAAAGACTAACAGGAAGGTTGGCCGCCTTGAGAAGATTCATATCAAAATTGGCAGAGAGATGTCTACCTTTCTTTGATACTCTAAGGGGAGCGACAACTACAAAGACTATCAAGTGGACTCCCGAATGTCAAACCGCCTTTGATGAATTGAAGGCATATCTCTCATCTCCACCTTTGCTAGCAACGGCCGCTCCATCCGAGCCTTTGTCCATCTATTTGTCGGCATCAAATGCGGCAGTGGGAGCCGTCTTGATTAAGGAAGATGAGGAAGGGCAAAAACCCATCTATTATGTCAGTCAAGTATTGAAGGATGCGGAAACTCGTTACCCCCTGTGGAGAAGTTTGCCTATGCCCTTGTCACTGCAAGCAGAAAATTAAGGCATTATTTCCAAGGGAGAGAGATCAAGGTTGTCACCAATCACCCTCTGAAAAAGCTTCTACACAAGCCAGACCTTTCAGGACGATTGATTAATTGGGCTGTGGAGTTAAGTCAATTCTCTATCTCTTATGAGCCAAGGAGGGCAATCAAGGCTCAAGCCCTTTCAGATTTCATTGTAGAATGTTCATTTGGTAACAAAGAAAAGATGCCCTCTCTTGAGGATAATTCACCCGCCAAAGAGCCTCTCCCTCCTCCAAACCCAACATGGAAACTTTTTGTGGATGGATCTTCCACCTCGGCAAGGAGTGGAGTCGGCCTTATCTTGATTAGCCCCGAAGGGTTCCAAGTGATGCAAGCCATAAGGTTCACTTTCAAGGCTACCAATAATCAAGCTGAGTATGAAGCACTCATTGCAGGTCTCAACTTGGCACGTAGTCTCCAAGTCCAACACCTCTCCATTTTTAGTGATTCCCAAATTGTGGTAAGGCAAACCACTGGGGATTATGCTACAAAAGACATCATTCTCACCAAGTACCAAGCTTTGGTTAGATCCCTTCTCTCTTTCTTTGTCAACCACACACTTGTTCAAGTGGATAGAGAAGACAACACTATTGCAGACTTGCTTTCCAAGCTTGTAGAATCTGAAAAGGATCACCTAGATGGTTCCGTCTATTTTGAAGAACTAAAAGTGCCAGCAATTGAAGGACAACATATCATGGAAATTGGCACGGAAGACCCGACTTGGATGACACCCATCATCGACTACTTGAAAGATGGAATTCTACCAGAAGACTCTACCAAGACCAAACAACTCCGCTCTCAAGCTGCCAAATATTGTAGTCGACGGCAAGAAAGGAGATCACACGTCAATCCAAACACAGCTATTATTTGATATGTTGATGATGGTTAATACCAGCGGAAAAGAAAGAACTCGAAAGGAGTGGGAAGAACTTTTCAAGGCTGCTGGATACCGCGATTACAAGATCACTCCTATACTTGGCCTCAGATCTCTCATTGAGGTTTTCCCTTGATTACCTGCATGCACCCTTGTTACGTGCTACCTAGACTATGGTCTTTTCAATTGGTAGTAGTGTGAAAATAAAATGTGGAAGAACTAGTCTTTCCCAAATAAGTATGAGTTGCGTTTTGTCGTAACTAATGGAACCATTTTCTCTAAATATATAGCTTTGAGCTGTTTGTAATCAAAGCATCTAGTATATTTCTCGTTCAGCTCCTGTGTAGACAGGGGTCAGAAACTCCTAGTTAGCCCTAATGATAATCTATCATCAGTATTCTTTAATCATAGAAGGTACCCGCAAGCAAAGGGACAAGGACACTCATGAATCAGAGTACACCAAATTGATACCAGAGCTCCTTGATGGAGAAACTAAAATGAAGTGTATCAGTGTATGGCTCAACTGAGGGAAGCTGAGCAGTCAAGTGGAGCAAATTGCAGTCACGCAGTCTAACAAAGCTGAGACTGAAACTCAAATGAAGTGTACCATCTTGCATATTGTTGGCCTTAACTTACCATCTTGCATATTGTTGGCCTTACCTTACCACTGTCTATCTCTTCGTCAGTACTTAATGTCACAAGTGTTAACAATGTATCCGCCAGAATCTTAATAAGTTAAATTTTTTTGTTATTTAATAATAATTTAATATAATTTCAAAATTAAAATTAGTAATATTTCTAACAATGTCTAATATCCAAATATTATGTCATTTACTTGATATTTTCATTAATACAACCGAAAACAAGCTATAAAGATCAAATACATGCATTTTGAAATAACACTTGAAAGTTGAAAGTAATAATAAAAAACTAAATAACTGAAAATCGGATTTAACCCGAGTTACTCGAAGTTTGACCGAATATTGACCGAGTTATGTAAAAATTGAATCTCGACATAAATCGATATGACTCGGATCAGATCATACCATCCTGTACTCACTCAGATTGAGTACTCGGCCAACTCGCTGACTTTTAGAACATTAATTTAAACTAAAAAAATATAATATGTTATAAAATATTACAAGTTAATTATTATATCCTAAACAAAACTAAATATAATTTTACATATGCCACTATTTATACAAGTAGTATATGATATTTGCCTAATATATATATATTTATATTAAAGAATCTGATATGTATATTAGATAATTTTCCTTTAATATTGAATAAAAACATTTCATATTATACCAAACAAAATAATATCTAAAATATTGTACATATCAAATGTTGTATATATAAAAAACACAAAAAAAATTATTCATAAAAGTTATCTGATATATATCTCAAATTTCTTTTTCTCTTTATATTATTAATTAAAAATTACAAAAAGCTATAACTAGAGACTCTAGATGCAATCAAATTTTTTTTATATAAACTTATTTAATTTAATTACTCGTAAGTACTAACTCACGGAAATTAGATGAGTACAAAGAGATTTTTAATATAAATGCACGAGTACTATTGTAATTACATTATTATTTTAAAACTTGATCAAAAAATATTTACAACTCCATTAAAATACGCTCCCTAAATACGTACTTTGGGACATTTTTCTCATTTAATAAATGGGTTAATTACCTTGTTGATCACTAAAGTGGGCCTAAAGTATCAATTTGGTTACCAAACTGAAAACGGTCTCAAACAGGTCACTAAAGTCAGCCAAATGTACATTCTATTATATAACTTATTTTTTTCTGGACGGAAAACACTAATATTAATGCTAATTTCTTCAATTTTATGATCCGAAATAAGTATGTTACCCTACCATATAGATCTCACATTAAATATTTTTTAATACATCATCATTTTTCTTCTAAAAAAATAATTTATTTAATAGAGTGTACCTTATAACCAATTTTAATGACCTGTCAGTTTGGTCTCTGGCTTGATATTTTAGGTACATCAACGAGATAATTAACCCTTTAATAAACATAAACAAAGACAAAGCTAAATAAAAGGAAAAGGGAATGTGTTTGTATGAGTCCCTCTCTTGAAAACCCAGTAGGGTTTGCTGCCAAGAATTGAAGCTCACTTCTTTCGCACTGTCAAGGTAACACCCTCACCAAATATACACACAGACATGTATGTATATGCACTTATATACGTTTTTTTGCTTAATTTATTGGTTTAATTAAATATAGAAGTTTTAATTTACTTTGATGATATGTAATTGATAGTTTTAGTTGAACAGTGCTTAAAGATTAACATACCCTGTTAATTTAACGTATTGGTGCTTAAATTTTGCTATTCTAAATTTGATGCCACCCCTTTACTTGATATTGATTTCTAAGCTGCTTAAATTTTGTTATTCTAAATTTGATGCCACCCCTTTACTTGATATTGATTTCTAAGCTGCTTAAATTTTGTTATTCTAAATTTGATGCCACCCCTTTACTTGATATTGATTTCTAAGCTTAGTTCAGCAGCCTGCGTTGGAATAAATGAGTTTCGGAATATCAAGTTCATAGCTTTTCGATTTGGGGTGTCTCGAATTACTTGGAAACATATATGTTATTATGCAAATGTTATCATTTGGTAGTTTAGTAGTTGATTCTTGATCGTATTTGATTAAAGGTAGCTGCATTTGTCTGGCTTTATTGAATCTATAATAAATATTGAAAATGATTGAATGATTTGCATTTGCATAAATTAGTGAAATGCATTATGATACAAAGAGTTTTTTTAAGTTAGAGGTTAGAGACTATGTATAGGTGATTTGGGAAGTAAAGATTATCAACAGGGATTGCTTTCTTGGAACTCAACTCGGCAGTTTGTTTGGGAAATTTATTTGCATTCATTTTGTTCTATAAAATGACTCAATGAGAACTATTGTTACTTTTTGATACGGGGTCATATATATATTTGTTAATCTCTTTTTGCAACTAGATTGATGTTTTTTTTTCTTTTTCGTTTTTCCCATGTAGGAATGTTTCTGAGAAGAAATCGAAGTGTGTGGTGCTTGCCTCAGGTGCTATTATGCGGAAAGCTTGAGGGAAATATGAAAATTCGACGAGCACTCTTCTCTACTGAGTCAACTATAACAGAGTTGCCAAGGAGGTTTAAAAGGTCTGAGAGGAAGCCTATGGTGACGAGTATGAACGAGCTTAAGCGCAAAGCTAGAGTGGAAAAACATGAGAGGCTTTTAGTTCGTGAGGTAACCCTAAGTGCGCCTGAGAATGGGTTATTGGTACAATCACTTGTGCCTGTAGCTCGTCAAGTGTTAGCAGCTAGAGATGTACTACTTGATTGTGCTGCAAAGGTTGTTAAGCACACCCATGTTTACTTTTGCAGGTACTTACTGTACAATCTATTAGAAAGAAAAAGATGACATTTCTACAGTTGTTATGAAGAATACAATTAGGTGCCATGAATTTGAATCTGAAACCCTGTGCATTTTAGATTTATGTAGAAAACTAGAATCTTTTAATAATTCTCCCTCTTGTGTAATGATCTTACTCTCTGTAGCGTATGTGGAGAAGTTCATGTCGGTGATCCGCCACATAAGATCAAAACATGCAATGTTGTAGGTAGCCGAATGAACAAGGAGCATGTTTGGGAGAAAGGTGGGTTGAAAAATGTTTTGCCAGTGGTGGAATCCTATCATCTGTATGATAGGATAGGAAGAGCGGTATCACACAATGAGCGGCTCCAGGTTGATAGAATCCCGGCGATAGTAGAATTGTGTGTTCAAGCTGGTGTGGACTTCCTTGAGTACCCTACAAGGAGAAGAAAATTCCCTGTCTACCGTGTTGCTGGACGGGTGCTAGATTTTGAAAAGAGGTTTCCCAATGATCTTGCATCTGTAAAAGACATAAATGAATATGGATTTTGGGTGAACAGGAAGAAGTTGATTCGAGATGAAAAATATAGGGAATCAACCCATGACGATTTACAAGGTCTGATTTCTTCAATCTTGGCTTGCAAATGTGAAAGAAATATGATACTTCCTAACACTACCAGTTCAATTGCTAATTTTTAACATCGACCTGAATTATATGCAATTGATATCAGATCTTGCATATCTTTTAGTGCTATGAGTTTTTTTATTATTATTATTATTATTATTTGTGCTGTCAGTTTTTTTTTATTTTTTTTATTTGTGCTGTCAGTTCTTAGTGTTTTGAAATATGCAAGTCACAGTTACGTGTTAACTTCTTTCCAAGTCATTACAGCTCTTTATAAACTGAAACTTTCTTCACAAGTACTTGCTATTTGAAGCGTTTTCCAAGACAATACATATGCATTAATAATAATTTGAATTTATCCAGTCAATTTTTTAATGGCCGGTAACAGGTATTGCTGTGCGTGGGATGGAGGCATGGGAAAAAATGCATCTAGGAGCTACTAAACTCATGCAGAAATACGCGGTCCAGACGTGTGGCTACTGTTCAGAGGTCCAGGTTGGGCCTAAGGGTCACAGAGTAAGACAATGCCAAGCATTCAAGCATCAGATGAGGGATGGCCAGCATGCTTGGCAGGAGGCAACACTTGATGATCTGATTCCAATTGTGTATGTGTGGCATGTAAAAAATCCACACGGTAATGAGTTGCTTGTAGATAGCTTAAAAAGGTATTATGGAAAATTGCCCGCAGTAGTAGAAATGTTTGCACAGGCCGGGGCATGCGTAGGAGAAACTTATTGTAATTTGATGAGAGAAGATATAACAGTTCCTGGAGTGGATGAAGAAAAACTAGTTGTGTGAACTGTGAATGTATTAATTAGGTTCATATATAGCCCATAGGAGTTAAAAAGATATTGGGTTTACAGATATTTCTTGGGAAGAAAGACTAAAATTGAGTTAGAAGCCCTCTTGGAAGGATTGTATAGATCTTTGAACTTTTTTTTTTTTTGCTAAGTAGATCTTTGAACTTTTACACCCATCATTGTAACATTTGTCTCTCCATGAGTAGATCCTTGAAGAAATATAAATGCATTTTCTTCTATCTTTTTGACTATTTGTTTCACCAAATCTCCTCATACATTAGCGGTTAATATGTGTTTTTCACGTTCTCTTAACCTGATAGTTAAATTAATTTTTAAGTATTATTTTGGGGTGTCTTTATCTTGTTGGAAACTTATTCTTGTAAGTTATGTTCTTTGTTTTCTGTTTTCCTTTTTTCTTATTCTCTTATAATTATAATAGCAGCATATTGTAGATGTGTGCTCATTTTATTCTTGTTGTATATATAACTTTTATGTATTGATGAATCATGGTTAAGTAACTAAATGGTTCTGTTTTTCCTTTTCGTGGCTGTCTTATCATATCTGTCATTCCCCGCCTTCTATTTGCTGATAAAAATGACGCAAATCATTGAAGTTTGGCCAATAAAATGCCTTTCCCTGTTAAAGTTATTGCAATTTTTACTTTCAAGGACAGGCGATGTGTTGATGAAAATGAGGGGGCTAATTGAGATTATCAAAGAAATTGAGTGTGGTAATTCAGGCCCAGGTGAGGAGAAAATGAGTAGAAAGATCATCTGGGAATCGTATGTACGCTACTGATTAAGAAGAATATGATGATAATAATATAGATGTACAATTACAATCGGGCCTTCAAGAAATTCTCAAAGAACAATAGGAGAAGAATAAGGTCTGTACTTTTGCATGAAAAGCTTGCATATTTATTCATCCCCTTGTTACTTTTAAAAGGTTTTAACAATAATACGATTGATTATAACAATCTGATAGTTCCCTTGTTCATGTGTTTTGAAAATTGGAAAGGATGATGACAGGTTGAAGATATGGAACGAATTGCTGCATGGAAGTTTGGGTATAAATTATATTGCAGGTACCATTTAATTAGAATGAATTTTTTTACAAGTCTTCAGTACTATTTTAATTCTTCAAATTTTTGTAGACAATGTACATTATTTTTTAGGTGAGAACTCTGGTGTGATCTTGTTGAGTGCAAAATGAAAATTTTGAAAATTGGCACAGTTACCCACACCATATACACCATCAACTGTATGCTGGTTTGAAGTGCTCTAGGTATTGTGTCGTGTAAGAATAATTGGAAATTTTAGGCGCTAGTGACCTATGAAAGTTGTCATTCTGGAAAATTTTGAGTAAATAGCAGTTTGCACCCCTTTACTTTGGACGTTTTTTCGATTTGGTCCTGAATAATGTTCTGTAGCAGAATGCACCCTTATGTTTAATTATCGCTTCGATTTGCACCCCTTTGACCAAATTCCGTTAATTTTGACTGTCACCGTTAATTAGAGCAGGGGTAAAATTGGAAAATATATTCCAGAAACACTATTCATGAAATACTTTACTAACCAAATGGATCAAACGGTGGCTTAATCAAGAAACTCGCCGGAATCAGACGAACAACCTCACCGGAACCGGAGAATTCCAGAATCCGGCCGATAGCCTCACCGCCGGCGAGCCCAAATCAGTCTAAAACACGAGCTTTCACCGGGGAACGTAACACGAACCATTTCCCCAACAAAAACATCAACAAAGCGGCTCGGAAGTGAGCCAAAACACTCACCGATTCCGGCCAAGTCGCGAAGCCGGCGGTCGGCCGATTTTTCGACGAGTCAAAAACGAACACCACACTCACAAATTATTACATGTATTCATTCCTCTTCCTACGATCTATCTAATGCTGGAAACATAAACAAGAACCAATGAATGAGTCAAAAATCCGACCAAAAGCTCAAGAACTCCGGCGAGCTTCTAAAATTTCGATTTGCTTAATTCCAGGCTCCAAAAATCAATTAAAAATCATCAAAACATTCATCACAACACACACAATCCATTCATATCACCAATTATCAAGAACAATCGAAAACAAAGATTCCCCCTAATTAAATCAATTAATTCGAAAATAATTAAATAATTAAAAATAATAAAAACTCAGAAATCATACCCACGTGAATTCTGATGATGGATTTGGATAGAGGATGATGAGAGATTCGATTCGACTACTAGAGTGTCGAAATCGGATTCCGATAACGCCTTCAAATTTGAGTTTGATTCTCAAGAACAAGAAGAACACGTTTCTGGAATATATTTTCCAATTTTACCCCTGCTCTAATTAACGGCGACAGTCAAAATTAACGGAATTTGGTCAAAGGGGTGCAAATCGAAGCGATAATTAAACATAAGGGTGCATTCTGCTACAGAACATTATTCAGGACCAAATCGAAAAAACGTCCAAAGTAAAGGGGTGCAAACTGCTATTTACTCGAAAATTTTTGATCTCTCAGTACAGAGTCTTTTGTGAACAGAAAATTGATGCCATGATGGATTGTCAAAACTCTCGAAAGCCTGAAAATTTTCAACCTGTACAGTTAAAAACCATGTTTGCCAATGTTCGTACTCAGCTATTCACAAAAGTCATTTGTTGTTTATGTTTCTTTCTCTAGTGACAACAAAGCTAGAGGTTCCTATAAACTGTCCACAAATTAAGCAACTCATATTGCACATTTTCGACTCTATTAAAACATATCAAAGTTATTGAATTTTGACTTCTATCCCTTGCTAGTTTTATTTATATGACAGACAGCTAAAGTTTGTCATGCCGAAACATATAATGGAGAAAAAAAGATTCACAAAACATAACATATGAAATAAACAGTCCAAAAAAGCTTTCACTACTCAAGAATAGAATTTTTAAGATAAATTCTTCGCTAAAGATTGAAAGATTGTTTACTTTTTCGAATAACCGTAGTTTCATAGCTTGATATCACACTTTACATCCCAGTATCGCACCATTGAATTGTCCATGTTTCTCATTTATGTTTATGAGTTAAGAGTACAAAGTCGATCCAAGATTTGCCTAAGCAAAAGATGTTTATCTATTTTTTGTCAAGGTCTGATCTGCTGGAAGCTAGCTACTAGCCAGTCACTAGTGTATTCCCAGATAGGGCTGAGTATTCAGTGATTGGGCGTCGACAATTGGGTAATTGGGTGTCCGAACCTAATAACATTACCCAATAGCGAATATTCGGTTAGTCGTACGAGTACTGCTGTTAGTCGTATAATACTCAATTTCAGTGTATATACTGTTTAGTCCGTCTTGGACTATTGCATTGCCAAGTTAAGCTCCCCCTTCTTTCCTTGGCCACCGTGCTGCTCTATGAGGCAATGGTTCTTTTAGCTCAATTTGTTGCCCATGCTTGTTTTGCCCATTATTAAGGCTGTGGAGAGTCCAATTTAAGTTCCATCTAAGAAATGTGAAAATTAGATGGCAAGCATGGGGGATGAATGGGCAATATGCGAAATTTCAATACTACTTATGGCATTATTCAGAAGCAATGGCCTTACCCCCCTCTTTGCCCTTGGTAGCTTCTGGCCTGCTTGTAGGGAGCAATTCATCATGTTGCTCATTCAAAATTATGTGCATTATATTTCTGTTTAACCTGGAAACGGTGATGGCTACTGTTGCATACTTGCATGAGTAAAGATGGATCTTGAGCAGCCATTGCACAAGCTCTTATACTGTCAAATATTAAGCCTCGGTTTCACATATTTATTTGCCCTTGAAGGGATCGTGCTTGGTGGCTGAGGTTGGTTTGAGGAGCAAGTTTGCCATGGCGCGACAGCAGTTCCTCAATTTGTTTTGTGTCTATGTTGAGTACATTTGTGCAGCTTGTGATGGTGGACTTGGTGAAACAAAAGGTTGACACTGTGTTTATTAAACTGTACTAGCTTATAGCCCCAGCTAACTTTAAATTTTTTTTAATTTGCTTATAGGATAGTATAATGTTATAAATATTAATTTTAATATATTATTGGCAGCATTCGGAACTTTGGACCTTTGTATTAATATAGAATAATTATAGTATTTAATCTAAATTAATATATTAGTGTAGTATAATATTATAAATATTAATTTTAATATATTGTTGTTGGGATTTGAATTTGGACTTTTACAAAGAACAACTTTTAGTATTAAATCTAAATTAATATGTTGTTGGGGGATTTGAACGTTAGACCTATATATTACCTTATATTAGTATATTTAGAGTTCTGAATATTAAATCAATATATCTTCAATATATATATATAAAGGAGGATACACGGGAGCTTAGGTGGCGCCTCTAATATCGTTTCAATTTATTTTTCTAATTTTTCTAGAATTTTTGAATTTTAAATACTAATAAATCAAAATTTATCATTTAACCTATTAGAAGTAGAATATGTGTTCGAATTTATTGAGGAGAAGAGTTCGAATTTATAGGGAAGACTATAAATAAAGTTAATAGTTCGAATTTATAGGTAAGGCATAGACATTACATAAAAATTCTATTAAAAGTAGAATATGTGTTCGAATTTATAGAGGAGACTAAAATATATATTAACATATATTGATTATTTATAAAATGAAACCGTAATTTCAATACCAATTTTTGTTATTTAGTAATAGAATGTGTGTATATCTAAGATTTATCACCATGTTCTGAGTTGTGTAAACTTTTAATGCTTATATTGCAGTTTGCAGGTCTCTCCATGCACGCTTTAATTATTAATTATTTTGTTGATGCAAGACAGTAAGAGTTTTTTTGTTTCGCATATCAAAAGGTATGTTGCAAAAGTAGCGGTTGATCAGTTTAAACAAACACTACAGTTATCATTGATACCTCAACAATTTTTAAGGTATGTTGTAGATTTATAATCTTTCGGAACGTTGTTCAATAATTTAGTAATTTTTAAGGAAAATATGCAGGAGGTTAGTAACGTTCATAATATCGTCTTAATTTATTTTCTTAATTTTTTAGAATTTAAAATTTTAAATACTATTAAATAAAAAATTATAATTTAATATATTAGAAGTAAAATATGAATTCAAATTTAAGGAGGAGAGTGTTCGAATTTATAGGGAAGACATATAAATAAAATTTTATTTGAAGTAGAATATATGTTCGAATTTAGAAAAAAGAATATTTTGAATTTATATGTACGACATAATATTAAAAGTTCTATTAGAGGTAAAATATGTTTTCGAATTTATAGAGTAGAAGAGGATACGCGGGAGGTTAGATGACGCCCCTAAGATCGTCTCAATCTATTTTTCTAATTTTCTAGAATTTTAAATACTAATAAATAAAAAAATATCCTTTAACATGTTAGAAATAGAATAGATGTTCAAATTTATTGCGTAGAAGAGTTCGAATTTATAGCGAAGACATATAATTAAAATTTCTATTTGAAGTAGAATAGGTGTTTGAATTTGTAGAGGGGAAGAGTTCAAATATAAAAGAAGTACTTGCAAAGTTTTATTTGAATTAGAATATGTGTTTCGATTTATAGAGGAGAAAAGTTCGGATATAAAACAAGTACTTGCAATTAAAAGTTGTATTGGAAGTAGAATAAGCTTTTGTGATACATAACTAAAAGTTCTATTTGAAGCAGAATATGTAAAGTTATATAGGTGTTTTTTCAACGACAGAGTGTCTCATTAGAAAGGAGAAAGGAGTATGATAAAATAAAAATTAATATATAAAACAAGTATATATTCAATATATTAAATTTGAGATTTTGATATTAAAAAGGAAAACGTGTTTCACGGGAGGACGGCTTATTAACGAGGACCGAGTAACTTTCGTAATTTATTTGATAAAGTTTTTAAAAAAATTATTATGCCGCCGCGAAGCGCGGCTTTTTCAACTAGTTATATATATAAAGGAAAACCCCCCGGAGCTCTAGAATCGCTCGATTCATATTTATCTAATTTTCTAGAGCTCCACAATTTTAATTCAATAAAATTAAATTTTCTAGAGCTCCACAATTTTAATTCAATAAAATTAAATTTCCTTATTTACATTCGAATTTTCAGGGAATACATTCCTTATTTACACTCGAATTTTCAGGAAAGACAATCAATCAATATCTTTTATATATATAAAGGAAAAATCCCATGAGCTCTATAATCGCTTGATTCATATTTTTCTAATTTTCTTAGAACTCCTCAATTTTAAATACTTAAAATTAAACTTCCTTCTTTAAGTTCTATTTTTTAGAAAGTCAAAATCTTTTTTAAGTTGTATAAAAGAAATCATTGTAAAAAAGTTAAGTATAAGCTCTAATTTATATTTGATCATATTTTTCCATTTTTTTTAGAACTTCTCTATTTTAAATTAAAATTTTGAATTTCCTTTTATAACATCTATAAATTTAAATTCCCTTTTATAACTCCTAATATATAGAAAATGTAATACTTATAAAAGATAAATCATCGAGACAACCTCTAATTTATATTAGATCATATTTTTCTAAAATTTTTAAAAATTCAATTTTAAGTTATTAATAATTGAAAACTTATTTTGTCTCACAAATTGACACCTTTCCTTTTTATTTTGTCCTTTGATTTATGGAGATGGCGAGAGACATAGGGAGCAACAACAATTCAACATTCGTTAAAATACCTTAAAAACAGTTTCCTTCTATGACAGAACATCAGAACTTCACCTGCAAGAAATCTAACAGGTGTCAAAACTATATAATATTGAACTCAATGTATGAAATTGCAAGATATATTTTTATCCTTTTAGTTCTTAGTTTTAACTTGATTTTTCTTATATGATTAACTATTATTCGTTTCGTAAATCTGAGTGAATTTTGTTATCTTTGTGTTGCAGGTTACATAGTCATGTTGTGTTGCAGGTTACAAGGTCGTGCGCATATGGTATTTGATCATCTGCGAACTCAAAGTACTCAAAAATTGGTGACCCGTGAGTATTTTTATTTTAATTAAATATATTTTGTAAGTATTAAAATCGAGTGAACTGATTTTTTACTTTCACGGCTTATATACATATGTTTTGTATAGAACTTTAGATTATTGAAATCACCGGAGAGGTTTTTTTTTTTTTTTTTGACAAGACACCGGAGAGATTAATGGTATTGTTTTCGCATAATATAATACTTTATATAATATATATGATGTATGTTTGTTTACATCATAGAAAATCAAAGGAGAGTCATATTTTATTTTATCTTTGAATTGATAGGTATAAAGTTTGGTTTTTATCTGTTCTAATCTGCAACGGTACGTGGAGTCTCTTTTCTGATGTTCAATTGTGTAGTCGTTTTCTTATTCATCATCAGTTTACAACACTAGCTAAGGTTTATATTAGACCCGGCAATTGGACCGTGTTGTGTACTTTCGTGTCGTGTACTTTCGTTTTATCGTGTACTTAATGTAAAATCCATATCCGACCCGTTTTGGATTCGTGTACTAAATTTGAAACACATATCCAATTCAAAACTTGTCGTGTACTTTACGTGTCGTATTCGTGTACATTAAACAAAAATATAAATATAATTAAATTAAAATTTATATATTCTAAAACTATTTTAATTATGTAAATTTTTATGAAATGTGTATATTATTTTAAAAAATAAATATTTAAAATTAAAATAATATATGATTAGACGTCTAATCATTAAATAACACATATACAATCATTAAATAAATAATTTACATTCTCAGAAATATAAATATAATTAAATTAAAATTTATATATTCTAAAACTATCATTAATGACGTCTAATCATTAAATATGTAAATTTTTTAAAATTTGTTAACATAAATGTATACTTTGTTATGGATAAATAATTTATGAGGGAAAAATTAAATAGGTGAAGTTATTTTATTTTTTAATTTTACTAATCTCAAAAAACTTAAATGGAAAAAATATTATTTTATTTCTTAATTTTATAATCAAAATTATGTTGCAAATCATCAAAAAATTACTTCAAACAGAATAATTTGGTTTTATAAATGAATAATAGTAACATATCCCGAATTGAATTCTAAATTTATTTCTGAATAACACATAACGTATTTTTATTCACAAAATTTATATATATGCACACATAACGTATTTTTCTTCACAAAATTTATATATATGCACGACATCTAATTTATGAAATAAAAGTCAATAATCTATACTAAATTATAATAACCAAACCATAGGATAATTGATAGTTTGGTTAGCATCTTCTTTTTTGGTTAACACCTTCTTTTTTGAATATTAATTAATTTAAAATAAAATAATAATAATAACAATAATAATAATACACTAAACTAGGGGTATATTTTGTTGTTTGATTAATTCACCTTTTTGGTTATCCATTTATTTCACGTTATTAGTTGTGTATTCAACTTCAAACTAGGTTACTAAGCCGCGCTTCGCAGCGGCATTATAATATATTTGTTAAGAAAAGAATATTAGAATAAAAACTGTTAAATAAATATCTACAAAAATTATATAAATTATCAAATAAAATAAATTCTGTAAAATTTGCATTTTGGTAGATAATATTATAAATTATTTACACATTTCTTTTGTTTATATAGTTTGATTTTTTATTTTCTTGGACCGATACCATTGATATATATATATAATATTAATAAAAATCAATATAAGCATATAATATTACTTTTATATTTATATAGTATTATTAGAAAAGATAATATTAGAACATGATAGTTTGAATTTTAACTTATATAATAGTATTACTTATATATTACTCTAATAATATATTAGAGCATCAAAATACCCGAGAGTATGTTAGTGTCAATAATACGTGCATCAATCATATCCGGACATATGAACTGAAATCTGTGCAGTGATATGTTGACGATGTCTTCTTCTAATCTCTTAGGCGACGTTATGTGTATGAAGAACAATTTAGACTCATGTGATAGTGGTCTATATTTTTCATGTACTTGAAACAACTTTCAGATTTTTGATGCTGTACACAGAGTCTTCCTCTAAAATATCTTTGAACCGAGAGACCAGAATCTTTGGGATCGTAGCATGTATCAAATTTTTCTGTCATACAACATATTTTAGAAAAGTTAATAACATCATTCAATTTGACAAACTAATAAGTTATAAGTATATTGATTTACTAACCTTTTCATCGATCAAAATCATATCAAGACTGATCAGTTCTTCGGTATTTGGATTGACTTGACAGATTCTCACATTCTACACACTCGTACTCTTATCATCCAGGTATAATTGATGTCGTTCAAAGCATTTAACACGATGTAGGCCATAGTTATATTGATTGTAAATATGATTGTAAATATTTGGAGTTATGTAAAAAAAATTCGGTGTAGATTTTTTTGTTATGAATGACCTTTAATTTATAGCTGTTTGTAAGGTGAATAACATGGAAATACATTATGTTTAAAAGTCAAAAAGTATTAAATAGTAACTTACCTTTAAGATATTAAGTCAATTTGTAAAAGTTATACAACTTTTCTTACAAGCATACTCTTTAGTGGTTAAAGAAGATGTTGATGAAGGAAAAAAACTGTTTGAGTTAGAGTCCGTATATGAATAATTATTGCAAATTCTAAAAATACAAAAGAAACTTATAAATAATAGTGCATTAGATCCTAAAAATTCGAAAGTAATAAAAAAATTAACATTAAATCTTACAAATTTGCAATTTTCCAATTTCATTCTTACAAATTTGAAAATAATAAAAGGAAATTATAATTATTAACATAAAATCCTACAAATTTGAAAATAATAAGAAAGTTTTAACATAAGATTCTACAAATTTGAAAATAATAAGAAAGTAGTAATTTTCTAATTCCTCCACTCTTATAAATTTGAAAATAATAAAAGAAAGTTCTATCAAGTTTGAAAATAATAAAAAAAAGTTCTATCAAGTTTGAAAATAATAAAAGAGAAAATTACAATTATTAACATAAGATCCTACAAATTCAAAAATAATAAGAAAGTTGTAATTTTCTAATTCAAAGAAAGTTCTACCAAGTTTGAAAATAATGAAAGAAAGTTCTATCAAATTTGAAAATAATAAGGAATTTTTAACATAAGATCCTAAAAATTTGAAAATAATAAGTAAATTGTAATTTTCTAATTCCTCCAATCGTACAAATTTCAAAATAATAAAAGAAAGTTCTATCATGTTTGAAAATAATAAAAGAAAGCTTTATCAAGTTTGAAAATAATAAAAGAGAAAATTGAAATTATTAACATAAGATCCTACAAATCCGAAAATAATAAGGAAGTTGTAATTTTCTAATTCAAAGAAAGTTCTATCAAATTTGAAAATAATAAAAGAAAGTTATATCAAGTTTGAAAATAGTAAAATAGAAAATTGCAATGATTAAAATAAGATCCTACAAATTCGAAAATAATAAGGAAGTTGTAATTTTCTAATTCCTCTATTCTTACAAATTTGAGAATAATAAAAGAAAGTTCTATCAAATTTGAAAATAATAAAAGAAAGTTTTATATAGTTTGAAAATAATAAAAGAAAATTTTAAATAATAATGCATTAGATCCTAAAAATTCGAAAGGAATAAAGAAATCAATATTAGATTTTAAAATTTTGAGAAGTTGCAATTTTTCAATTTCCTTTCTACAAAATTGAAAATAATAAAGGAAGTTGTAAATTTTCAATTTTCTTCCTACAAAATCGAAAATAAAATATTTTCGACTTTGTAAAAATTTCTCTAATTTTTTCTAAAAACTATTCTAAAAAATATGTTTTTAAACAAAATTATATTTAAAACATGGAATTAAGATTTCTTTTAAATTATCCGTTTAGTGTTGTTCATTACCGAAATTTTGAATAATTATAGCAAAAGGCAATTGTTTAATATATTTTATTATTTTAATATTATATCAAATATTAATATATTAATCACTTTATTTTTCTAAAACTTTATATTGCTACTTCTGTTTAAAAATACATAATACATAAATATTAAATTCTAGAATATAATATGCTCCTCCTAATGAATCGCTATCTCGTTTTAAACATGTTTCCTCCCAATGATCAATTTTCTCGTTGTTACCAAATTGAACATAAAACAAACTAATTACTTAATCAATTACATCATCTATTAATTAATTTTATTATATCATAAAATTTAATTCAAATCTTTTTTAAAATTCTAATTTTTATTGTTTAAAATATATATACTTGAGAAAAGAAATGAAAAGAAAAATAAGGCTCCTCTATTTTATTTTATTATATAGAAACTTGCATTTTCTGTAAGTATTATCTTCTACATAATTAGAAGGTAATTGTTTTTTTAAAAATGATTTTTAATGTATACGTAAAACATATAGATAAATTAAACGTGAGTTTTTTTTACAAAAAAATTATGAGAACATTATTTCTAATAATTGTTTTAGGAGAATGTAAAGATGATAATATGATTTAAAGATAAATTTTGGAACTTCATGAAAAAATATATGGGAATATTAAAATGGTAACTTTAAATTCAAAAAAAATTTTAAGAAAATATCAACATGGTAATTTAACTTAAAGATAAATTTTAGGACAATATTAAGATAGTAATTTGACTTAAGAAAAAAGTTTAGGAAAATATAAGTTAATTAATATTTCCATTACTAAAGATTTAAAAGCCAATATAGATATTTTCTACTCAAATCATCTTGCACCTCACAAATCGTCTTCTTTATTATTTTCCCTGATTAAAAGATATTAAATAAAAATTAATAAATAAATTGGACTCGTGTACTAACTTTAGGAGAATATTAATATAGTATACTTAGTTTTCTCCTTTTGAAGATTTTTTTTTTATAGTCAAGCAAGCCATTTTTAACATAACATAACATATTTAACCTTCTTCCTTGAAAGATAGTATTAAAGAAAATGATAATTATCAAAGTCATCACTCATTTGGTTCAAATGTATCAAATTAATCACTGATAAGTGGATTTTTAATCCACTTGGAATGCTTCATATCGGCTTAAATTGATGACTTGAACTCAAGTATGTGGTGTGTTTAATGTGTTTTCATTAAGTTTTGCAGAACCAAGAGTTGGAGGTTAATGAGATTAAAAATCGGATTTTCCTGGTAGGTTGCGAAGCTCTCACGGTTTTGGCCATATCTGGAGTTCTACAAGTCCGATTCTGACGATTCAACAGCTCACGCGAAGCCACGGAAATGTTCTACATTGCTGGGCAAATTTCCAGGAGCTCTGAGACGCTGCAGCGCCAGTTTCCTGCGCAAGAGCGCCTTAGGAGGCGCAAGAGCGCTAAAATCTTGAGCAAGAGCGCCTATGTGAGTCTTCAGAGTGAAAATCCAGGGAGTTGGAGGCGCAAGAGCGCCATTTAGAGGCGCAAGAGCGCCTGTTTCCTCCTGGAATGCATCGAGTCTTCATGTATTTTACTCCAAACCGAGTTAATTTGTGTTGGGACTAATTTGTTAGGGCTCGTATCTTGGGTTTATTATGTAATATCTTATACTTTATAAACATTATTCATTAGGTTATTTTTGGGGATCTATCTATCAAAAAAACATTATTATCGGAGGAATAAGAGATCAATACCTAAGTTCAAGAGATCAAAATCAAGCTTACGGATTCACTTTGTTCTTCAATTTCCTTCGTAATCTTCTAGCGGTGGATAGTTGGTTGAATTCTATTCATAATATTTATTGTTATTACATTGAATCTTGTTTAGTTTATTAACGATGTTAACTATGGTACCTATGGTGATGATTAGTTCAATTATGAACTAATTTATTATCATGGGGTTTTACCGGATTCTTATATAATGTTTTCTGGTTGATTTCAATTATTCCTTGCATGTTCTTATATTTGATATCCTTGTATGGTTGTGCATATTCAATTATAGTTGTCTGATCAACTTCTGTGATTGTGTGTTAATCTCTATTGCAGCGACCGTACTGAAAATAGAGATTTAGAACTTGCCATGCTAGCGTAGGAATTTGGTGTGTCTGATGACATGGCTTATTTGCGATATCACTCTACCCGTTTGGTATTGACTACGTGATCTTATTGATTACTTGTGTTTCAAAATCATTGTACGTTAAATCCCGCAGACCTGTTGGGACTGCCTACAATTGATTGACTATTTGACTTCTATCTTAATTGTGGATGTTCATTAGGATGGTATACGTACAAAGACCTTTGGCGTATATCAGTTTCGTGTAATCGATCAGGTGTCAGTGTAATTGCATGTTAGGAGGAAAAGGAATTAGATTGGTTAATTGCATATATGATGATGGTAAAAACCCCATGTGTTTTCTCTATTTGATAAATCATATTTGTTAATTGCTTAGTTAATTAGTATAGTGATAATTAAACCCAAACCTTGATAATTGTTTGAGAATTGAATAATATTAATTCTTGGTGCATAAATCAACGAAACAGCAACAACTAGTCTCTGTGGACGAACTCTGTTTTACAGACTATATTACTTGCGATCGCGTACTCTTGCGTGGAAAAGTGTGAACAATCACTCATTTCAAAAATATGAAATTGACTTAATTAGGTAACTAATTTGAAAACTATATTTATAGAAGTAGAGATCGAAGCGATTTGAGAGGCGCCACATCACCGCTCTCGTCTTCTTCTTTATATAAGTATATGATTGGATCAATAGAGAGCGTTTATGAGAATATTAACATACTATATTTAGTTTCTTCCATTATAAAATAGTAAAAAGGAAATTGAGAATTTATCTAAAATTATAAGGGCAATAATATTAAAATTGTATATTTACTTTCCTCCATTAGTAAAAATTTAAAAGGCAATTAAGATATTTTCTATTAAAATAATGTATGAGACTATTAAAATTGTAAATTTAGTTTCATCAATTAGTAAAGATTTTAAAGGCAAGAATATTAGAATTGTATATTTAGTTTTCTCCATTAATAAAGATCTTGAAGGCAAAAATATTATAATTGTATATTTAGTTTCCTCCATTAGTAAAGATTTTTAAAGTCAATTGAGATATTTTCGAATCTTTAACATTAATTATTCAAAAATTTGAGAAAATTAGAAAAATAGATCGAAGCGATTTGAGAGACGCCACATCACCGCCATCATCTTCTCCTTTATTCGAGTAGAACAATTAACTAAACATATATAATCAATACAATATCCTGCAAGACTATGGCGTGTCCGCGTGTGCAATAATTGACCACCAAAACAAAGTGCAAATACATCCTCTATCTTTCCTAAATATTTTCATTCTAATTTAACCCGCAATTTTGCATGCAGAAATATATTAGATCATGCAGTGAACAAAAAAAAACGCACGTGTAACATGCTGGCCATGTAAAGGATTAATATTCAAAGCACGTCCACGCAAATATTTTGTTATTAAGAACAAAGAGAAGCGTACCTTTTTTAATGAAACCTACTTTCAACACATAATAATGAAAGCAATAATACTTAAACATCGAAAACACCACAGAAACAAAAAAAACAAATTAACAAAAAATACCTTGACATCTTTGTGTGGTTGCTTGGCTATCCTTTTTATCGATAAATATTTTTTTTTAACTTTTCTTTCACTACATCATCCATCAAATAACTTTTCCATGCATGATCTGCATTAGAAGAGCACAAACTTTTAATTATATATATAACAAAAAAACATATAATCATACATGCTCACATAATCATATACACACCCCTAATAAAAATCAAATCAAAGTATATAAGAAAAAATATGATTAGAAGAAAAAGTGCACCAAACGATTATCAGAGTCCATGTATTTATATAGTGTTGGTTATCTGATTAAAAGGAAAGCAACGTTCCCTTAAAGTAAGAATTTATATTTAATTATCAAATTATTAATGTTTAAAATAAAGACTTACTTTACATATTAATATTAACTTATATATATTGTAATGGAAGTTTAGGAACATATTCATATAATATATAGTTTTGTCTTGTAGCAAAAGTTTAGGAAAATATTAATATTGTATATTTAGTTTCTTTCATTAGAATATTTTTAAAAGGAAATTAATAAGTTTTACATTGTCTACAATTTAGGAGCTAAAAAATGAAATTCTAATTTTTAATGTTTAAAATAGAGGCAAACTTGTCTTTAATAAGTTTTACCTTTTCTACAATTTAGGAGCTAAAAAAAGAAATTTTAATTTTTAATATTTATAATAGAGGAGCTCTAGAAAATTAGATAAATATGAATCGAGCGATTCTAGAGCTCCTGGGGGTTTTCCTTTATATATATAAAGATATTTGAAAATAATAAAAGAAAGTTTTATCAAGTTTGAAAATAATAAAAGAAAGTTCTATCAAGATTGAAAATAATAAAAGAGAAAATTGCAATTATTAACATAAGATCCTAAAATAACAAAAATAATAAGGAAGTTATAATTTTCTAAATCAAAGAAAGTTCTATCAAGTTTGAAAATAATAAAAGAAAGTTCTATTAAGATTGAAAATAATAAAAAAGAAAATTGTAATTATTAACATAAGAGCCTACAAATTCGAAAATAATAAGGAAGTGACAAATTCGAAAATAATAAGGAAGTTGTAATTTTCTAAATCAAAGAAAGTTCATTTTAACCTTCTTTTCTCCTAAACTTTCTTCTTTTTTATGTAATATAATAGAAAATACAGGAACGTTTTGGTAAATAAGAAGTTAAGAAATTAGATCGGTCTTGCATAAGAAATTACGTAATTAATACCAAAGATTAGAAAAAATCTCAATTGCCTTTTAAATATTTACTAATTGAAGAAACTAAATATACAATTTCAATATTCTTGCATTTAAAATATCTACTAATGGAGGAAAGTAATTATATAATATTCTTGCATTTAAAATCTCTACTAATGGAGAAAAATTAACAATAATAAAATATTGATATAATAATAATATAAATATTAATAAATAAAATTATTAATATTATTAATATATTATAATAAAAAATATTATTATTATAATAATATTAACATATTATATAATAAATAATTATAATATTTTATAATTATTTTTATTATAATATTAACATATTATATATATGTTGCCCGTTTTATTTTTAGAAGATGAGTTGGTTTGGTTTAAAAAATAAATAAAAAATAGGTAATGTAGTGAAAAAAGGTAATTGGTTTTATATATACGTCTGCATTATTTTTAGAAAATTAGTTGTTTAAGTTAGAAAATATAAAAGAGGTAATTTGTTTTAGCTGAAAAGAATAACTTGAATATTTAATTATTATATTAATTATATTATTAATAATATTATAATATAATATAATATAATTATATTTTTGTTTGATTTAAATTTTATTATTAATAATATTATTAATAATTTCTACTAATTTTGAATTTTAATATTTTTAGTTTGAAAATAATAAAAGAAAGTTTTATCAAACCTACAAATTCGAAAATAATAAGGAAGTTGTAATTTTCTAAATTAAAGAAAGTTCTATCAAGTCCTACAAATTCGAAAATAATAAAGAAAGTTGTAATTATTAAAATTAAAAATTGTGAAAAATTGAGAAAATTAGAAAAATAGAACGCAGCGATTCTAGAGGCGCCACCTCAACGCCCCCGTCTTCGATACATATCATTTTGTCCTCTCCTGCTTTGAAACCCTATGTTTAGACCTCCATCCATCCACCCACCCAGGTACCATTCTCCATCAATCTCTCTGCCTCTCTTTATCTATGTGTATTTACTGATTGAATCACCTTTTCCGTCTATTTTTCTGAATTAGCTTATCCTTATCAACGCTCTTGAAATTAATTTTTATTCATGTGTTTGTGTTTGTTTGGTTCAAATTAATAGGTTTATGTGTGTTTTAAGTGTGTGTGTATATATATATATATATGTGTGTGTGTGTGTGTGTGGTGATTAGCCTGTTGGGTCGAACTTATTACAAGTTGTACTAGCTACATCCACTGTTGCTGCCACGCCTTAGAAGATGGACTTATTACAAGTTGCACTAGCTACATTCATTGCTGCCTCCACGCCTTAAAAGATAGGTTTGTGCTTTCTTCTCTACTTTTGGTTGTGATTAGTCTTTTGCTATGTACTTATAGTTGATTTGGATAACAGCAATTACATGAACTGACATTGCAACTACTTGCCCTTAAAAATTATGTAGTTCAATGATACGTTTTGAAATTAATAAGGACATTTACCCCTGCAACTTAAGGGTTGAAATTAAAGGTTTGCTTTGCTCATGTGTTTACTCAATGCAAGGTGATCAGGTGTCAAAGTCAAACCAGGAAACTCCTGTTCGTATTCTCTTAAGAACAATAATCTACCAGAGTAGCTCCTTCGGAGTTCTCAATGTTGAATATGATCATATGACTAGGTTGAAATAATTTAGCAGGGAGTATTGGAAGACCTTATCCGATTCGAGAGTTGGGAAGACTACTTTCCTCATGGCTCTGGTGTGTGGCATAAGAAAGAACATGTGTTGCTTGGGATTTATAATGATGATACTGACAGTGCTTTTAAGGGAGATCCTAATCATGAATTTGTTCCCTTGATTATTTTGAGTGTATGTCTTAACTTTGTTATATAAAAAAAAGATAAATAAGAAAGAGAAAAAAGATCCTGAGATTACCTCAGGAAGATTACCTGAGATAAACTTATTTTCAAGTACAAAAAATTGATGGCAATTTTGTAAATATGTTAATCTTTCTGAAATTACAATAATACCGGCCTGTATTTGTATGGAAAATTTTTAATTGCCTCAAGTAACTCCCTGAGGTAACCTCAGGAACATGATACTCAATAAGAAATTATCCATGTTATGCGTGAATTCAAGATCCAACTAAAGGCTGCGGTACTATTACTACAAAAATGTTGTTAGCACGTGATCTTTGTTAGATATATGAAAACCCATTTTGATGCGTTGGTAAGTTTATTATCTGTATTTATATTTGCTAGCTTACAACCCGTGTTACTTTATAATATTATATTATTTTTAATAATTTCAAATAATTTATTTTTCTGTTCTTTCAATTAATTTAATATATAGTATGTAAAAACCATACATTTATTTATACTTCTAAAATTAATTTTATAAATAATAATTTTAATACGTTGTTGGTAGTAATCGAAATTTAAACCATTAATTGAAGCCGTTATATATGATACTAATTTTTTTAAATTCCACTGATAACATATATATTAAAACTAACATGTACCTTTTATATATTAAATTTAACATTTTTTTTAATTTTGTTCTAAAAATATAAATAAAGTTAAAATCACATCAATCACGCATTAATGTATTATATTTTATTTAATCATGCAAAATGAAAACTCAAAAAAAAAATTCAAAAGTAGCCCGTACTTTGCACAGGTTATAAGCTAGTATATTGATAATTTACCATTTCGAAAACTAATTTGTATACTACAATATTTTCTTTTATAAAATTTTGGATTACAAATTGATTTAATTTTCTTAAAATCGTTGTTATGTGATTTGGTCCGATTTGATATCTGATCAAACTGGACCGCGATAGCATTGTGCGACAGTGCGAGAAGTATGATGAGCCAAGAGTTTGCTATGAAATAGAATGTTATTTTCTTTAATAATTTTCTTTCTCTTTTTCTTCTTTAACTTTTCTTTTCCCCCACGTAATTAGCTCATCTCGTTGCAAACGCCGGCGAATATCAGTAGGACTTCCGGCTGACAAACAGGAATGCTTACATTCGCAGTAGCCTTGTTATGCTGGTGCGTACGGGTCGGATTTTAGGTTTGTGTTTGTTTGAATCGGGAATTAGGGTTTGTCGTATCAATATGTAATTAGGGTTTGAATTGGGAATTAGAGTCGGATTTTAAGATTGTGTTTGTTTGATTGGTGGTTCAATTAATGTTCTACCGAAAATTAATTCCAAAGGTGTACTGGAGATCACTAAATTCTATTTATTTTTCGCTAAAAATCCCCACAATCTTCAGCGATCCGAGAGTTGGTTGTAAATGCGGCTGACTAGGCTCGCCACGGTGGCATCGAAACCGACTGTCAACAATGATTGTAAATAATCATTATTTGCAACGCTTGCTTCAAAAGCGATCAGACTTTTTACAACCAATGATCGACCAATGGTCAGTCTTCGTTCGGTTTTGACAACATTTACGACCGTCAAGAGTCAATTGCGACCAAAATTGGTCGCTTATGACTCCAGTTTCTTGTAGTGAGAGCTCTATATGTGTACTTATATCTCGATATTCATGTCATTTTTCATGATATTTTCCTCAACTTGTAATTGTTCTAGCTATTTCTGTTTATTTATTTCTGTATGTGTGAACTTTAATTCTTCTGTAAGTTTGTCGGTTAACCTTAGTTGTGCATGAACCTGATCAGAATTATAATTTAAACTATAAATTTTGAGTTACTTGTGATTTAAGAGAGATTGCGATCAGGATGACAATCTCGATTTTGAAACTAAAAGTCACCGTGATCCGAATTATCTCGGAAATGTGGTTTTTTGTTTAGTTTGCATGATTTTATGACACATGTTGTATATTTTAGTTTGTGCAAGATCCCAAATTAAGCATGTAGAGCTTAGTTCGAGATATGTTTAATTTTGCGATAAGGATAATAATCTCAATTGCTGTTTAATTTGAAATTAGAGTGGTTCAGTAGTTTAAATTACGGATTGGGTTAATTCTTTGTGAGTTCTTATGAGGTGCTAACATCAAGGGTCTGAAAATTTTTATTCCCCGTAATCTTTTTGGAATAACCAACTTCCCCCGTAGTTAATTCTTTTTTACAGCGTCTCGTTTATTAATATAAGTAACTTATAGATAGGCAGCCTAGGCTTTTAGCTATCAACAAGCCCAGTACTCATGTTCTGTCTTCCCAGATATGTATGAAATCTTCTTAAGCCTTTCTGCTCCAAAATATCGAAAATTGTGCATCTTAAAAATATGTTTCATCAGTGATCAAGGTTTTCAGAAAAGCGAGACATAGATTCGCCCAAACTCCTGATCATGTTATGCATATGTTGTATTTGATTTTAGGAACCACTTACTGTTAATTAAAATAATTATTATTGATTTCATATTGTGAACTTAGAGATGGAGTATGACTACTAATCAAGTACTCATAGAGTTCTGTTCACATATTATTTCTTTGGCTACTAGGAACTGTTAATACAATGTAACATACAAATACAATGCAACATAACTCGTGGTGCTGTAAGCAGATATCATGCATAAGCTTGAAGTACAGTTACGAAAGCTTTATATATGAATGCTAGATATAAAAGGATCAAGAGAAGCTTGTTACTTAAACTTAGCAAGGGCATGGGAACTTTTACGATTGACTTTTATTTCTTCCCAGGTACCCTCTGACCTTTCAGGGCTCACAGAGAGCAGCTAAATAACTACATACTAGAAAAGTCGGTGAGTAGATAGGCAATGGCATGCAACTCTGGCGAAAGTAGAACTTCCCGTGAACAAGCAGGTGTGTGATCTTCTTCCCTTATCTGATTTGTTCATCTTCTTTTCTAGAGCAGCCTGGACTTGTAATGAAAATTGATTAAAATAAAAAATTAATGTTCTTTGAACAGAAATGGAGCATTTTACCATAGGGAGAGGAAGCAAAGAGAAGCCTTGCAAAAAGTTTTTCAGGTTTTAATTCAAACCTATGTAATATGAATGTGTAAATGTCAGGAAATCTGAGCTCACTACAACAAATCAGGCCAATTACGACGGTTTTTTTGTACTGAAATCGTCGTAATTGCCATCTTTTACGACAGACGGTAATCGTCGCTTTTGCTTGAGTAGTAAGTTCAGGATTTCGTCACAAATTACAATTGCGTCGTAAGTTATAAAAAAGGGGCCCACCTTTCATTAAAATATTAACTAAATTACGACGGTATACAAGCGTCGTATGTAAGATTCTTACGACAGAAATGTTCGTCGTATATTAGGAAGGGGCCCACCTTTCATTAAAATATTAACTAAATTACGACGGTATACAAGCGTCGTATGTACTATTCTTACGACAGAAATGTTGGTCGTATATTAGGTGGGCCCCATCTGATTGATAAATTAAATTAAAAAAAAAATGAAATATAAAATACTTAAAAACTAAATTACGACGCAATTAATCCGTCGTATATTAAGTGGGACCCAACTGATTTCTGGAATTTAAATTTTAAAAAAAAGTAAATACAATACTAAATTACTAAATTATGACGGAATATGACCGATGAACACCCGTCGTAAATTAGTGTGCCCAGAAATGAAAATATGCAGATTTTCCTGATTCCAGCCATTTTAGGCTTCCAAATTATTTACAAAATTTGTCCATTAACAAACACCAATGTGCAACGTAATTCACACCCTAATTAGAACCACTTAACTAAACACACCAAAATATGCAATGCACGAATCAAAATACCATATAGTTTGTCATAAATCCATAGTCATTCACATCCAAAAGTTTAAAACATCTTACACAAACATAAATAGTCATACAAACAACCAGAATCCAAATTTAAGTCACATAAACAACTTAGAAAAACAACTTAATTAAAATTCAACCCCTAATAACAGGACCGCCACGAGAGACAATATCGTAAGGTGCCGCACTCATATCACGATCACTCTCAGACTCGGTACTCTCACCACTGCCCCCACCATCATCAGGATGATCATCGTTAGCTGCTGGCGCTTTCCCCTACAATAATCACATAAATAATTTGCTATAAGAATTGGAATGACAAGTCTAAGCTATAAGACAAGAACAAACACATCAAACTTACCTTGCACTTTACTTTTATTTTATCATTTCCATGTGTGACCACATCAGCAGGATTGTAGTGTAGTCATCCGTTGGCCCAAAATATGGTTCTGATACTAGATTGGTCACAATGTGGGAATTAGGGTCTTTTATAGTGAAGCGAAAAGATAAAAATTAGATGATTAGGATAAGCAAGAGGGAAAATGAAGAAAAGATTGTCTTGTTTTATTATCCCTAAATTAGTGCAGCAGCCTCACATATAAGAATAACGCTTACAGATAAGAATTACACTTCTATCTAATAAGGCGACACATGAATTTAATGTTTCAGTTTTAATAATATAGCATAGATATTATTAACGACTTGGTAGCATACCAGGATCAATGCTAACATATGTAACTTAAATGATTCAAATTAATCGTTCCTGTCTTTAATTTGGAATTGATACCATTGCAATCGTTAAAATATTTGGTTGGTTTCAAATTTGAGTCTTCGAACAATAATAATGCATGTAAATCACTTATATCTTTAAGTGTCAGTATAAGAATCTTTGTTAATTGAAGGTCGACTAAAGCTTCCACAGGTTATTGATTATTAGTTTTACAAGTCATATAAGGTAATATTTTATAGGCTTCTTTACTTTTTCATATGTATGCTATGTTCAATTAGAGAGGCACAAAAAGCTCTTCCGGACGAGCTTTATTCGGGTTTTAAAAAACCCAGGTTTTTTAGCAATAGGGCGGGGCGGGCTTTTTCAAAAATCGGATCGGATCGGGCCGACCTTCCTCTAAAATACTAGGCCCGTTTTAGGCCCTCAGGCCGGGCCGGATCGGGTCGGGCCGGGCTTTTATCCGAGCTTTTTTTCATTTATATATATATATATATATATATATATTGCAAAGTTAATATATTAGTAGACAAAAAAACAAAGTTTTATAAAAAAACAACCCCTAAAGAGTTACACCCCTCAACTATTAACATCACGATACCTAATACTAAAAAAACTATTAGCCTAATGTTTTATCATAAAACATCAGTGCAACTCAAGAACTTTCTACTCATAATGTGCGTTATTGAACTTAATCTCACCGTGAGCCATATAAATCTTCTCGTACATGACCATTTTAAAAAGCACATACACTACACTCAATAAATTTTCTGGAAAGAAGGGTTTGTGCAACATATTGTTGATTTTTCTTAGACTCGTGATTCTTCACATTTCCTCACTTGCTAAGTTTAATATTCTTGAAATTTATTTAAAATATTATAAATTTCCAGATTTTATCTATAAAAAATCGGGTTTTTATTCGGATCTCTCAAAAACCCGGGTTTTTATCCGGGCTTTATCTGGGCTTTTTGAAAGCCCGGGCTTTATCCAGGCTTTTCGGGCTTCGGGCCGGGCCGGGCCGAGCTTGATGAAAAATAGTGGGCCCATTTAAGGCCTTCGGGCTGGGCCGAATCATACCGGGCTTTTTTCGAGCGGGTTTTTTCGGGCTTTTTTCCAGATCGGATCAGACCGAATTTTGAGCTTCAGACTTTTTGAACATCTCTATGTTCAACTACACTCCGCAGACCACCCCGACCTGCCCAAAGCAATTAGTATCATTTGGCCGGCTTATAATGGTAACTAAAACCGTAGACAGGTACTTCCTAGTTCCTACCTCCCATTTATTTGTTAACATTTGGATGGGGCACGAAAATTAAGGAAGGTAAAAAAAAGGGAAAAAGAGTAGGTAAGTTGGTGGGACCTACTGAAATTAGTGAAGAAAAATATATTATTTTAGGAAATATTAATAATTGAATGTTATGTGATATCTCAAAAAAGAAAGTATTAACTACCTATTCAGAGGGAGTACAATATTCACACAAAAACGAGTCACTGACATAAATAGCTGGAGTTGAGAGACCCTTCTCCTTAATAAATACATGTCTTCTTAGAGTAGGTTAATAATAGTCAATAGAATTGGAGATAGTGATTTAACGATAAATAACTCATGTTGAGCGAAATATTGTCTTAAACTATTAAGATCGAAGATGAACTTCAAAGATTTTGATATATATAAAATCCGGTAGAATAATGTTGTAATTTGTAAGTTTAAGTAGGTAGAACCTTATAAAATTTAAGTATATATATTTAGTCCCTCCTTCGATTAATTTCATGTGTCCGCCACTGCTTTTGACAATACATTACTTTTAAGATCAATACTTAATAAGTTTTACCGGTAGTTCACATATATTAGTTTAATTACTTTGTAGTCTTATATGAGTTAAATTACCTTTTACCGTTTAAGTGCTCTTAACAACCTTTTACATTTATCATATCATGCGTGACATATTTTTTTTAAATCTGTCTACAGTGTGGTAGGGTGTACATTTGGCGATGAATGTCATTTTTCACATTACGTCCCTGGTGGTGGTGTTAATTCTTTTGACAAAAAACGACTTTTGTGCTACAAATACCTCTCATATAGTGGGTGTAGTGATGGGTGCCCATATGCACATGGTGAACGTGAGTTGCATAGGCCAACACTATATATGAAAATCCCTGATCACATGAAACCAATTCATGGCTGTAAATTTGCTAAGTTCATGCATCCTAAATCAAGCTTCGGGGCTGGTCAAGCGAAATTAATTTTCAGTGCAGAGCGAATGTATACAAAGAGCCTGGATTTGTGGCTTTTGAATCGCATGACACGAGCCAAAGCTTCAATTGAAGACCACGAGTCTGACCCCAATATGGTGAACATCCACTTAGAGGGTACGCTAGATCATGTTGAATTAGCGAGTCAAATTGTTCGGGAACATGTTGGTAGCTTTAAACCAATACCAAGAAAGAGACGTGGAAGGTGTGTGTTCACACAATATCACGCAAGTATACGCGGTCACAAGTAATATAAGAATAAGTAGAGTTCGTTCCCACAGAGACTGCTTTGGTTAATATAGTTTTGCACCTATGCAACAATGTATGGCTATTGTTCAATGCTAAGACAAGTATCAAAGTTGTGTTTTGATTATTAAATTAACTAATCAACTTAACAATATTATAATTAACTAAAGAGATTGCTGTTGAATTACTTATGAGAATAAAACATGGGATCCTAACTTCATTAAATACTTCATCCAGAGTCTTTTGTCTTTAATCAATGCATGTGACGGTTGTGACAACTAATCGGATAACACGAAATCAGTACACGTTACCTTTCAGTATACGTATACCAAACCACTCAAACATCCACAAAAGAGATAGAAGATGAGCAGACACCAATTATGCTTAGACCCTATATGTCTATAATATTTGAAAACATAACGGTTTAATGAGCAAGTTATCCATTCAGATTACATAGGGCAGGTAAGATGGTTAAAATCACCTACGAATCATGCATGACAAACATACATAAACCTATGCTAGCATGGCAAGTTCTAAACCTCTATATCCACTTTCGCAATCAATAGAGATTAACAAACAACTTAGATGTTAGCTACGCATCCAAGAAGAATAAGCATAACCAAACTAGGATATCAACAAATCATCACACACAAATCTTTAAAACAATTAACTACTAAAATCCATAAATAAATCCGTTAGAACCTCACGACAATGATTAGTTCATAATCGAACCGTTCATCATCGTGGGTTCTGATGTAAACATGATAATAAATATGTCTGGAATACTAATTAAAAGTACTACGTAATAAGGTTTAAGAAAAACAACTCCAACGAGAATCCAAAGTATCGCCTAATTAGAAGAATACAAAGATAAGATGAAAACTAGATCTTCACAATCAGCCGTCTTCTTGTTCTCCTTGATGGTGGATAGATATGTATGTAGGTATATGGATATATATCTCAGAAATCGTCCACCAATAGCTTATATAGGTCTCAGGGTTGACTGGTCATCTGCTGGTTTCCTTTTCCAGCATCTTTCAAGGGAGGGCGCCTGGTAGGGCGCGGACGCGCTTCATTTGACTTCAACTAGGGCGCGGGCGTGCTTGGAAGGGCGCGGGCGCGCTTGGCCTTCTGCCAGAAATCTTCAAACTGCATTTCTTTGACAAATCTTCGTTCTCTCAAGTTCCGCAACCACTTGGCCTTCACAATCATTGCTCAAAACACCACCATATATCCACAGAAACTCCACAACTCTGCTGAAGAAGCAACTTTGCACACACTAACACAAAACACATTAAAAACACCACGTACTTGAGTACAAACAATCAATTTAAGCCGATTTGAAGCATTCCAAGTGAATATGAAATTCACTTATCACACCCCCAAACTTAAACCGATGCTTGTCCTCAAGCATAAACAGACTCTATATAACTATAATGCAATGCATGAATGCAACTAATATGCGAATGCAAACGATCCCCTCAGACTAACCATAACCAATCAACAAGCCAACATCTCAAAGAATGCAATGTTCCAAATAGAGTTCGACCAAATTCCCGTATACTAACCATACAAACACAGAAACGTGCGTGTGTGCGATGCTCATCAATATACTCCCAAACTAAACCAAGACCATATCCTATTCTTCATCAAAACAACCACAAGCTTAAAAACAGAATGAACTCTAGCCACAAGAAATCACTAAGAGACAACTCCATAATCCACTTGAGTTAGACAGGAATTCATGCTTTATTAAGACACAACACAACACTCATGCTTATTTGACCGTGCAATGGATGAGACCCCAAAAGGCTTATACAATAATACCCATGTAGCGAGCGTTAGGTTAGTGGATCCCAGACCGGAAAAGTCTTAGGTCACTAGGCACAAAGTCCCCTAGAACTTAATTGCTCGAGTATTAAAGAGCTCACCCTGATCAATTCTGCATAAAACAACTTACACAAATCTTTTTTTTTCTTTTTTTTCTTTTTTTTTTCAATTTCGGAATGAGTGCACTTTGCTTTTTCTCATCCCTCCCTAGACTACTCATCTTTTCAATGAGCGGCTACTAGCCATTTGACACCTAGCCTTTATTAACAACTAGCATGAAATCCCTGTTTTCCCCCAAACTTAGACTTAAGTGCTTTTTCAATTTCAAGAGAATAGAAGACATTCTAAATATAAGCAAGTGGTTAAATTCTAACATCCAAACAAGCATGGTCTGATCAAATCTAAAAGCAACCAATGAGATTTATGTAATTGATTTGTTTCTGGCATGCAAGTCAATTCCATAGAAACTTAATCAACCCTCTATTCATCACTACCACATCCCCATCAACATTGACTCATCAACGGAAATAGTCAAATCCTACGGGATCATGAAATATTCTATGCAAATGCAACTAAATGGACTCACATGATAGATAAACACTAATGCAAAACAGAATGCAAACAGAATGCTCTATATGACATAAACATGCAAATAAATGAATTAACTAACTAAATATGTGTTGCCCAGTAATAATCTATTGTAGAAGGGGGGTTGAATACAATAGAGTAAGATAATCGACTTCTTAATGTATATATCACAAATATGAAAAGAAAGATAACAGCTTTATTAAATCTGATATAAAACTGTTACAAACTCTCTCAAGAAATTCTGATGTTCTTGAGAGCTGCTAGTTTACAAAAACTCTCTCAAGAAATTCTATGTTCTCGAGAGCTTCTATTCGATTATGTTCTCTCTCGAATGAATACATAAATCGAAACCAAGACTGTGTTTATATAGTGCACACAGCTTCTCTATCAATAACAAGATAAGTCCTAATCAATAACAAAGATAGAAACCTATCCTTAATCGATAGCTACTTTCTACAAACCAGGAACAAATAGAATAAACTTCCATGTTTATCTAGACTCCAAATATAACTCGAAGTAGGAATCCTGATCAGCTTCAAGTTCTGATGATCAATCCTGATCATAGTCTGAGTAGGAATCCTGATGATCAATAAGATACTGACGCTTGATCAAATACTGATGACCATGCAATACTGATGACGTCAGCAATCCTGATCAGTTGAGTCTAGCTTCTGACGATCATTGAATTCTGATCTAACAATCTCCCCCAATCTCATACTTTGTGAAATAAAGTATAGATTCCAAATATTCAATGATGTCAAAAACATGTATCAAAATGTACGAGTATCTTCAGAAACAACTTATCTGTTTAAGCTTTTTGATAGAACAGATTCATCTTCAAGAAGTTGGATAATAAACTTTCTTCTTTTTCTTCAAGAATTTGAATCAGTCTTTCCTTAAGATTTCTGAGTTCTTCATCTTCCTCATTAATCTGGTAGATAGCTGCTCTGAGATTCTGTATGGAGCTTTTCTGTAGACTGTGCTCTTCAAGCAAAAGATAAGCAATTTCCTTCCCATCAGGATTGAGAGTAAGTTGGGTCATACCAAAAGTTACTTCTTTAACAGCAGTACCTCTTTGCATTTCCACATCCTGACCTCTTTGATTTAAGTACATGGGAATATAATTACCATCGAAATTACTGTTTCCATCCAGTCTTCTTCTTATAGTTGACAAAATCATGTCAGCCCATACTTTGTACACTTGGTTCTTCCATCTTAACAGATAGTGAACATATTTTAGTTCCTGTGTAGTTTTCATCAGCAGATCTTGAATAGATAGAATCTTCACACTACCATCTTTCATGAAGTACAGAAGCTTTTCTTTCTTTTCAAAACCATCATGACAATCTATAACTATATCAACAGCTAATAAATTGTTCAGATTTTCAGAAGTTAAAGTACCTCCAATTTCTGTCAAGGAGTAAGGATCAACAAATGACATATTCAGATATTCACCATCTCTGTGTCCAATACCTCCTCTTGAATTACTTGACAATTGCTTCAGATTCGAAAACATCTTTAACCAGAGTGTTTTTCATCTAGCCATATCAGACAAATCAACAACACTTGAAGCGCTTGTAATAATTCCACCAGACTGAAAATTGATAGGTGTATCACAACTTAATGTGCTAATATGTTTCCACTTCTTGTATTTCTCCTTTTCATGAGCGTAGCTTCTTTCAAGTAAAGATTCTTGTCTGCTTGAATTTCTCCATTTTCTTTCATTTGAAACTTTAAGCCTTTGTAGATAGAGATTGAAATCTTCATTTGTTCTTTTTGTAATATCTCTTCTTCTGGCTTCTTCTTCTTCATCTACTTCTTTGTTGTGACAATCAACAACAGTAGATAAGATTATCAAATCAACCTCTTGCAGAATTTCAGATTCGTCAGGATCTTGAATATTGTCAGGATTAGAATCTTCAATTTGATTTGTATTGCTGAGAGTTGATTTACTTGTTTTTCTTCTCAATTCAGGTTCTTCTTCAACAAATTCCTTGTCTTCTTTCTCCATGATATCCTTGATAACAGAATCTGTTAGATTTTGTGAAGCTTCAGGAATTTCTTCAATTCTTAACCCTCTAGACCTTGTCTGTCTAGGTACTGTTTGAGTTGAAGAACCTCTTCTATTTCTTCTAGCACCTCTCCTACCTCTGCTTCCTCTACCTCTAGCAGGAGCAGTATAGCTTTCCATTGTCTCTCTTTGTAGTCTCAAGAATTCTTCATGTGAGAGATCTGGATATTCTTCACTTGCTGTAGAGAGTGCTTTTCTTGCATATAATTGTTGAACTCTTTTATCAGTGTGATATAGAGTAACAATTCTGCCATCTTTTGTAGAAAACTTCTGGAATAAATTTGATGCATCTTCAGGATTATCAATAATTACATCTTCATCACCTTCAGGAATTGTAGCAAGAATGTGTCCATGACCAGGTGTCAGGATTTGATCTTCCGTCAGGATCTGAGATTGCACCAATGTTCTTACTGTCTTAACTCCAGAATCAGAAACATGAGTTGACTGCGTTGTTTGACTTTGAGAAGTTTGGATTGTCTTCATAACAACAGCATCAGAGGTTTCTCCTTGTATCACTTTGTCACCACCATCATCTCCAGTATCATCATCATTATTTCTTAATACTAGATCAGGTGTACATTTTGTCTGAATAACCTTCTCCCCCTTTTTTACATCAGGATTTGACAATAATTGCAAAATTAAGGAAAGAGAGGCTTGAATTTCAGTTACCTTAGTATCCAGAGAATCAATTCTTTGATTGATTGAGGTTTGTTCTGAAACAACAGATTTCACTTGGGATTCCACTACCCTTAGTTGTAAAGTAGTAGGCACCTTTGTAAAATTATTAAAGATATCAGTCCTCACTTTTTCAGTTGAGCCCTTGATAGAATCAATCTCACTTTTCAGGCTTTTGGATAACAGAGTAGTAGCCTTCAGATGATTCTTCAAGTCTTGATTCTCTATAGATTTCACTGCATTATAGGCATGTTCAATAGCAGAAGAAAAACTGATAGATTCATCAGATTGGTGCCATGAATTGTTCCATTCATTCTGTCTAAATGCCTCTGCAGGATCAAAGGAAGGAGTAGAAAAATCTTGTCTCTGATCTTTCCCAGTGAAAGCATTGCTAGCCATATATGTACTTGATGAACCAAAATTAGTTCCAAGACTAATTTTGAGTGCTGTAGCAAGCTGTTCCTTCTCTTTTCGATT
Source organism: Heracleum sosnowskyi (assembly GCA_030848705.1). NCBI lineage: Eukaryota > Viridiplantae > Streptophyta > Magnoliopsida > Apiales > Apiaceae > Heracleum > Heracleum sosnowskyi. The sequence continues at coordinate 139,823,297 of CM061237.1, forward strand.
CTCATTATCATCATCACTATCATCAGAAGTATCATCAGCAGTATCATGAGTAATATCAGGATCAGGAATAGCAATACCTTTCAGTTTATCCTGTGGTTCTGAGATAGGATGATCCATTGGTCTTGAACGAAGTGGCTGTATCAAAATAGGTTCATTATCAGGAGTACCACTAGCGTCAGGATGAACATCGTCAGGATTTGATATGCGTGCATCAGTATTTGCTACCAATGGTTCTTGTGGAGCTTGAGGTTCAGAAGCTTCTTCAACACTTTGAGTTAAAGGTTCTTGTGTGCTTCCCTCATTGACAATGTTCTCGACCAATCTTTCAACAGAAGCTGTAGCTTTGCCTGCATCTTCACTTTGAGAAGATGGTTCTTGTGTAGCTGGAATGTTGATGTCTTCATTCTCCCTTTGAGAAAATGGTTCTTGTGTGACCATTCCACTAGCTAAGCCTTCACCCAAACTTTGATTGAGTGGTTCTTGTGTGGCAGGATCAACAGTAGCTGCTGAATTACTCTGAAATTCAGGTTCTTGTGGGCTTGATCCTTTCAGCTTCTTCTGTCTCTGATAGACTAACTCTTCTGCATTCCTCTTTTTCTTTGATGTAGGTGTAAGACCAACCAAGGAAGCAGTTGTAGAAACCTTCTCCCAAGAAATTTCTCTAATCTGAGATGGAGAGGCTGGAGAGTCTGATAGAGAGACAACTTTTGTTGTTGCATCAGGAATATTAACATCAGGATTTGCTAGAGCATCAGAAGTAGATGACTCATCAGGATTTGATGTCTGAATATCAGTATCCTTCATTTGCACTGTCAAAGGAATATGATACCTGCTCTTTGATAATTTCCTTGTCTTTTGTGGTTTTGATAAAGGTACCACAGCTTTAGTAGCAGTATCAGCAACTTCCTTGTTCACATTCATCACAGAGGATATAGGTAAGTCATCCTCTGAATCACTTTCATCAATCAACCTTAACTTCCTTTTAACAGGAACAGTCTTAACAACCTTATCAGCTTTCTTCACCAGGACCCCTTGTACACCCCCTTGTATCTTCTTTTTAGTGAGTGGTGTAGAGGAAAAATCCTTTGAACCTGATTGCCTTCCAGACATATCAGTTCTAGCTGATTTCTTTGATTTTACAACTAAAGTCTTTTGAGAGACAGTAGAGGTGGTTGTTAACTGTGTAGACTGTTTAGGTTGCATGCTTGTGTCAGGAACAAGGTGGGTTGGACCTTGCCCCATAGCATTAGAAAGTAGTCCATAACGAGTAGGCATTTTCTGATGTAAGAAAAACCTAACCTCATCAGGAATAAAAGCATTTCCTATGAAACCATTTGCCTTATCACTGTTGACTAAGGACTTAATATTATTCTCAGTAATTCTACAGATTGGTAGAACTACATCATCCTCAAAAACAACATTAGGACATAAGTGATTAAATATCAACTGTAAAAATCTAAGAAAACAGACAGAACCCAATTTATCTGATTTCCTATCACTTAAAGCTTTTAAGATAAAAGACCCATAATCAAACACTGTAGAATGGATAAGAGAGTACCCAATTTTAAGAGATCCTGATGGAAGAGCATCAAAATTTGATGTCTTGTTCAGGAAACAGCGGCTGATTGTATCAAAGAAGAAATTCCATTCCTTCTTAAGCTTTGTCCTGAAGAGATTTCCATATCTCTTTACTTCACCATTGTAGCCCAACTTTGTAACAAACTCAAAAAGAGTAGAGTCCGAAACATTAGCAGGAATAGTATCACCAAGAACGGGTAAATGCAGGGCTGCCTCCACAATTGTAGGAGTCACATAGTGAGTAGTTCCATTATATTCAAAACTCATCAAGATTGTATCAGAATGCCCTTTATCAAAAGTAACTGAGTTCCACACCTGCATTACAGACTTTCTGAATAACCATCAGGATTTGACAGTTTATCAGGATTTCCTCTCTATAGCTTTTCCTCAGAAATTCTCAAAATTCATCATTCCAAGTTCATTCACCAATTTATTGAAAATAGCTTCAGGTAGTGGCTTGGTGAATATATCAGCTAGTTGTTGATCAGTAGGAACAAAGTGAAGTTCAATTGTTCCTTCCAGAACCTGTTCTCTTATATAGTGATATCTGATACTTATGTGTTTAGTAAGAGAATGCTGAACTGGATTTCCTGTCATTGCAATAGCACTTTGGTTATCACAATAAATAGGGATTTTTGAGTATGACAGGCCATAATCTAACAACTGATTTCTCATCCACATTATCTGAGCACAACAACTTCCTGCAGCAATGTACTCAACTTCTGCAGTTGAAGTGGAAATAGATTTCTGCTTTTTACTGAACCATGAAACTAGTCTTCCACCCAAAAACTGACAACTTCCTGAAGTACTTTTCCTGTCTATTTTGCATCCTGCAAAATCAGCATCTGAATAACCACACAACCCAAAATCTGATTCCCTTGCATACCAAAGGCCAAGTGAAGGAGTGCCTTTGAGATATCTGAAAATTCTTTTGACTACAATCAGATGTGGTTCTCTAGGTTTTGCTTGAAATCTTGCACATATATAGGTTGCAAACATGATATCTGGTCTACTGGCAGTTAGATACAATAAAGAGCCAATCATTCCTCTGTAGTGAGTTACATCTACCTCTTCACCTTGATCAGGATCAAGTTTGGTAGCTGTAGCTATGGGAGTTGAAGCAGGAGTACTGTCTTGCATGTTAAACCTTGTTAGTAAATTCCTTGTGTATTTAGACTGATTAATAAAAATCCCTTCATCAGTCTGTTTAACTTGAAGACCCAGAAAGTAACTCATTTCTCCCATCATGCTCATTTGATATCTTGACTGCATAAGCTTGGAAAACTTTTCACACAGCTTATTGTTTGTTGACCCAAAAATGATATCATCAACATAAATCTGAACTAACAGCAACTCCTTACCATGATTCAAATAAAATAGAGTTTTATCAATTGCACCTCTTTTGAATCCACTTTCCAGTAAGAATTGAGCTAAGGTTTCATACCATGCTCTTGGAGCTTGCTTTAGTCCATAAAGTGCCTTATCCAGTCTGTAGACATGATCTGGATATGTAGGATCAATGAAACCAGGAGGTTGTTCAACATAAACTTCTTCCTCCAGTTCACCATTTAAGAAAACACTTTTAACATCCATCTGGAAAACCTTGAATTTCTTATGTGCTGCATAAGCAAGAAATATCCTGATGGCTTCTAGTCTTGCAACAGGAGCAAAAGTTTCATCATAGTCAATTCCCTCTTGTTGGGAATACCCCTTTGCAACTAGCCTTGCTTTGTTTCTGATTATGACACCATCAGAATCAGTCTTGTTCTTGAAAATCCACTTTGTACCAACAATTGATCTATTCTTTGGTCTTGGTACCAGTTTCCAGACTTAATTCCTTTCAAATTCATTCAGTTCTTCTTGCATTGCAGTAACCCAATCAGCATCTTTAAGTGCATCTTCAACTTTCTTAGGCTCCTCCTTGGATAGAAAGTTATTATATAAACATTCATTCTGAGTTGCACTTCTTGTTTGAACACCTGCATCAGGATCTCCAATTATCAAATCAGGAGAATGATCTTTTGTCCATTTCCTTGCTGGTGTCAAATTGTTTCTTGAAGTAGATGCTCCCCCTGGATTGGTGTTATCTTGATTGAAAGAATTTGATTGATTTGAAGCTCTCCCTGAATTATTGCTATGCCCTCCTGATGTGTTATCAGGATCTTCACTTGAATCAGTATCTGAAGAATTCTGTCCTGATGATTGAGTTGACTCTGAACTTGTAGTTGAATGCCGTTGCTCCCCCTCAACATTAGCACTACTAGTTGTATCACTGTTGTTTGCATCATCAGTATTAGCACCATCAGTACCTGGTGAGTCATCAGGATTTGGTGACCCATCAGTATCTGATGAATTGACAGGATCTGATTCACTTTCTTCAGGTTCCTTGGAAGCTTCATTTTCAAATAACAATCTATCATGCGAGTCTTCAATGATTCCAGTTATCTTCTTATCATCAAAAGATACATGAATTGACTCCATGACAGTTCTTGTTCTCAAATTAAAAACTCTGAAGGCTCTTGATGTAGGATAACCTATGAATATTCCTTCATCAGCCTTTGTTTCAAATTTCCCTAGCTGTTCAGGATGAGTTCTGAGAACAAAACATTTACAGCCAAACACATGCAAATGCTTCAGACTTGGTTTCTTCTCCTTGAGTGACTGATAAGGAGTGACACCATGCCTGTTTATCAATGTGAGATTTTGTGTATAGCATGCTGTGTTGACTGCTTCTGCCCAGAAATATGTAGGTAATTTAGCTTCTTCCAACATAGTTCTGCCAGCTTCAATAAGAGTTCTATTCTTCCTTTCTACTACTCCATTTTGCTGAGGTGTGCCAGGAGCAGAGAATTGTTGAATGATTCCTTTGTATTTGCAGAACTCTTCCATCTTTGAATTCTTAAATTCAGTACCATTATCACTTCTCAGAATCTTGACTTTGTACTTTGTGGTTGTCTCAATCATCCTCACATGATCCAACAGAACTTCAGGAGTTTCATCTTTTCTATGCAGAAAATACACCCAGGTGAATCTAGAATATTCATCAACAATTACAAGAGTGTACCTTTTCTTACTGATGGACATGATGTTGACTGGACCAAACAGATCAAGATGTAGCATGTGATATGGTTCTTCAATAGAGGATACTGATTTACTCTGGAATGATGTCCTTTTTTGTTTTGCTTTTTTTTTTTTGGCATGCATCACAGAGTCCATCAGGTGTATATAAGACATTAGGTAATCCTCTTACTAACTTTTCATTAACCAACTCATTGATGTTGCCGAAGTTGAGATGAGAAAGCTTCTTGTGCCAATTCCAACTTTCATCTACTGAAGCTTTACTGATGAAACATGTAGGGGAGCCATCAGTATCTGAGAGAATGTTGGCTTCATATATGTTACCATGCCTGTAGCCAGTTAGTGCTATCTTCCCTGTTGCTTTACTGACTACTTCACAATGTGTGGAATAGAAATTGACATGATAACCTCTGTCAGTGATTTGACTAATACTCAACAAGTTGTGTTTTAGTCCCTTCACTAGAGCTACTTTTTCAATGATGACATTTCCAATGATTATATTGCCATATCCCAAGGTTTGTCCAATGTTGCCATCTCCATAAGACACAGTTGGGCCAGCTTTTTCCTCATATTCTGATAACAGGGCTTTGTTTCCAGTCATGTGCACAGAACATCCACTATCCATGACTAACACATTTTTCCTTTTACCCTGCATCAGAATAGTAAAACACTAGTCAGAATGTTTAGGAACCCACACTTGTTGGATTCCTTGTTCATGCATTTTATTAAATTTAACAGCAGAAGACTTTTTGACTTTAGCAGTCCTGACAGGATTTACTCCATCAGGATTTGCTTTGTCAGTATCAGTATTAACAAAAGCATGCTTTACTATGACATTTTCAGTTCTATCAGACTTTGTACTACTTTCAAACTTAGGCAATGGATCATAAAAGTTATAGTACAAATCATGATACTCTTTACATGTATAAATAGAATGCCATAGACTACCACAATGAAAACAGGAATTTTGTGGTTTGTAAAATACTGATTTATTCCTAGCATCAGACTTAGGAATTTCAGCAATTTTCTTCTTACTCTTTTTACAATCAATAGCAAGATGATTAGAGTTACCACAATTAAAACAACTCTTTCTAGGTGCATTTGGGATATACTTATAACCATTTTCTTTATTGATCCCAATTTTACCATTCCTGTTTCTCTTAACAGTAGCTCCCTTTTTCTTATCTGTAACCTCACAGATTTTATCTTTAAGCTGTTTCTGAGACAATAGACCTACATTCTTAGTGACTTTGTTCATGACAGGTTTAGACTTTATAATTTTAATTCCTTGAGTAGAAGAAGATCCCTTTTCAAAAGTAGAATTGGAATCCTTACCAAAAACAAAATTAACAGGAGTAATCTTAGATTTGGTTGAGTCTATAACATGTCTATAGGTCTTTGGACTGACTGTCTTATCAATGACAATTTTCTCTGCTAATTTCTTATCTTCATCTGACTTATATCCTAGACACTCTTTCCAATTCTTAGAGGTATTAATCTCATGAAATTTCCTACCAGAGTCTGTCCAGGTTCTGATTTTCTCATTAGCATATTCAAGTTCTTTTTCAAGGGAAGTACATTTAGATGTCATCTCTAAGTGCATGTGTTTAGCATTATCACATTCTTTTTGTACTTCTTGCATACGAGAAAATTCAGCTTCTAATATCTCATTCCTCTTTCTAAGGTCAGACATCTCAGATAAGATTCTAGTATTCTCAGCAGTTTGACTTCTAAAGCTAATATGTAATGACTTTAGAAAACGTCTTAACTCAGAAGCATTATCAGTATCAAAATCAAAGATAGTATTTAGTACCTTATCATCAGGAGCAACAGTTACATCAGCATTGGCCATTAACGCATAGTTGACTACCTCAGTATCAGATTCTGAGGAAGAGTCCATCCAATCCTTGCTTGATGTGATGAGTGCCTTTGTCTTGTTGCATTCAGAAACAAAGTGACCCATACCATTACACTTGTAGCATCTAACCTTTGACTTGTCAAATTTGCTACCCTTGCTGTCCTTTTTGATATACTTGTCTTTGTCTGCTTTGAAGATCTTTTTCTGAAAGTTGCCTTGTCTTCTATTCTTCCTGAACTTCATCCTTCTGAAGTTTCTGACAATCATAGCAACCATCTCTTCCATGTCTGAATCAGAAGATTCATCACCAGTATTGGCATCAGGATTGCCATCAGTATTTGATGAAGAGTCGTCAGGATCTGATTCAGCTACTCTTGCTTTCCTTCTAGAGACCTCCATAGCTTTCCCTTTTGATTTTGCTTCTACATTCAAAGCAATTGACTTTGCCTTGCTGCTTTTCTTGTTCTTCCTCTGTTGAACTTCAAGAGCATGAGTTCTTAGCATCCCATAGATCTCATCAAGAGACACAATGTTCAGATCATACTGGTGTCTAATGATTGAGGTCTGAGTATCCCATTCTTCAGGTAAAGCTCTAAGAAATTTGGTGTTTGAATCTTCAGTTTCATATACTTTGTCAACTAAGGATAAGCTGTTCAATAGTGTCAGAAATCTATCATATAGATCAGTCAGGCTCTCTTCAGGTCTTGCATCGAATTGTTCATATTCTTGAATCAAAAGAGCCCTTCTGTTTTTCTTAACAGATGCAGATCCCTGGCACTGAGTTTCCAAAGTATCCCAGATTTCTTTTGAAGACTTGCATGCAATCACTTTGTTTGACATGACAGCATCAAGGCTGTTATGCAAGATATTCTTTATCTTTGGTTACCTGAGTACATGAGCTTTTTCTTCTGGAGTCCATTCAGCTTTAGCTTTGACCACATAATGTTCTGGTACTGTATCTGTTCGTTCTACGAACTTTGTTGGTATATATGGTCCATCACGAATCCTGTCCAAGTAGTCAGGATCCATAGCCTCCAGGTACATCAGCATCTTTACCCTCCATGTAGGATATTCTGATATCTTTAAGATGGGAATCTTCATGCTTTCATACTTGGTTGTCGACATCTTTAGATCGTATCTGATTCAGAATTAAATCAGTTTGCTCTGATACCAATTGTTGCCCAGTAATAATCTATTGTAGAAGGGGGGTTGAATACAATAGAGTAAGATAATCGACTTCTTAATGTATATATCACAAATATGAAAAGAAAGATAACAGCTTTATTAAATCTGATATAAAACTGTTACAAACTCTCTCAAGAAATTCTGATGTTCTTGAGAGCTGCTAGTTTACAAAAACTCTCTCAAGAAATTCTATGTTCTCGAGAGCTTCTATTCGATTATGTTCTCTCTCGAATGAATACATAAATCGAAACCAAGACTGTGTTTATATAGTGCACACAGCTTCTCTATCAATAACAAGATAAGTCCTAATCAATAACAAAGATAGAAACCTATCCTTAATCGATAGCTACTTTCTACAAACCAGGAACAAATAGAATAAACTTCCATGTTTATCTAGACTCCAAATATAACTCGAAGTAGGAATCCTGATCAGCTTCAAGTTCTGATGATCAATCCTGATCATAGTCTGAGTAGGAATCCTGATGATCAATAAGATACTGACGCTTGATCAAATACTGATGACCATGCAATACTGATGACGTCAGCAATCCTGATCAGTTGAGTCTAGCTTCTGACGATCATTGAATTCTGATCTAACAATATGCAATATGAATCCTATATGACACACACTAACATTCCCTAATTACCACCCCCAAACTTACCATATTCAATGTCCTCATTGAAGGTAATAAAAAGGAAAGATGCAGAGAATACCTAATCATCAGCAGTACCACCCTCCTCGGGTGGTGTATCCGGCGGTGGATAAACAGAATCAGAACCAAAGCTAGGTCAAGCGATATCAACCCCAGTGGCTCTGATGTTGAGTATACAACAACGAAAGCAAAATCCAAAGCGAATAAACAAGAACAAGAAAATAAACGACAATCACACAAGACAAAGATTTACGTGGTTCGGAAATTCCTACTCCACAAGCCGCACTAATTTTGTATTGATCTCTCACAACTATGTTGTGTTCTGTTGTGTTCTGATGTGTTGGTGTTTTACAATTACATGAGACTATTTATAAGAGAAAAAACTGGGCCTAAACTAATCAGAGTCTAATTCTGAAATTCTGAAATTACTAACTCTAATTAGAATTCAGATCTGGAAATTCTAACTCAAATCAGAAACCAATTCTGAAACCTGTTAGACTCCACAAACCCAACAATCTCCCACTTGGAGTCTGACCACATCTTCTCTTCACTCTTGTAAATCTAGTAACACCCAATACTTCGATCAATAACTCTAACTAGTGCAGCGCCTTCTCATCAATCAATTCTGAAGGCCAGTTGAAGCTATGCAAAGCTTCAACTTTTCATTAGTAACCACCTTAGTCAACATATCTGCAGGATTCTTTGAACCAAGGATTTTCTTCAAGGACAAAGTACCATTGCTAATCAACTCCCTCGTAAAGTGATATCTCAGCTGAATATGTTTCGTCCTAGCATGAAACACAGGATTCTTCGCAAGATGAATGGCACTCTGACTGTCGCTATACAAAGCACTGTCCGCATGTTTCTTGCTCAACTCTTCAAGAAAATTCTTCAACCAAATCATCTCCTTGCCAGCTTCAGAGATAGCCATATATTATGCTTTTGTGGTTGAAAGAGCAACACTCTTTTGAAGTTGAGACATCCAACTAACTGTTGTGCCACCCAAAGTGAAAATATATCCCATAGTACTTTTTCTTGTATCCAAGCATCCGCCCAAATCTGCATCAGAGAACCCTTCCAAGATAACATCTTTCTTACTGAAACATAATGCAAACTTGGATGTGCCTTTCAAGTAGCGTAACAACCACTTAACTGCTTCCCAGTGCTCTTTTCCTGGATTTGACATGAACCTACTAACAACTCCCACTGCATGAGCAATGTCTGGCCTTGTACACACCATAGCATACATCAAACTGCCAACTGCAGATGCATACAGAACTTTAGCCATATCTTTCTTGCCTTCATCCGTTTTAGGTGACTGCTTCTTCGTGAGATTAAAGTGAGTTGCCAACGGTGTACTTCTGGTCTTCGCATCTTGGACACTGAATTTCTGCAATAATTTCTCAATATACTTCTCTTGAGATAATTTCAAAGTACCTTCAGATTTATCCCTTATGATGCTCATACCAAGTATCTGTTTTGCTGCACCCATATCCTTCATCTCAAACTCTTCAGACATCTGTCTCTTTAGCCTGTTGATTTCCGTCATGTTTGATCCTGCTATCAACATGTCATCAACATACAACAACAATATGATATAAGATGAATCAAATTGTTTAAAGTAACAACAATGATCCATAGCACTCCTCGTGTACCCATTCTTCATCATAAAGTTGTCAAACTTCAAGTACCATTGTCTTGGTGCTTGCTTCAAACCATACAAGCTTTTTATAAGCTTGCAAACCAAGTTTTCTTTCCCAACTACCTGAAATCCCTCTGGCTGAACCATGTAGATGTCTTCCTCAAGATCACCATGTAAGAACGCGGTCTTAACATCTAGTTGCTCTAGATGTAACTCCTCTGCAGCCACAATGCTTAGCACAAGTCTAACAGTAGTCATCTTAACAACCGGAGAAAATATATCAGTATAGTCAATACCCTTTTTCTGTTGATATCCCTTGGCTACTAACCTTGCTTTGTACCTTTTGCTGCCATCTGGTTCTTCTTTGATCCTGAACACCCACTTATTTTGTAAAGCCTTCTTTCCTGCTGGTAATTCCGTTAAAGACCAAGTCTCATTTTTCTCAAGAGAATTCATCTCTTCTTCCATGGCTGATTTCCACATAACTGAATCATCCACCTGAATTGCCTCTGAGTAACACTGAGGCTCTCCGTCCTCGGTCAATAACATGTAATATGCTGAATGAGAAAATCTTTGTGGCGGCCTCACAGTTCTGCTAGATCTTCTTACCTCAGCCTGTGGAGTAATCGAACCTGTCTCATCAGCATTCTCAGAACTCCCACTATTTCCTGCAAGATCTTCTTCAGTAATATCTTCAAGCACTGCTTTCTCTTTTTCAGATAAGAGGATCCACAGTTGGTTTACTTCCTGGTTCAAGCGGAATCTTATGCATGCAATACAAAGGGCTGATTCCCTTGATATCCGCTATGGTCCAACCAATTGTTGACTTGAACTCTCTCAGAATTCGCAAAAGTTTTTCTTCTTCACTACCTGACAAGTTAGATGCAATAATAACAGGTAAAGTAGATGCATCACCTAAGAAAGCATACCTCAAGTGCTCCGGTAGTGGTTTAAGTTCAAGAGTAGGAGCTTCTTCAATAGATGGCTTGAGACGCTCCTGAGATTTTTTTAGCTCTGCTATTCCAAGAGAATCAAATGGCATGTTAGTTTTCATTTTCCACGGAGAAGCATTCAAGTACTGTAGTTGCTCTTCTCTTTCTTTGTCTTCAGTCTCAGAATCCCCTATTAGTACCTTCTCTAAGGTATCTGACTTAAGCAATTGCTCAATCTCCGTGTACACCGCAGACTCAACCAAGTCCACTGAAAAACACTCTTCTTCCTCTGTAGGAAACTTCATTGCATTGAACACACTGAAGGTGACATTCTGGTTATGCACCCTCATTGTAAGCTCTCCTTTCTGCACATCGATCAAAGTACGGCCTGTAGCTAAGAACGGTCTTCCCAAGATAATAGGAATCCTCTTGTCTTCCTCAAAGTCCATGATCACAAAATCAGCGGGAAAGATGAGCTTATCCACTCTAACCAAGACATCCTCCACTATACCTCTTGGATATGTGATCGACCGATCAGCCAGCTGTAGGGACATGTTTGTAGGTTTAGGCTCCGGCAGCCCAAGTTGTATGAAGACAGACAACGACATCAGATTAATGCTAGCTCCCAAGTCACACAAGCACTTGTTGAAAGATAGATTGTCGATAGTGCACGGTATGGTGAAACTCCCTGGATCCTTGAGTTTAGGAGGTAACTTCTGCTGTAGAATAGCACTGCACTCTTCAGTTAGAGCAACGGTCTCCAACTCCTCGAGTTTCAACTTCCGAGATAGAATACCCTTCATGAACTTTGCGTAGCTCGGCATTTGTTCTAGAGCTTCCGCAAAAGGTATATTGATATGCAACTTCTTGAAAACCTCCAGAAACTTAGCAAACTGCTTGTCCAACTTTTGCTTTTGAAGACGTTTAGGGAATGTCGGAGGAGGATAGAGCTCCTTGGTCTCTGCACCTTGCTTCAGAACAGATTTCTCAGTAGAATGGTCACGCTTTTCCGCTTCGTTTCCCCCCAAACTTGCTTTTTTCCTCTTTTTCTTCATCTGCTGGCAGAATGTCAGGCGCGGGCGCGCTCCCTAGGGTGCGGGCGCGCTCCACCTTCTGCTGGGAATCCAAAAGTTTTTCGTTTCCTGCCGTTTCTGAGTTCTGATCACTCGTAATCTTTCCAGATCGCAAGGTAACTGCTTTTACATGTTCCTTGACCACTCTTTTTCCAGGATTAGCTTTCGTATCACTAGGGAGAGTTCCATGTGGTCTATTCAACAAGGCATTGGCAATCTGACCGATTTGATTCTCCAGAGTTTTGATTGAAACGGCTTGGCTCTTGCACATTAGCCTCAATTCCTCCAATTCAGACTTTTCATTAGATGATTGACCAGCATTGCCTTGAAATGTTTGTTGAAAACCTGGTGGTTGATATGGTTGCCTTGGAGCATACTGTTGCTGAAAACCAGAAGAGTTGAATGGCTTAGCTCCAAATTTCTGACCTTGATACTGCTGATACGGCTGCTGTGGTTGTTGTTGGCCTCCCTGATTGTTACTCCAGCTGAAGTTAGGATGGTTCCTGTTGTTGGGATGATAGGCATTAGGCACTGGCTGCTGTGATCTCTGGAAATTGCTCACAAACTGTGCTGATTCATTGGATATGGCACATTGAGTCGTTTCATGAGCACCTGCACAAAGCTCGCAAACACTAGCCACTTGTTGAACTCCATAGTTAGTCAGAGAATCCACTTTCATAGACAAAGCCTTCAACTGAGCTGCGATTGCCGTAGCTGCATCCACTTCCAAAACCCCTGCTACCTTGCCTTGTGATAACCTCTGAGTTGGATTCTGGTATTCATTAGCAGCCATCATCTCAATTAGCTCATACTCTTCATCGTAGCTTTTAGCCCAAAGAGCTCCACATGATGCCGCATCAAGCATTGGTCGTGATTGACCTCCCAGTCCATTATAGAAACAATTAATCACCATCCAATCAGGCATTCCATGATGAGGACACTTCCTAAGCATCTCCTTGTAACGCTCCCAAGCTTCACATAAAGTTTCTCCAGAATGCTGAGCAAACTGAGTAAGAGCATTCCTGATCGCAGCGATTTTAGCCATCGGGAAGAATTTAGTGAGAAACTTCTGAGCTAGATCCTCTCATGTAGTAATAGAACCTGCTGGTAGAGAGTGCAACCAGCCCTTAGCCTTATCCCTCAGAGAGAATGGGAAAAGTCTCAATTTCACAGCATCTTCCGACACTCCGTTGAACTTGAAGGTGTCGCAAATCTCAATGAAATCCCTAATATGCATATTAGGATCTTCCGTTGGAGCACCCCCAAACTGAACCGAATTCTACACCATCTGTAACACCCCCAGACCCGGGGTCGGAGATCTGGGTTGTCACGATCCATTGTTCCGTACAAACACTTAATACTTGAACTATAAAACAATAAATCATCACACATGGTGACCCCACCATCAATATACTCACGCCAGTTATGTCTCAGAAACGAACTTACAATACAGTAGTCATATGATCAACAAATTAAAGTTATTACAACCCAAAAGTAAAATACTGCAACCTACTACCAGTATGATTTCTATGTGAAATCATAAGGTAGCGCAAAAGTTTGTTCTTGTTCATTAATATACATAAGTGATACTTATAATTAAAACGGAGCAACCAGAGTTACACTCCGAACCAACTCAGTACTTCTACCTGATCAACTGTAACAACCATGCTACAAGCGGCCTGTATGTCCCTGACGCGCTTCCGAGCGGTACGACGAATCCTGGCCATCTACTCTAGCTGTTGTGTTGTGATATATATGTATAGAAAGAAAAAGCAAGAGTGAGCACTCGGCCCAACAGTAATACAATACAACATAAGCATATAAGTAAGCTTATATCATAAAGGAAAACCTTTAAAACTTCATTCGTATACAGAATGATATATTTATTTCTCTTTTCGTCAAAACATACCATACAGTACTACTACTGTATGAGGAACATCATTACTTATTACTGTCACATTATCAGTAACTCAGCGCCTAGGCTTTTGTTACAATGTGCAGCTCAACTCCAATTGGAGGGAAGGGAATGTATTGGAACACCCGATACACGGTGATCAGCCGTTGTATCGTAACTTTTCTTTTCTACTAGTAGAAGGACGACTTCCTGTTCGGTTATCACCCTGACCGCATATGGGCCATTGTGCTAAGAGATCACTACCTCGGTGCCTATTTTTCATCACCGGGCAAGCCTTAGCACTCAAGAGATCACTACCTCGGCGCCTATTTTTCATCACCGGGCAAACCTTGATAAATTTGGCACTACCCCGGCACCTATTTCATTGCCGTGTAGGCCTTTCCAATTCCCATGATGAAAAACATTAATGAAACGGAAATCGGAATTAAATTCCACATTTCCCAAGTACGAATACTTGTCAAAACTTTGTAACCGTTTAGAACACCTTACTCCAGAGAAATTGAAAGGAGTAAGTCAAAGTGTGGGTTGACATTAGTCAACGAGACTACCGATGATTACTACGTATTTTGAAATCGTGACCAGGGAGTTTATTGAAATTTCAGAGTTCAGCGAGCTTGAAACACTCTACTTGAATGGGGGAGCAATCCCCTAGTCATAAGTATTCTAGAGGAACAATGGAAATAAACCCTGTCCTCGAATTCTTGAACTAGATTCCTAGTTTTCGATGAGTTGAAAAAAATACTATTCGCATTTAATTGCCTTTAAATATCTTAAGATAATAGTTGGGAATCTCTAATTGTAATATCTTTTCTGAAAATCAGAAAATTATATTTTTGTGTAAATAATAGACCCTTTGATCATATAATAAGGTTCTATGATTTTAAATCATTTTTGGAATATTTAGTAAATACCCAATTAATAAATATTAAATTATTATTCAATGTAACTACTCAAGTGAATATTCAAAATAATATTCACTTAATTAAATAATAATCAATTAATAAATATTGAATTATTATTCAATATAAACACTTAAGTGAATATTCAAAAATAATATTCACTTTAATTAAATAATATTCAAATAATATTTATTATAATATTATTTAAATATCTCACCTTAAATATCCCACTATATAGATATTGGAATATTTAATAAATATTTAAAATATAACCGTCCCTGGAACCTTCCAGCTTTTGACAGTAGTTTAAAACAAAATAATAATTTGACTCCCGGTCTAAGTTTTAAAACCATCGTACAAGTGCTCTATACTTAGAGTCTTTAATCTTTAACCTTGGTATATATCTAGTACTTAGCTAGCATATAAACTTTATACCTTATACAGCTTTTTACAAAGCAAAAACAGTTTTATGTTATATCACAGCATAAAGCAGCATATATAGCAATACCACAACATATATCACAACAGCATCATTATATGGTATAGGGTTTGAAAACTTGCCTTGGGGTCTTGGTGGTGTGGTAGTGGGGGCTTGAGAGTGTGCGCGTCGATCTATAACAAGATACATAATTCACAGTCAGTCCCCTTGAACCATTTAATGTGCTATAACTCAAGCACTACAGTTCTACCAATGAAAATTAAACGTCTCGCTCTTGGTCATCTATAACCTCGTGACATTCCGTAAACTTCTAAGTCAAAAGCTTGGGTGAAAACCATTCACAAATCCCAAGTTCTTTTACTTTACCATTTCTTGTTTTAAACCATCCCCTTAAGGGTATTTCACTCGCGCAACCTTCGTTCGCGTATTTTTATAAAATCACCAACTCATCTTTTTAACTTGAACCCTTCTAGGTTTCCTTTCCTAATTATACATACTAGTATCCATTTTAATATCTCAATCCAACTCCAATTTTAAAGGGCTTGATCCCTATCTCAAAGTTCATACAATGAACTATCTAGTTACGCGAAACCGCTTTTACTAAAACGGGTGTTTCTCTTAAACCGTAAATCAAAACGATACGATTCATTCGCTAAAATAATCTAGGAAACAGAGCGTACATGCTCAAGGTCAGAAACCTCAAGTTTATGCCCTGTTTTGCAATCATAGTTTCTGTCTAAACTACCTAAGTAAAATCCGACATGGTAACAGCGCTTATGCGTACTTCCCGTGTTTTTTAAACACTCAATCTAATCTACAATCAACCATCAACCAACCACCAATCAAACTCAAACTTATACTACCATTTTTCTGTCCAAACAAGGTCACACTCTAATTCACAAGTTCATCCACAAATCAACCATCAAACATGCTTAAAATCATGCATACATGCTTTATTCTAACATAGTTTCAATCAAACTCTTCTAACTTACTAGATCAAGCAAAAATCTTAAAAAGAAAGAAGTTTATACCTTCCTTGGATCTTAACAAAGGCTATATATGGGTGATATATCCTTTCTTGCTCCTTAACTATGTTAATCAAACCTAAAACCATCAAAACAAAACAAGATTCTATGAGGTTACTATTCACATCACTATTCATCATCATCTTTGCATCCATTTTTGACCAAGCTATCATACATGGATGAGGCTAAGATTAGAGATATACCTTGTATATTGGAAGGGGGTGATTTAGAGCCCAAGATCAAGAATTATGGTTGAGTGGAAGTTGGAGCAAAAATTTTAAGCCCTTGGTTGAAGAAAATAGCTGAATGGTGTGTTCATCTTGATGCTTCTCTTTTTGATTTTGTTTTCTTTGATTTTCTTTCTTTTCTTTTGTGTAATTAACATTTAACACTTTGTAATTAAATTGTGTGGCTAATAACAAGGCTTGTCATGAATTACAAGGCCAATTTGGATGTGTGGTGGTGGTGAAAGTGGTGACAAGGTGGTGATTCATCACCTTGTCATCACTTTGTCATGCTTATGTCATTTCCTTGCATCATGCTTATGTCACCCTTTGCATCCTCAATCCTCTTATATATTGCACTTGATGATCTCATATAATACTCCTCCTTTGGTTAGGGTTTAATCCAAAATTTTACGCTTTTGTTTCGCGATAGTTTCAAGTGGTTTTAAAGACGTTTCTCTGTACCAAAGCTAGGGTACTTCCTTTATCCTTCCATTACCTTTGTCTAATATATAATCTTAGATTTGTCTCCTTGGTTTAAGATATGATCATGGATTTCTCATTCCACATACTTTCTTAAAACGATCAAATCAATTCATCCTTAACTGTCCAGTGAATAGTGATTTAAAACTCGGAGGGGAATCTTCTGATTCTGATCGCGTTTACATTCTTTTATTCTTCCTATACATCAATAATATCACTTCGAAACATTCATTCCATGTCGTCTACATAGTGTGGTGTTAGGAATATGTTGTTCTTGATGATAATTATAAAAACACTTAGTAGATTTTGTATTAAGTCATTTTGTAGCTGTCAACGAAATGGCATGCTTTGCAGCATTCCGTTGACAGGAAGCTCATCAACGAAATGAGTAATGTAGCAAGTGCACTGTACAATACTTCACAGTTTGATATGCATTTTGTTGTATGTATTAGATAGGTTTTCTAAGTCATGTTGACTAAATGATAGATAGGCAAAATAGGTTGGTTAATTGTAAATATCTTGTGCCTTGTAATTTTGCCTAAGTGAAGACATGTCAACGGAATGAAGATTACCCATCAACGGAATGAAGATTACCCATCAATGGAATGAAGTTCACTCATCAACGAAATGGAGAATAAAACTATCAACGAAACACATCTCCCTGCTATCAACGAATCATTATTGCTTTTCTGAATAGTTGACAAAGTGATAGTGACAGGTTACTGAACAGATCTAAAGGTGATGTGGAAGTGTACTTTGCATTGGAAACCATTAAAATAGACATGGGGAATAAGGAAACATCCCAGTTTCCAATTGGGCTCTTGGGAGTGATCATAATAAGCATGAAGACAAAAGCAAGGATCTCCAAAGACCACTGGACAAAGGGATGAAAAACAAACTATTGGAGGTTACCTTTAGTGTACTTTAGTGTAGCCAAAAATAGCTTTGTAAACTTGGGAATATATAACCAAGTGTAGCAGTTAAAAATAAGTGTAAGAGAAGAAAAACAAATAGATTGTATTAGCTATCTTTGAGAGCATTTTATTCTTTACATTCTTGTAACTGAGCAGCTGTGTACTTTTTGTATCACAGATTATTTCTGCAATAAAAATCACTTCAGTTGGATCATCAAACAATCCAACTGAAATTATTTATGTGCTTGTGATTTTTACTTTAAGTTCAGTTTTTATTTGTAAGTTGTTTTAAGTTTAAGAAATATCAAGAATTGTATTCACCCCCCCCCCTTCTACAATTCTGTTAGGTCATTTGGGATTAACAATTGGTATCAGAGCAAGCTTCTAACATACAAGAAGTTTAAAGATCAAGACCAAAACAGTAACCATGGTGAAGAAGGATGCAGGTGTAAAGATACCAGTTCTTGATAAGGACAATTACTTTCACTGGAAAGTAAAGATGCATTTACATCTCATGTCTATGGATGAGCGATATGTAGACTTCATTGAGAAAGGTCCACACGTTCCCATGAAGTTTGCATCTAGAGTTGGACTGCCAGATGATGCTCCTGATGTGGAAATTCCAAAACTTGTCTCAGAATGGACTATTGAAGATGTTGCAGAAGTCCATAAAGATAAAAGAACCATGAACATTATGTTTAATGGTTTGGAGCAAGAGATGTTTGACAATGTCATAAATTGTACAACCTCCAAAGAAGTATGGGACACTGTTAGAACTCTCTGTGAAGGAACTGAGCAAGTTAGGGAAAACAAAATGCAGCTCCTTATACAACAATATGAGCATTTTCATTTTAAAGCTAGTGAAACCCTAAATGACACGTTTAGTAGGTTTCAGAAGCTTTTGAATGGATTAAAGTTGTACGGGAGGATCTATCAAACCAAGGATTCAAACCTTAAATTTCTTAGAGCTCTTCCAAAAGAATGGAAGCCTATGACTGTTTCTCTCAGAAACACTCAAGAGTACAAAGACTACACTCTTGAAAGGCTTTATGGAACCTTGAAGACATATGAGTTGGAAATGGAGCAAGATGAAGAAATTGAAAAGGTACAAAAGAAGGGTGGATCTGTTGCATTGATTGCATCTGTGAACCAACTGGAAGATGACACTGAAGAAGCTGCAAAGGCCACAACTAGTCGAGCTAGTTGTAGAAGTGATGTTAGCAAGGGTAAAGGCAAGATGACAGAAGAAGAAGAACCAGAACCAGCCAACTTGGATGACTTAGATGAGATTGATGAACACATTGCTTTTCTGTCAAGAAAATTCTCTAAGTTCAAGTTCAAGAGAAACTCAGAAGCAAGGCCACCAAGGAGAGACTTTCAACCCAACAAAAGTAACTGGATTGAAAAGTCTAAATCTAAATGTTTCAATTGTGGAATGCTTGGTCACTTTGCTGGAGACTGCAGAAAGCCCAAGATTGAGAAGGGCAACAGGAAATTTGAACCTGTTGATTATAAAAAGAAATACTTTGAACTTCTCAAGCAAAAAGAAAAGGCTTTCATGTCTCAGGAGTATGATTGGGCTGGTAATGGTGAAGATTCTGATGATGATGTTGAATATGTCAACTTGGCTCTTATGGCTAACAATCATGAGCAGGAAGCAAGCTCCTCAAGCAACCAGGTAACAATTACTAATCTTTCTGAGCTTTCTAAAGAGGAATGTGATAGTGCAGTAAATGAAATGTCTACTGTATTATATAATTTACGTGTTACTCTTAAATCACTTACCAAAGAGAATTCAAGAATAAAAGAGACTAATTTGCTCTTAAGTGATAGGATTGCAATGTTAGAAGCACAGCTCATTGAATTTGAGAAAATGAGATGTGTTAGTAGGGATGCTAAGAAGGAACTTGAGAACGTGTTACAAAGGGAAGAAATTCTTAAGACACAACTTGAAATAGAACAAAGTGTGATTGCTAAATGGAAAGATGCCAGGAATGTTGCTACCAACATCATTAATGTTCAAGGTATGGAATCTTTTTGTGAACAATCATGGAAAAAGAACAAAGAGAAACTAGGGTATGTTTGTGAAACCTTAGAATCAGAAACAGAGTCAACAAACAACAATGATCATTTGTTGAAGGTTGATATGTCAACGGAATGCAATGTTTCGTTGACAGATGAACCATCAACTGATCAGGCTGTTTCGTTGACAGAGAAAAGAAAAGATGAACTCACTAGACTTAATAATAAGTATGGTCCTGTCACCAAGAACTTTGTTCAAGGTGAGTCTAGTAAATCAAAGAAAGTTGAGAAGCCTGTTGAGAGAGCTAATGTAGGTCACTTGTCCAACAAGCAATTGAAAGATAAGTTAAAGAATGTTCAAGTTGAGGCTAAGGGAAATAAAAAGAATAACAGGAATGGCAAAGTAGGAATTAACAAACACAACAATTACACACCTGATAAATATGCTCCTAGAAAGACATGTGTTAATTGTGGAAGTGTTAGTCATTTATCTACTAACTGCAAATCTGTTAAGAAGACTGTTAAAGTGAAAATTCCCAAGCCTGCAATGAATAGTTCTATGCCTACAATGCCTGTTATGCCTAACATGTTTGCTCCATATGCACAATTCCAAAATCCATATGCCAGCATGCCATTTGTGTCTAATCCATACATGAATATGTTTAATGTGCCACAAATGCCATGGAATATGAATAACATGTTTGTTCCTTCAACTATGCATGCTGTGAATGAAAATGTGAGCAATCCTCAGAAACCAACACCAAGGATAAAGATTGATTTAAATCAATCTGAGCCCAAGGTGAAAAATGATATAAAAGGAAAAGCAAAGGCTAACAAAACAGGACCCAAGGAAACTTGGGTACCAAAATCGACTTGATTTGGTTTTATTGTGTACAGGGAGACAAAAGGAATCTTTGGTACTTGGATAGTGGTTGTTCAAGACACATGACTGGTGATTCTACCCTGCTCACAGAGTTTCAGGAAAGAGCTGGCCCTTGGAGATGACAGCAAAGGCTACACTAAGGGATATGGCTTGATTTCAAAAGAGAATGTCATCATAGATGAAGTTGCATTGGTGGATGGTCTTAAGCACAATTTGCTTAGTATCAGCCAACTTTGTGACAAAGGATTTTTAGTTATTTTTTCTAAAGAAGCCTGTGTTGTTTCTAAAGGAGGAAACAACAATGTGGTAATGACTGGATTCAGAAGAGGGAATGTGTACATTGCTGACTTTAGTAGCACAAGTCCAGAAACCATCACTTGTCTTTTCAGCAAGGCAAGCAAGGATGAAAGTTGGCTATGGCACAAGAAATTATCTCATCTGAATTTTAAAGTTATGAATGACTTGGTGAGGAAAGATCTTGCTAGAGGAATTCCACAGGTGGAGTTTTCCAAGGATGGTTTGTGTGATGCCTGTCAAAAAGGGAAACAAAAGAAGGCATCATTCAAAAGCAAGACAGAGTCATCAATTGTCCATCAGCTTGAGTTGCTTCATATGGATTTGTTTGGCCCTGTAAATGTCATGTCTATTTCAAAGAAGAAATATTGTCTTGTGATTGTTGATGATTTTTCTAGATTTACATGGACTTTCTTTTTGCTCTCCAAAGATGAGGCAAGTGAAATCATTATCAATCACATCAAGATGGTAAACAATCATCCTGACTTGAAAGTAAGAAGGATTAGGAGTGACAATGGGACAGAATTCAAGAATTCAAGCATGAAGGTGTTCTGTGAAGAAAATGGTATTTTGCATGAGTTTTCAGCAGCAAGGACACCACAGCAAAATGGTGTAGTTGAAAGAAAAAACAGAACACTTATTGAAGCTGCAAGGACAATGCTAGATGAATCAAAGTTACCAACTTATTTTTGGGCTGAGGCAGTTAATACAGCTTGCTTCACTCAGAATATTTCTTTGATTAATCAGGCCAAAGGAATGACCCCTTATCAGCTACTCAAAAGAAAGAAGCCACTATTGGATTTTCTTCATGTCTTTGGATGCAAGTGCTTTGTTCTGAGAAATCAAGCTGAGCATTTGGGGAAATTTGAAGCAAAGGCAGATGAAGCAATATTTGTGGGATATGCAGCAGGGAAAGCCTACAGAGTCTATAATCTCAGAACCAACATTGTTATGGAATCTGTAAATGTTGTTTTTGATGATCTCAAAATTCAAGGTCTCTGTGATGAAGGTTTCCATGAAAGTCTTTCTTTTGAAAATGAGGAAGGAGTTCAAGTGAATCATGTTAAGGCTACTGAGAAACAGCCTAAAGTTGTTGTATCTAGCACAGATGAAAGCAGCAGTGAAGATGAAATTGCTGCATTAAGATTGAAAAGAATAGCTGCTAGCAGACCAAATGGTCATTTCGTTGACAGTCATGATGGTGGATTCGTTGACAGTCAAAATGAGCGTTTCGTTGACAGCCAAAATGGTAATACCGTTGACAGTCATAGAAATGCTTCTAGAAGTGATCATTTAGGGACAACAAACTCAGGGGGAGTTTCTCAAGGACAAATATCCAATCAAGGCAATCATGATCATGAAGCTACCTCTTCAAGAGCAAATCTACCTCCCTCAAGGAAATGGACTAAAGATCATCCCTTTGAACTTATTATAGGTGATGTGTCTTCAAAAGTCCAAACTAGAAGAGCAACTCAAGAAGAATGTCTATATAGTAGCTTTCTGTCTCAAGATGAGCCAAAGAAAGTTGAGGATGCACTTCTAGATCCAGATTGGGTTTTGGCTATGCAAGAGGAGCTAAACCAATTTGAAAGGAACAATGTTTGGAAGCTGGTGCCCAAGCCTAAGGACAGGAGTGTCATAGGCACAAAATGGGTGTTCAGAAACAAGATGGATGAAAATGGCATAGTCACAAGGAACAAAGCTAGATTGGTTGCAAAAGGCTATTCACAGGAAGAAGGAATTGATTTTGATGAAACCTTTGCTCCTGTTGCAAGACTAGAAGCAATAAGGATTTTTCTAGCCTATGCAGCCCATGCCAATTTCAAAGTCTATCAAATGAATGTGAAGAGTGCTTTTCTGAATGGGGAATTGGAAGAGGAAGTGTATGTAAGTCAACCTCTTGGTTTTGAAGATGATGACTTTCCAGAATATGTATATTTCCTCCTCAAAGCACTCTATGGTTTGAAACAAGCACCTAGAGCCTGGTATGACACACTTTCACAGTTCCTCCTTGAGAATCACTTCACTAAAGGTACTGTAGATAAAACTCTTTTTCACAGGGTTGTGAATGGCTCTACTATACTTGTTCAAATTTATGTAGATGACATAATCTTTGGGTCTACAGATGTGAAACTTTGTCAAAAGTTTGCCAAGCTTATGCAAAGTAAATATGAAATGAGCATGATGGGAGAATTAACTTACTTTCTTGGGCTTCAAGTGAAGCAAGTTAATGAAGGCATTTTCATTAGTCAAACAAAATATATTCATGATTTATTAAAGAAGTTTAATTTAATGGAATGCTCTCCTGCCAAAACTCCCATGCCTACTGCCACCAAACTTGAATTGAATACTAAGGAAAAATCTGTGGACATTTCAGGTTACAGAGGCATGGTAGGCTCACTTTTATATTTAACAGCTAGTAGACCTGATATTATGTTTGCTACATGTCTATGTGCTAGATTTCAGGCTGATCCTAGGGAATCCCATTTAGTTGCTATTAAAAGAATTTTCAGATATCTCAAAGGAACACCAAACCTTGGCATTTGGTATCCTAGAGAATCTGGCTTTGAACTAATTGGTTATTCAGATGCAGATTTTGCAGGATGTAAAATTGACAGGAAAAGCACAACAGGCACCTGTCAATTCTTAGGAAACAAGCTTGTCTCATGGTTCAGCAAGAAACAAAACTCAGTTTCTACCTCCACAGCTGAGGCTGAGTATATTGCAGCTGGAAGTTGTTGTGCACAGATTTTATGGATGAAAAATCAACTACTTGATTATGGAATAAGAGTTGAGAAAATTCCTATTTTCTGTGACAACACTAGTGCCATTGCCATTACTGAAAATCCAGTGCAGCATTCAAGGACCAAGCACATTGACATCAAGTACCATTTCATTAGAGAACATGTTATGAATGGTACTGTGGAGTTACATTTTGTTCCAAGTGAACAACAACTTGCAGACATCTTTACCAAGCCACTTGATGAATCCACATTCTCAAGATTAGTAAGTGAGCTAGGTATGCTAAATTTCTCTTAATTATTTTGAGACTTTTGCAAGTTAAAATGCAGCCAGAAACTTGCTATGTTTTTCTGTGAATTAATTTTCTCAGGAAAAAGTGAAATTTTGTCTAAGTCAAAATTACTATGTCAACGAAACGAACCATTTCGTTGACAGTCTTAGCATTTTTCTGGGTGTTTCGTTGATAGCTCTTTTATATCAACGAAACGCAGCTTTATCAACGAAATAAGACGGGACTTTAACCGCCCAATCCTGATTCGTTGATTTAGCGCTTTTAATCTGAACCGTTGAAATTGGACACGTCCGTTACCACGATCTATGCATACACCCCTGTAAGTATAAATCATGGTAATTCTTTAAAAGTAACGGTTATATTTTTAAGCCAATCCAGTAATTTACATTTATTATTGGACTCTTTTTCTGAGAATTTTTGGGGGAGTATTTAAGAAATTCTATTTTCTTTATTTTCTTTTTACCTGTTCTCAAAAATTCCAAAGGCTTTTCTCTCTTCTTCTCTCTAACAAGCAATTTAGTTCGAAGCTTTTCTTCACACAACAATGGCACCCATAGTCAAACTTATGTCAGCAGGAGGGTTCATTTATGAAAAGAACAACTCAATCCCATTTGTTGTCAAGGAGGGTCCAAACAGTATCTTTTTCAAGATGATGGACTTCATGAAGAACTGCAAATTGAGCTATGCAATGTTTCACTCAACTCCTCTCTATAATGAGATAATCGAGGAGATTTGGACCTCGTGTGAGTATAGTGGAACAAACTGCACACTACAATTCACCATACAAGGTAAAGAGTACATAGTTAATTCTGATGTATTGCAAGCATGTTTACATATTCCTGAAAATAACTGTAATGCTTTGCCTACAAATACTGAAATGGTTAACTTGCTAAACTCCATAAACTACTCTTTGCCTACTGATAATCTGGGTAGAATAATTAGGAGAGGATTGGTTAGAGAATATAGTTATTTAGCTGATGCATTTATCAAGGTAGTTTCTGGTAAGATTAGCAATTTTGATGCATTGACCAATTCTATGTTAATTCTATTTACCATGCTCCTAACTGATAGATATTACAACTTTAGCACCCAACTTATGTATGAAATTGGTGCTAAGTTGGGTGATAAGGCTAATAGGAAAAAGAATATCTATTATGCTAGGTTTCTGATGATGTTGGCTAATCATGTTAGTCCAACACCATTAGTTATTTCTAACCCTGTTTCCAAGTTTGAGTGTTTTGTGCAAGAGAAGAGAGTATTGACAGACATACTGAGGCTGAACCACAATGGTGAAGTTCCAGTGGTGTATCTGCCAGTAATTGAGGTAACTACTGCTATCTCTTCTAGTACAATTGTTACTTCAACTGTATCACCCAGTACTGTTGCTGTGGAGTCTGTAGTTGTGACCCAACAGGCTCCTGCCCCAGCAACAAAACCAAAATCAAAGAAATCCTCCAAGCCAACCTCAGGTGCTTCCCAAAAGGCACCTGTTGTAAAATCCACTACACAACCTAAGGGGAGTGTTGTAGGTGCTGTGAGAGGTGAGGGAAGGGGTGAACATAAAAGAAACCCTAAGGATAAGGAAGGAAAGATGAGTGAGATCCAGCCAAGCCCCATTGTGTCTTCCCAACAAGGCACAATGAGTAATATGGATTTAAGCACAAGTCTAATTGCATCCTCCCAAAAGGATGTAATTATTGAAACAAGCTCTTCTCCAAGAGCACACTCCAAGAGGGTAAAGGACACTTCAAGCCCACAGTCTACTTTTTCCCAATACCAAAGGAGGGTGAAACAAAAATCCAAGGGTTCACAGGGTGCACACACTCTGGAAGCTACACTTCCAGTTTCACAAATTCAGTTTGATGTAACCCCTATCATTACTCTGGGGTTACAGTCCCATTCTCTAAACATCAACCTTGAACTATCTCCATCAAATTCACCAACTTTATCTCTAGATGTGGACATGATCCATACATCTATTCCTGATTCTCCAACTCTAATCTTGGAGAAGCCCCACTCTGAAGCTGGTGGCCATCACTTGTTAAGTGATTTGTTGGGCCATCAACCAATTTTTTCTGAAGTTGCAAGAGGATCTGTGGACCAATCTCTAAAATCAATCACCACAGATTCTACTGTAATTTCACTCTCTCAAAGTGCTTTATTGACTTCATCAACGAAACAGCTTCTTTCGTTGACAAGTGTTTCTCCATCAACGGTATCCATACCGTTGACAGTTTAAACTACCATTCCGTTGATAGGTCAATCTACACCCCTTATTGAAAATCCAGTTGTTTCCACAACTAGTGTAGATGACCTGGTGGTAGTTGAGACACTTTTAGGTTTGAGAGGGAGTGAAACTGAGAGGCTGGCTTACAGCCAGGCAAAAGGAGAGTCTGAGAGTGAGAGGCTGGCTATTTCTTCCAGCCAGGCAAAAGGAGAGATTGAGAGTACCACCTTAGTAGGTGAAGGTGAGGGTGTGAGAGGTGTGAGCCATGGGGAGCCCATGATGCAAGAAAAGAGTGGAGAGAGAGAAGGGACTACAGGAGCAATAAGGATGGAAGCAGCCATTGCAAGTGAGTTAATGGGGGTCAGTGAGGGAGAAAGGGAACTTACCTTCCAAGAGCATTATCAACAAACTCTGGATAGTATTTCCCTGGATCCTGAGACCTTTACTCATCCTGTGTCAGCCTATCAAATTATGGCTCAACAGGGCAATGTGGAGGCAGAAAGGTCACTCAACTTAATTCATACTACTGCATCAATGCAAAGAGCAAAGGATGCCTTGACCAATCTAACTCCGGGAGCTGCAGCAAGTGGAGAATTTGAGTTTTCTGATGATGAAGACAGCTTTGGTGACAATCTACAGGTGGCCACTACTACACAGACTGGGACTTCTGTGGTGCCTCCTACACCAAACTGGCTTTCTTAAGATATGCATGGTAGATCCAACTTGGATGCTGCTATTACAAAGCAATACAATGAGGCATATCTAGCTCATGAGTCAGCAACTGCAAGGGACAAGAAATTCTATAAGGTCATAATGGATTCTCTGGAAATTCAAAGGCTACAAATGTTGCAGACAAGGATTGAAGCTACAGAAATTAAGAATTCAATTAGCAACCTTAGGGATGCTACTGACAGGAGGCTAGATGAAAAGCTTCCTCTTCACACTGTCTCCAAGATGTCAAGGTTTTTCACCAAGGAACCTGAAGTGTCCTCATCTTTGAAAACTCTCTCCTCTAGAGTGGACAAAGTTGAGGCTACACTTTCTCACATGCAGAAGGAACAGGAGAAGCAAACTAGCCTACTCACCTAGCTTCTGGCAGCTCAAGGAATCCCTATCATCTCTCTTGATGATAACAAAAAGGGGGAGAAAACTAAGGAGCTAGAGATACAAATTACAAAGGTTTTGGTCCCAGCCATCTCCTTGCCAGAAGAGCCATTAGCAATGGGGGAGTTTGGAAAGAAGAAAAAGGATGGCATTGACCTGATCCAGGAAGCTTCTATGAGGATGAGACTTGCAGAACAAATCAAAGACCATTGGTCCAACATAGAAGCAAGGGTCAAGAAAATTGCTGGAACTACAAAGGACTCGAATCCATCAACGGATCAACCATCAACGAATGCCATGGTTCTAGTGTCAATGGAATGGGAGCCACAGACCAATTCTTTCTATAAGGTAGAGCCCCTTCTACATGGAGTCACTCAAGGTCCAAGGAAGGAAAAAGGACAAACTTCATGCATTAGGGATGTGGAACAAGCTACACTCCAAAGAAGCCTATCTCCCAAGTCCCCTGCTAAACCAAAGGGCAAAAATATAGCAAGGACTTTCTATCCTGCACCTTATCCAGATGAGCTCAAGCTTCTTGGTCTACTTATCACAAAAAGCAAGGAAAGCAATGATTATGAGATAAGGAAGCAAAGGGCAATTGTCTACAGGAATGGACAACAAATCTGTGTTTGGGCTGGTCACCCAAACTTTGCTGAAGCTAAAGCTGAAGAGTCAGAAAGAGCAGCAATGCAAGCCCTTGCTGTTGCTCAGTCTCTTGATGAAGAAGAAAGACAACAAGAAGAAAGAGCAAGAGAGGAAAGGAGTGCAAAGAAGAGCACAAGGCAACCAAAGGCAAGAGCTAGGAGAAACATAGCCTTTGAGAATGATGACTTTCAGAACACTGCATCAGACTCTTCTGTACCAATTGCACCTCCAACAAATCCTGATCCAGTTTCAGAGGTAAAGTTAGCCTGTGATCCTAATCATCCTGTAAATTTCCATGATCAGCCAATTGAGCCAAAGGAAGAGCCAATTGAGTTTGATGAGGCCAACTTTCCAAAATTCCTCTTTGAAATGGATCCAAAGAAGAAATCTAAGCAAAGGGCTACTAAGGCTAAGCCATTTCTGATAAGGAGACCACAAGCTGAAAAACCCCCTACCAACTTAGAAGACTTCATCTACATTGCTGATATCAGGGAGGAGTCTGACATTCATATCAATCTTGATGACCTGGTTGAAGTGAGAGGAATAGCAGCTTCTTACAAACTACCAGAGAGATTGGTATTTGTCTACAAGGGTGGGAGAGAACAGGTTTGGCCTCTACACAGAATTCTGGGAGAAGACTATCAGACACTGCTATCTGTGTTTAAATGTTTGAAGAAAGATTTTGGTTTTACCAAAACAGCCAAGTCTGAGGTTGTCTCCAAGATTTGCCAAATCAAAGCTAGCTGGAACAAGCCTGGTGCACTTCCCAGAGTATTGAAGGTCCCTCAAACAGGAAAGATAATTCATCTCCAACCTTTTTGGATGATGGAATTCAGAGATAAGGACAACTGTAGAAGATTCTTCAGAATAGAAGACCAACTGGAGAAGGCATCCAATGAAACTCTAAGGTTAATGCAATCCAAGTTGGGAAATCAAGATGAAGAAGAGAAGATTTTCTACAGAAGACTTCAAGCTCAAATTGAGGAGAACAATGCAAGAAAAGGGAAGAAAACAAGACCACAGAGGCAAAGATGAAAAATCTGCTCAGTTTAGAGGAGCAACTCTGTGCACTTGTTTTGTAAGATTTTCTACTTTGCATTTCAATTAAATTCAATGAATCTCAATGCAATTTCTACTTTTATCATGTGTAATATGTCTGAGTGTTTTTGTTATCATCAAGGCTCTTGATTTATGGCTGTTATTCTATCAGTCATAAATTGGGGGAGATTGTGAGGAATATGTTGTTCTTGATGATAATTATAAAAACACTTAGTAGATTTTGTATTAAGTCATTTTGTAGCTGTCAACGAAATGGCATGCTTTGCAGCATTCCGTTGACAGGAAGCTCATCAACGAAATGAGTAATGTAGCAAGTGCACTGTACAATACTTCACAGTTTGATATGCATTTTGTTGTATGTATTAGATAGGTTTTCTAAGTCATGTTGACTAAATGATAGATAGGCAAAATAGGTTGGTTAATTGTAAATATCTTGTGCCTTGTAATTTTGCCTAAGTGAAGACATGTCAACGGAATGAAGATTACCCATCAACGGAATGAAGATTACCCATCAACGGAATGAAGTTCACTCATCAACGAAATGGAGAATAAAGCTATCAACGAAACACATCTCCCTGCTATCAACGAATCATTATTGCTTTTCTGAATAGTTGACAAAGTGATAGTGACAGGTTACTGAACAGATCTAAAGGTGATGTGGAAGTGTACTTTGCATTGGAAACCATTAAAATGGACATGGGGAATAAGGAAACATCCCAATTTCCAATTGGGCTCTTGGGAGTGATCATAATAAGCATGAAGACAAAAGCAAGGATCTCCAAAGACCACTAGACAAAGGGATGAAAAGCAAACTATTGGAGGTTACCTTTAGTGTACTTTAGTGTAGCCAAAAATAGCTTTGTAAACTTGGGAATATATAACCAAGTGTAGCAGTTAAAAATAAGTGTAAGAGAAGAAAAACAAATAGATTGTATTAGCTATCTTTGAGAGCATTTTCTTCTCTACATTCTTGTAACTGAGCAGCTGTGTACTTTTTGTATCACAGATTATTTCCGCAATAAAAATCACTTCAGTTGGATCATCAAACAATCCAAATGAAATTATTTATGTGCTTGTGATTTTTACTTTAAGTTCAGTTTTTATTTGTAAGTTGTTTTAAGTTTAAGAAATATCAAGAATTGTATTCAACCCCCCCCCCTTCTACAATTCTGTTAGGTCATTTGGGATTAACATGTGGGCTGAAAAACTTTTCATCAGCAAATTTACTATTCATCAGTGGAAAATTTACTATTCATCAAGGTTTTAATTATTACAAAAATTTGGGATATTACACCATCTGAATAGTTCCAGGCTTGATTTCGAAAGTATTAGCTGCAATAGCCGGCCTGACAATGCTAGATTGAATGTCATTGATCTTTGGCTGAGAATAGTCCTTCAAAGCCTTCGTTTCTGTTGCTGCTGGTTCTCCCATAACTAGACTTAATTCAAGTTCTTCTTTCCGAGTTTGAGAACGTGTTCGCATACACGCTCACTAGAGTAACTGAAACACACCAAACAAAGTAAAATTGATGAGAATAATCTGAGTCAGTGAACGTTAACGATCACTGATGACAAGCACATAAACTATAACACCGAGTCCCCAGCAGCGGCGCCAAAAACTTGTTCACACAATATCACACAATTATACGCGGTCACAAGTAATATAAGAATAAGTAGAGTTCGTTCCCACAGAGACTGCTTTGGTTAATATAGTTTTGCACCTATGCAACAATGTATGGCTATTGTTCAATGCTAAGACAAGTATCAAAGTTGTGTTTTGATTAACTAAATTAACTAATCAACTTAACAATATTATAATTAACTAAAGATATTGCTGTTGAATTACTTATGAGAATAAAACATGGGATCCTAACTTCATTAAATACTTCATCCAGAGTCTTTTGTCTTTAATCAATGCATGTGACGGTTGTGACAACTAATCGGATAACACGAAATTAGTACACGTTACCTTTCAGTATACGTATACCAAACCACTCAAACATCCACAAAAGAGATAGAAGATGAGCAGACACCAATTATGCTTAGACCCTATATGTCTATAAGATTTGAAAACATAACGGTTTAATGAGCAAGTTATCCATTCAGATTACATAGGGCATGTAAGATGGTTAAAATTACCTACGAATCATGCATGACAAACATACATAAACCTATGCTAGCATGGCAAGTTCTAAACCTCTATATCCACTTTCGCAATCAATAGAGATTAACAAACAACTTAGATGTTAGCTACGCATCCAAGAAGAATAAGCATAACCAAACTAGGATATCAACAAATCATCACACACAAATCTTTAAAACAATTAATTACTAAAATCCATAAATAAATTCGTTAGAACCCCACGATAACGATTAGTTCATAATCGAACCGTTCATCATCGTGGGTTCTGATGTAAACATGATAATAAATATGTCGGGAATACTAATTAAAAGTACTAAGTAATAAGGTTTAAGAAAAACAACTCCAACGAGAATCCAAAGTATCACCTAATTAGAAGAATACAAAGATAAGATGAAAACTAGATCTTCGTAATCAACCGTCTTCTTGTTCTCCTTGATGGTGGATAGATATGTATGTAGGTATATGGATATATATCTCTGAAATCGTCCACCAATAGCTTATATAGGTCTCAGGGTTGACTGGTCATCTGCTGGTTTCCCTTTCAGATTCAAAATTGCCTTTTCCAGCATCTTTCAGGGGAGGGCGCACCTGGTAGGGCGCGGGCGCGCTTCATTTGACTTCAACTAGGGCGCGGGCGCGCTTGAAAGGGTGCGGGCGTGCTTGGCCTTCTGCCAGAAATCTTCAAACTGCATTTCTTTGACAAATCTTCGCTCTCTCAAGTTCCGCAACCACTTGGCCTTCACAATCATTGCTCAAAACACCACCATATATCCACAGAAACTCCACAACTCTGCACACACTAACACAAAACACATTAAAAACACCACGTACTTGAGTACAAACAATCAATTTAAGCCGATTTGAAGCGTTCCAAGTGAATATGAAATCCACTTATCAGTGTGTCATGCACAAATTTTAATATGGTTCATTATTTGGTATCGTCGCTAAGATGTGGGGAGTGGGGAAACTCAAATAATGTTGTAAGTTAGAGCTTAAAATGGTAATAAGCTTTAAGGTCCAATCCCTTCATCTTTAGGTCGTTTATTAAAGGTTACATATATACTTGAATGGAATTATTCCTCTTACACTTATGTAGTAAAAATATTTAAAATTTTAAAGCTCATAATTAACTAGCCTGTTGGAACAGTTCCTCCCAACATTGCTCATATTAAGTGTAAAATCGATTGGTTTGATTTTGGGTTATTTTATTATGTAATGTATAATTTTACTAGTATATTATTAGTGTATTAAAATTATAGGGATGCTTCATGCTTGCATTTTTTATGGTTTGTTCATTTTAAGAACATTCCATAGGAAGTCATGATTACTTGTCAATGTGTTGTAAGTTTTGTTGCAATTTCAATTCTTTCTAAGCATTGTGGTTTTCTGAAGGAGTTTATAGGGCTATGTAAATGCCATTTCACAAAGGGCTGTTTTTTTATTTAAAAATTGTTGCAAATAAACTCCATTCTGTTTCTAAATTGGTTCACTATAAAATTGATCTTAATGTAAATGTGTTTTGGATATTGCTGCAGGAAAAGTAAGCATAAAACAGTGTCTATTGAACACTAGTGCAGTGGAGTTACCTTTATAAAACTATCAGGTAATGTTTCAATATATCCACTCACAACTATAGTTTCTCATCATCGTTGTCTTCTAAATTTTCAATGAAGTAGTTAAGAATAAATGGGTGAAACGTGATGTGTATTTTCAGCCTTGTTCAGAACGGATAATAACATATCATGTTAGAATTGAAATTATGAACATATACAAGATTTCAAAAGTGCCTTTTATGATGCTTACTAAGAATTGAATATTTGATCTAGGATGATGATTTAAATTCTTGAATTTTAGAGTTGAGGTAAGTTTTCAATCACTCGAACTAGTGTTTTCAAAATTATATCTTATGTGTGTATATTTACAATCAAAATTCGGGCTTATTGATATTATATGTTGAAGTGATATGTATTTTTGTATATGTATGGTGTATATATGATAATTTTGAGACTCTGATTTATATCATGTTTTGTGAAAATTTGGAATCGGATCACCGGATTGTAGTAACAGTTTTCTGAAAATTAAGGACCGTTGTCATCAGATTAAGTTATCGTGATATAGGTTACTGGTTTAAAGTAATTGTTGTCTTTTGGATATAGTTATTGCATAGTAACGGATATTCTATTCTTTATAACACTATACATGTTACTTGGCTCAAATATTTGAATTGATTGGTTTGTTGGGATGTGTAACTCATTGCTTACGATTTTCAGGTTCGGTATAAGTTCGTTTTGGATAGCAAATAAGTTCAAGGCTCTTTGATTTGGACTAGACTGAGTTTTGGATTGTTATCATTAGCTACGTGTAATAACCCGAAATTTTGTACTTACTAAAAACCCTGATTTTTTTTTATTTATTATTATGATAAGACCTTGATGAATAGTACTTTTGTTGATTAATGAAATTTTTTTCAGACCACACTATATACGTGTTGGAGAACCGAAGTTTCGAGATTGTATTGTTGTTGTACTATGCAAATAAAAGGATGTAAAAGTTGTCGGAATTCAAAGATTCGAAGACTTCCATTTTTACTATTTTATCGAGGATATACGAGATATTGTAGAATACGTCAATTATATCAAGACTCGGAGATTTAATAAAGTTAGAAATTTCACGGATATACATTTCACCAAGGTACTAACACACCAAGGACATTCACCTTGAACATTGTGCAACAAAATGATTTAGAAACCGTTCAGACATTACAACGAGATTAAGCAATAAAGCGAATATGTCACGAATTATGATTAAAAGAGCGAAGTAGTGTGTTGGACAAGCTTGGTGAACAAAGGAAGCAACCAAGTAGCTTCCATGTGAAAGGGGGCAAACTAGTAAACCATTCCATTGCTTGACACTTGGCTTGGTGATGATGCAAGCAATCTTATGTCACACTAAACCAACATGTAACCACAAAATATCACACAATTATCAAAATCAACCAAGGCAAAAAGCAAGAAACTCTCCCCCATCCCATTTTTTTCAACATTCTGCCCAGCAAGAAAGGAGAAGAGAAACAAATTCATAACTTCATATTTACTCATCCTAAAATCGCCAAATTTGGACCATAGCTTCCTCACATCATAGGAAAGGTACGTTCAAAATTTCATGGCTATCCAAGTAGTATAGAATGGTCAAATATTGGATCAAAGTTGAGGTATGAATAGTGATTTCGAAATACTAACTTGTGTTCTTGATTTTCTTTTGTAAGTTTAAGGCTTCTAAGTTTAATTCAAGGCTCAAGCAAGGATTGTAAGCTATTGTTAGTATGTTTGAGGCATCAAGGAAGGTATACACTCTTTGAACCCTTAGTTATAAATTGATTTATGTGATGAGTTTTGAGTAAGTTATGTTAGTATGTATTAAGGATGGATGGTTGGTTTTGGTGGATGATTATGGTTATTTTGATGGATAAAATGAGTAGATGTTGGATTTTACTTTGATTGTAAAGATGATGGTTTGGTTGAGATGATAAGTAGTTGATGATGATGATTTGGTTTGGGTTGAATGATGTTTTGGTGTGGTTAAATATTGGGAATCATGTGTTTCTAGCCGTCGTAATGACAAAATTTCATTAGCCCTGTTTTGAACAAAGAACCCGAGATATTTGAATCATTTTAAGTGTAACCACTGGCCATCTTTAGCTAGATCTTGTTTCATAGTTTGTTTTGGCGCGAAAATCATGTTAATCCGATTTACGGTTTAGGAGAAAAGTGAGTTTTAGTAAATGCCGTTCGGAGAACCAACCCATCTCTGGTCAGTTACTTTGAGGCCATGTTTGGACCACTTAAAAACCATATTAAAATGTGAACCTTTGAGTAATAATACTAGAGACAGTTAGGAAGACTCACGGAAAGGATTCGTATTAAAAAGATTAATTTCCTATTTTATAAAAATGTCGGAAATGAAGCTACGCGACGACAAAACTTTCTGCACATCCACTGCCTTAAACAGAGCATTCGGGAATTTGACCTCCCTGACCCGAAATAAATTTTGAAATATTTTGTTCTAGACATTCTCTAGATCGTGCAAGCGAAAACGGTGTGTCAATAGAGTTAACGGTTAATGAGTTATGAGCGTTTTCGTGAAAGGAGCGCAAATAGTAAAACTCCGTAGTTGACTCGACTTTTAAAATGCTTTTCACCTATTTCGACTCAAGTTTTCAAATCAAGATATTTTTGATAGATATTACAAATACTCAAGAATCTCCTTGAGGTGGTTTCGTAATTAATTATTAATTTTATGATTTACTAAAAGTGTTAGAGTGTGAGTTGCGAAATAGTAATTCTATGGAAAGTCAACTCTAGAGGTACTACTTTGGCCATCCGTTTTGACTAAGTTAAAAGGGTAACATCGAATCGACTAAAACATGAAACTTGTTAAGGGTTATTAAGATAACGTATTGGTGTGAAGAACGAGATTAGAAATGATAAGTAAACGGTATAGAAGATCGTAAGTTAAGTAGACCCAAGAGAGTGAAAGTCGGGTAAAATAGAGTTTACTTAGAATAAGTGAATTGTCAATCAAGTGACTAATTAAGGTTATGTATTGTCTTGGTAGAGGTTCCAGGACTAGAAGAGATGACATCCAATTAGAGCTTGGACATCAGGCAAGTTTACTAACTCTTACTCTATTGTTCAGAGTAGGTATATTTTCAGATGTTAATACTTGCTTATTCATACATGTATATATTTATACACACACTCATTTGATAAAAGTATTGTGACAAGTTTTCTAATCCTATATTTTACTTATGAAAATATATATGGAGCATGTTTATGCAAGTTTACTTTCTCAAATACATATACCCAAGATATATCATGTTGTGTTTACGGTTTTAATATCAAGTATAATTATTCGATTTATATGATGAACTTTATATGTTAAAGTTTTGATAAAGCATACCTCGTTAATAATGGTATCTTGAATTTAGTATTCGGACGACGGCTCTAGGGATAGAGCGCGTTGGTCCAAAAAGTAGAGTTGACCAGGGAGCAGTATTTTGTTTTGACATATTATAACTATGTAAACCCGAAAGGTTCTTCGGGAGATAGTATATGTACTTACGATTATTAATTGAACTTTATTTACTTAAAGATTCCAAAAATATTTATCTTGGATTAAATACATTATTTAAATATTATCAAACACTTTAAACGCTTTCGAAAATACTTAAAATATTATTTTAAATTATCTAAGATGCTTCGAAACTTTTATACACGTATACTTTCTCACTCGAAATCTTTTTGTGAAAACCCTCGGTCATGGTTTGCTCAAGTAGCGTTGTTTTTAAGTAAGAATTGGTCGACTAAGGTCGGACCTCAACTACTCGTTTTTCTATTCAAAACGATTCTCAAAAGAAAATAAAAATGGGACTCTGGCGCGAGCAGGACCGTTGACGAAGGATCCTGAGTTTTATATATAAGAGGCCGTTAGCCAGGCGGTACATCAATTATTGGCCATATGCGCCAGGATGATTACAGATGGAGTTCTCATCCAGGATGATTACAGATGGAGTTCTCATCCGGGACGATTACAGATGGAGTTTTCGTCAAGGGTAATTACAGATGGAGTTTTTGCCCTTCTACTAGTAGAGAAGACCCGCGGTGGATATGGTTGTGGCGACTGATCATCGTCACTTCATATCGTGTTTTCTATTTTGGATAAGTCCATTCCTTCCAGTTTGGAAAAATTCTGATTAACACTGTAACAAAGGCCAAGGTGATGAGTTACCGATAGTGTTAACTTTAGTGTGAATGATTTGATATTTCGAAGGCAATATTTAAAAAGGTGAAATGATTCTGGTTATTTATTGATGAAAGACAAACAGTAATTTAAAAACTGGTGAACCAGTGTTGTTCATCTAGCAGCATCTGGAACTGCGTACTTGTTGATTTCTAAAAATCGTGCTAAGTCACTGATAGTGTATTTCTAAATTACGAACTAAATTTGTTCATATGGTAGTATTCTAAACTTCATATTAAGTATGAATATTTTCAATAGAAAACTATGTACTACCTTTATATTGTTGGAAGAACTTTATATTAGTGACTAGTTAACTTGCTGAGCATTCTTTCGCTCATTCTTGCTTTGTTAAAAAATATATTTTCAGTGAGACCATAGTCGGTCGTCCCGTATTGCGAGGAAAGGAATGTGGAAGATACTCCCTTGAGGTAATGTAGTTCAAGAAGGATACTGTATGAGTAAGTTGGATAGGTTCAACTATCCTTATTAAGTGTCTTTACAAAATGGGTTGTAATAATTTCATGTAGAGGTTGTAGTTAGTAGTGTGAGATCCTGGATAGTACATTTGGTTTGTAATAACTAATGTTACTGTATATCGTTTCTAAGGCTATAATTTGTGTGAGTAAGATATTGGGGTCTATGATGTTGTTTTGATTAGATCATTGAGTTAATACAGGTATTATATGATTGGATGGTGAGGTGACGACCTGGATCCCAGACCCCGGATCTGGGGGCGTTACACTACGTCTTTGTAAGAGTTTTTTCTGTAATTGATTTTTGAATTGATATATTATATTGTATTTTAATATTTTTCGAATTAATAGTCCAAAAAAAGTACTTGTTATTACAGCTAGATAATAAAGTTTGAAACACATCCACTCTGATCCCAAGAAAAAAATGTTAAAGAAATCTAGCAACAATATAGAATATAGAAGATTTAATATTTTCAACCATCGGACCAGTCCACTATTTCATCCGGCTATTCAAATAATATGAATTTAGCTTCTTCTCTTATGGTTTTAATACATTTCCTTAAGTTTGTATTGAAAATTGTTGAACCCTTCCAATGCCTCTGACGAAAAAAAAGGAGTTCAAGTAAATGAATTTGCTAGTCAATCAAGAGCATCCGAAAATATTTCTAGTAGAAATATAAAAAGAATGCTCACACATGCCTTTTGAGTCTTTCACACAGTCAAAAGAAAACTCAAAATAAAGTAGTGAACCAAACCTAGGTAAAGGTCAGACAAAAAACAAGAATGCAACAACAACAATTGTGGTCACACAAGATAAAATCGGGGTCATTTTTGTTGCGTATACAACAACAAAAGCAAACCCCAAATTGAATAAACAAGAACAAGAAAATAAACGATAATCACACATGATAAAGATTTACATGGTTCGGAAATTCCTATTCCACAAGTCACACTAATTTTGTATTGATCTCTCACAATTGTGTTGGTATTTTACAATTACATGAGTATTTTATAAGAGAAGAAACTGAGACTAAACAAATAAGAATCTAATTATGAAATTTCTAATTATGAAATCATGGATGATTTGTCTTTGTTAGGTCCAAAGTATCGTAGAAGGGGGGGGGGGGGTTGAATACGATACTCATAAATTATTCAATTTCGTTCGCGGATAATTCTTTCAGTTCTAATTCGAAATCAAATGCACCAAATCAAAACACGAGTCGGGGAATATATCGTTTTATAAATATAAACCGCGAGGGGTGCTACAAATCTAATCCGTGGGATTAGCTTCAATGAGTTCAGGTTATCGTAATCAATACAAACTATAGAAATTAAGGAACTATAAATTTTCTTCTGTCAAAATTCTTCAGCTCTTAAATTCTTCTGTCTATTTTGATTAACTGCCAACAACCAACTGAAGAAGAAACTATCTTCATCCTCGTAAATGTAGAATTCTTTAGAAAAACTATCGAACCATTTTTGGAATAATCCTGGTCGTCCAATTCTTCATCAACCTGACAAAGTTAAGAAAAGTTTTACCTGCTCCTTATTTAAAAACTATCAAAAGGATTAGTTTTTACTTCATTCGATAGATTTTAAAAAAAAATCTATCGAATGGAAAAGCTTTCCTTCGATGGTTTTTTGTTCAACTTCATTTGATCCACTTCGATGGTTTTTCTAAAAAGAAAACCATCGAATCCTTTCTTCTTTCACTTTGACCCTTGAAGTTTCTTTTCTTTTTCAGCAAGTGATTTGTACTTCCATTTAAACCTAAACACACCTTGTAATATTCTTTTCACTTTCAGGATGTTTCAGATTTAGACTTAAATCAATTTCTTCTGAGACGATAAACATCTTGATCTTTTAGGTGCTGACAACTGGTGCAACTGGTCTGGTTCACAGATGACTAACACTTGATCAATACTTCTATGTCTTCAATTCAGTGTTGTTGATAAGTCTTTTGTCGTTCTGGTTGCTTCAATAAAATCACTGGAATCCTATGGTACTAACTCTTAATCA
Source organism: Heracleum sosnowskyi (assembly GCA_030848705.1). Taxonomy (NCBI): domain Eukaryota; kingdom Viridiplantae; phylum Streptophyta; class Magnoliopsida; order Apiales; family Apiaceae; genus Heracleum; species Heracleum sosnowskyi. The sequence goes on from CM061237.1 coordinate 139,862,897, forward strand.
TTCAAATACTTCTGTAGTCTTGAAAGTCTTGTTTCTTTATTTGTCACTGAGGCTTGAACATATTAATGAACTTCTTTCTGTGACCTGTTTACGGACTTCAAGGATACATACCATATTTTGATTTTTTGAGTTTACCTTTTCTTCTTTACTTCTGGATTCCTGTGCTTCTGTTAATATTATTGTCTGTCTTGTCCTTTGTTGAGTTGTAGTTATCTCTGTTACATATTATGTTACATTATGCTTTACAATCTCCCCCTATTTGATTATTAGAGTTCGACAAACAAATAACTCGAGGATAACTCAACTAACTAAGGAAACATGAAACTAATTAAAGTAAGACAGATTGATAATATTAAATGCATTCTGGATAAAATATATACATTTCCAGATTTCTAATTTACAAAGAACATTAAAAATTATACAATGAAGTTGTTCCTCTAGACTGAGCAGATTGTTCTTTTGTTCTTTGCTTCATTCTTTAGTCCATCTCAATCTCACCTTCTTCAACTACTGGATTGGAGTTAGCAGCTTGATAATCAATCACAGATGGATAGTGCAGTGGTTCCCCAGGTTTAAGGATTGCTCCTTTGATGTGTCTTCCAATATACTCAACCTCTTGACCCACTCCAGCCCACAACAATGCAATACTAGCACCTTTCTTATTTTGATTTGGCATGTTTGGTAGTCTGGGATGCACTTCCAATCCTTTCTCCACTCTCTTCCTATAATAGGGAACATTCTCCATCATATATCTTCTTAGAGTGTCTGCTGCTTTGTCCTTCTCCGTAGATGTGAATCCAGTGGATCTAAGATACTTCTCAACTGATATCATATAGTTGTTTGGGTAATCTTTCAGTTTGTCCTCCGTCAGATAGCAGATTCTGAACAAGTCATTTTTCATGAATCTAACCATTAGAGGGTTTCAGATATCTCTGGATTGACCTTCATTAAGACCTCCTTAACATGCTCCCGGAGCAATTCATTTAACCTTGTAGTTCTTTGGATCTTAATGAGAATCACCTAGAATTCAGTGTAAGTTCTCTGTTCGAAAAACTTAGTGGATATCACAAATGTACCTCAGTCAATAAAATTGATTAGTATGTTTCAGGCACCATTTGCTTTAACCCCATCTTTCAAGTAGATCAGAGAATGTCTCAATGCAGTGAAGTAAGTATCATCTTCTTGATTCGCACTTCTTATGTTTTGAATGATAACTTCCACCTCAGCATTGTCGTTGACTTCTAATCCGTCTTCAAGTTCGCAAAAAGTGTTGTAAGCTACCTCCCATTTTTTTCCTTGTTTCTGTGCCAAATCAGTCATCTTATTCTTCATTACTTCATTATACATCTTAAACCTTTTAAGCTTCTCAATTTTCTGAATTGCTTTGTGAGTTTCTTTCTCAGCTTGCCTGGCATTTCTTTCCGCTTTCTCAGCTTGTAATGTTTCCACGGCAGCTTCTTGTTCTATTGTAAGAGGATTTGCTTCTTCCATATCATCATCCAAGATAGGATGTTCAATTGGCTCTGGATAATATGGTTCATGCTCTTTCAGTGGTTGTTGCTCATGCATGAATTGAAATCCCTATTCAACCTCTTCTTCTACAAGTTCTTCAATCCAGTATTGTCTCACTGGAATAGTATTTATCTTTTCATTTGTTTCCCATTTCCCACATCCTTCTTTCTCCCCCTTAGTTGAGGAATCCTCCATGAAGTAATCCTCAGCATGATAGGTTGAAGGACCAGGTTGTTGGTTTCTTAGCATATTCCAGATCGACTCAATACCGTCACTTTGATTCTCCATGAATAAAACAATGTCTTTGTTCATTTCCTGCACAGAAGCAATCTTTTGGTAAATATCATTAAGTCTTGAGGTGGTAGTCTGCTCTATTCTGTCCAATCTCTTGTTGAGGCGAGACTCCACTCTTGACAATGTGTTCATTGCATCCTTGACCCTTGTTTGACCATCCCGGATAACCAGAACGTCTTCAGTTAAAGCTTCTTTTTCTTGTTGTAAGACATGTACTTCGTTCACAAATCCATTATTAGATCAGGATTCAATGATTGTCAGGATCTAGACTCAACTGATCAGGATTGATGACATCATCAGTATTGCATGGTCATCAGTATTTGCTCAAGCGTCAGTATCAGGATTGTCATCAGGATTTATATCAGGACTGTGATCAGGATTTATCATCAGGACTGGAAGTTGATCAGGATTTCTATTTCGAGTTGGTTTATGAGTCTAGTTAAAGAAGGAAGTTTATTTTGTCGGTTCCTAATTTATAGGAATGAATCTGTCGGTTTAGGATATGTTTCAATCTAGTTTGTAATTGATTAGGACTTATCTTGTAATCGATAGAGAAGTTGTGTAGTGTATAAACACAGTTTAGGTTTTGATCTTAAAAACGATCAATTGCATACACGAGTATTTTTGTAACCTAGAAGCTCTCAAGAACATCAGAATTTTTTGAGAGAGTTTGTAACAGTTTTATATCATATTAATAAAGCTGTTATTATTCTTTCATATTTGTGATTCATATTTTATTAAAGTCGAGAATCTTATACAATTGTATTCAACCCCCTTTCTACAATTGTTATTTACTGGGCAACAATTGGTATCAAAGCAAACTGATTTGAATTTGAATCAGATACGATCTAAGATGTCGACAAAGTATGAAAGTATGAAAATTCCCATCCTGAAGAAAACTGAATATCCAACATGGAAGGTAAAGATGCTGATGTACCTGGAGGCTATGGATCCTGACTATTTGGACATAATACGTGATGGACCATATATACCTACAAGAATTGTTGGACAAACAGATATTGTACCTAAACACTACGTGGTCAAGGCAAAAAGTGAATGGACTCCAGAAGAGAAAGCTGACGTTCTCAGAGATGCAAAGATAAAGAATATCCTTCACAACAGTCTTGATGTTGTCATGTCTAACAGGGTGATTTCATGCAAATCTGCAAAAGAAATTTGGGACACTTTGGAAACTCAATGTGTAAAGCATAATGTAACATAAGATGAAACATAGATAACTACAACTCAACAAAGGACAAGACAAACAATAATATTAACAGAAGCACAGGAATCCAGAATCAAAGAAGAAAAGGTAAACTCAAAGAATCAAAATATGGTATGTATTCTTGAAGTCCGTAAACAGGTCACGGAAAATGAGATAGAGACTATCCTCAGGAAGCAGATTTCAGAGTTAGATCTGAAGCTGAATGCTTTTAAGAATTCCGCCCTGATTGTTAGGGAGATAATGGATACTCCGACCCAGGGAAACATGACTGCTATAGGACTTGACTATTCCAAAAAGGCTGGGAAAAAGATTCTGGAATTTCCTGTGACATCCCCTGTTGGTATAAGGAAGAATATTCCACACATTCTTAAGAATGTGGTCAATCCAGTCTTTGTCAGGCTCTTCTCAGAACCTTTTCATGAGGATGACTTATATATTAGACAAGAATTGCTTGAGGAGGATTAATTGAAGGAAAAAGAGGTGAAGACTAAGTTGCCTAGGAATTCAGTAAAAACTGAATTACCTAAAACTGAAGTAGGTTACTCAGTTAGTAAATCCAAAAAGAACAGGAATGGGAATGGGAAGAAAAAGATTGCTAATCAGGAAATGGTTCCATATTCTCCCATTTTATCTAGGAAGTTGTGCACTATTTGTAGTTCTGCTGGACACCTTACACATGCATGTAAAAAGGTTAAAGTAGAAACTGCTAATACTTCTGAAATACATAACATGTCTGACATGCCTGATCTTCATGAACCCTGTGGAAAGAAAGAATGCTTGCTATGTACATATAACATCATGCATGCTTATTTTAAGTTGATGAATGATAATAGAAAAAGCACTGTTAATGCTAAATCCACAGATACTATGAAAATCAATTAGGGTAAGACAAAATTGAATGTTACTCCTGTTAAATCATCTAAACCTTCAGGACCCAAACAATTTTGGGTACCAAAGTCCGCTTAATCAATCTGTGATTGCAGGGTAAGGTCAAAAGCTCAAAGGTTGTGTGGATTCTGGATAGTGGCTGTTCTAGACACATGACTGGTGAAGAGTCCCTGCTTACAGAGGTGGTTAAGAAGACCGACCCTATTGTAACCTTTGGAGATGACAGCAAAGGATTCACTACGGGATATGGTAATTTGATAATTGGAAATGTCATCATTGAAAACATCACTCTTGTTCAAGGATTAAAGCACAATCTTCTAAGTATCAGTCAGTTCTGTGATAAAGGCTACAATGTAGACTTCAGAAAGGACAAGTGCTTGATCATAAACAGAAAGGATGAGAAGCTTGCTCTACTGGGAGTAAGAAAAGGAAATTTGTTCATAGCTGACTTAAGTTCTACCAGTGAAGGAGAAGTTACATGTTTCTATGGAAAGGCATCTTCAGAACAAAGTTGGTTATGGCACAAGAAGCTCTCACATCTGAATTTCAAAACTATGAACTCTTTGGTAAAGAGAGAGTTAGTGAGAGGGTTGCCCCTGATGGAATTCAATCAGGAGGGACTATGTGAAGCATGTGAAAAAGGGAAGTCGAAGAAAGCATCACACAGAAGCAAAGAAATGACAAGCATTGTTGAACCATTACAACTGATTCATATGGATTTATTTGGTCCAGTCAATGTTATGTCACTTTCAAGAAAAAGATATGCATTGGTGATGGTGGATGACTACTCCAAATACACGTGGGTGTTGGTCTTACAATCAAAGGATGAAGCAACACAACTAATCATTGATCACATCAAGAAGATAGAAGTGGAAGCTAAGCTACCTGTGCGGACAATCAGATCAGACAATGGAACTGAATTCAAGAATGCAGTTCTTAATGATTTCTGCTCAGAGAAAGGAATATCAAGACAGTTGTTAGGCCGAATACACAATATATAATCAAGTATGTATGATAATAACAATCAAGAACACAGTTTATGAATCAACAAAAACTGTATTTATATTAACAGCTTCTCTCTTTATGATGTTAACGAATCACAAAGAGCTACTAGGTTACAAGAATAATATATTCAATGATCGCATCCCTTCTAGGGATAACCTATCTGTGTTTATATAGTACACAGTTACACAATCCTTATCTAATTGATATTCCTACAAATTAGCTATACAAGTTATATCAATTAAGGATTGCTTCTTATCTTCTATTCCGTCTCCTTAGCTGTATCAATATATTCTGCTTCTTTCCATCTTCAGAATATATTGCTTCTAGAATCTTCAATTCAGCACCGACAGCTAATTCAACTATCACCCTGTCAGACTTTAAATAAACTCTGACCGGCTTCCTTTAAACTCTTCACCCTGTCAGAGTTTAATTAAACTCTGACCGGCTTCTGATAAACTCTGGTCAGTACCTGTTGCTTAAACACTGATAAACAAACGTCAGCAATTATATCTAACAATCTCCCCCAACTTGTTCATAATAAAATGTACAAGTTAAACATATAATTGATGATGTCAAAAACATGTAACAAATGCAGTGTTTAACATATAACAGAGTTTAATTTAAAACAGAGTTTAAATTTGACTTAGAATAGAAAATATATTAAAAACTTACAATCAGACTTTACTTGATTTCTTGAATATCAGGCACTGTCCTGATATAGTCTGATAGCAATTTCTTTTCAGCTCTTTCTAGCTCTTCCACCATGATCTTCTTCACTTCTTTCAACTCTGGATCAAATTCTCCAGTCTGATAAATTGCAGCTCTCAGAGAATAGATGGAATTCTTCCTCATCTCATTCCCTAGCTTAATATAATAAGCTTTGCAAACTTCTTACAGAGTTTGTCATTAGTAGATCCAAAAATAATATCATCTACATAAATTTGAACTAAAAGCAAATCATCACCAGAATTGAAATAAAACAAGGTTTTATCAATTGTACCTCTTGTGAACCCACTTTCTAAAAGAAATTGAGCAAGAGTTTCATACCATGCTCTTGGTGCTTGCTTTAGTCCATATAATGCCTTGTCAAGCCTGTAGACATAATCTGGATGCTTGGGATCTACAAATCCTGGTGGTTGTTCAACAAATACTTCTTCTTCAAGCTTCCCATTGAGAAAAGCACTTTTTACATCCATCTGAAAGACTTTAAATTTCTTGTGTGTAGCATAGGCCAGAAAGATTCTTATGGCCTCCAATCTTGCAACTGGAGCAAAGGTTTCATCATAGTCAATTTCTTCCTGTTGTGAATAACCTTTAGCCACAAGTCTAGCTTTATTTCTTGTAATCACACCTTCACTGTCAGTCTTGTTTCTGAAAACCCACTTTGTACCTACTATTGATCTATTCTTTGGTCTAGGTACAAGTGTCCAGACTTCATTTCTTTCAAATTCATTTAACTCTTCTTGCATTGCTGTAATCCAATTAGCATCTTGAAGAGCTTCTTCCATTTTCTTTGGTTCTGTTTGAGACAAGAAAGCATGATACAGACACTCATTATTTGTTGCACTTCTAGTTCTCACACTAGCATCAGGATCTCCAATTATGAGATCAGGTGTGTGTGCCTGTGTCCACCTTCTTGTTGTTGGTAAGTGGTTTCTTGCATCATTATTGGATCCTCCCCCTTGATCCATGCTCTCCTGATTCATATGTTGATTTTCTGCATTATCTGAGGCTCCCCCTGAATTGGATGGCTCAGAGTTTGAACTGTCAGAGTTTGAATCAGTTTCCTCAACTGACTCATTTGCTGTGTCTTGTTGAGCTTCTTCACGCTCCCCCTCAACTGGTTCTCTATTTTGTTCAATTTGAGAATTTCCAGTTTCTCCAGTATTTACCAGTAGAGGTTCAGAGTATGCTTCGTCAGAGTTTGTCAAACCTGCTTCATCAGAGTTTATATCATCAGAGAATAGATCTTCATTTTTAAAACGTAGTTGATCATATCCATCCTTGTCTTCAAGTCCAATTATTTTCTTGTCATCAAATGACACATGTATGGATTCCATGATCACCTTAGTTCTTAGATTGTAAACTCTGAATGCTTTTGTTGACAATGGATAGCCAACAAAGATTCCTTCATCAGCTTTTAACTCGAACTTTGTCAACTGTTCAGGATGAGTCTTCAACACAAAGCATTTGCATCCAAATATATGAAAATATTTCAAATTTGGCTTCTTATTTTTCACCATCTCATATGGTGTTTTCCCATGCTTGTTGATCAATGTTGCATTTTGAGTAAAACAAGCAGTTTGAACAGCTTCTGCCCAGAAGTATGTTGGTAATTTTGCTTCATCAAACATAGTTCTGGCTGCTTCAATTAAGGTTCTGTTCTTTCTTTCAACTACACCATTTTGCTGTGGAGTTCCAGGTGCAGAAAACTCTTGTTTCACTCCTCTTTCCTTGCAGAAAGCTTCCATGATTGAGTTTCTGAATTCAGTTCCATTATCACTCCTTATAATTTTGACTTTGTGCTGTGATCCTTTGTCCAGTAGATTTACATGATCCATCAGAGTTTGAGCAGTTTCATCCTTCTTTGACAAGAAATACACCCATGTATATCTAGTATATTCATCAACAATTACTAGAGCATATTTCTTTCTGCCCATGGACATCACATTCACTGGTCCAAAGAGATCAACATGTAGAAGATGATAAGGTTCCACTACTGAAGATTCAGATTTGCTCTTGAAAGATGACTTTCTTTGCTTGGCTTTTTGACAAGAATCACATAAGCCATCTAGACTGAGTATAGATTTTGAAAGTCCCCTTACAAGATCCTTTCTTATTAGCTCATTTATGTTGTTCAAATTGAGATGAAAGAGCTTCTTGTGCCAATTCCAACTCTCTTCATTTGACATTCTTGCAGTCAGACACACTGTTTTTCCATCAGAGTTTGTTACCAAACTTGCTTCATAAATGTTGTTGCGCCTATGTCCAACTAGAACAACTTTTCCAGTAGATTTACTGATGACTTCACAGTATTCACTATGAAAATCTACATGGTTTCCTCTGTCACAGATTTGACTCACAGATAACAGATTATGCTTGAGTCCTGAGACTAGAGCTACATTTGTAATGATGACACTTCCAAGATTAATATTGCCATATCCCAGAGTGTGTCCTATGTTGCCATCTCCATAGGAAACTTTTGGGCCAGCCTTCTCCTCAAAGTCTGATAGCAGGGCTTTATTTCCAGTCATATGTCCTGAGCATCCACTGTCCAAGATAAGTGTGCTCTCTATTATACCCTGCAATCACAAACAAATACTAAGTGTTAGTTTTAAGGACCCAGACTCGCTTGGATCCTTTGTCTTTCTTAACAGTGTTAGCTTTTGCAGCGGAATTACTATCAACAGAGTTTAAGCTAACATTGTCAGACTTTACACTTGCAGAGTTTGCTCTAACCCACTTCAGATTGGGTTTTAGCTCATAATAGTTATGATAAATAGCATGATAACTCTTGCAAGTATAAATGGAATGCCAAGTGCTCCCACAGTGTGTGCATAAAGTCTGTGGTCTAACCCTAACATAATCATTCTTTACTCCTGAAGTAGAAGATAAAGAATTGATATTTTTATTCTTTGTGCAGTAATTAGCAAGATGATTAGAACTACCACAATTATAACATGTTTTCCTTGGAGCAGCACCAGTAGGCAAATGATTATTTCTATTATTTATGCCTATCTTTCCATTCCTATTCTTCTTGGACCCTTTTGGTTTCATGGCAGATTTTACTTCTTTCAGCTTATGATTGAACTGTTTCCCTGTCATCAAACCAACATTAACCTTTTTTCACAAGTTTTTACTGGCTTTCTAACAGCTTCTCTTTCCATAAGTTTTTCTGTTATAATATTTTCCTGTCTTTCACAGGCTTCATCTGATTCCATATCAGCTTCTCTTATTACAACAGATTTTAACTTATTGGCTTCTGGAACAAATTTCACAGGTTTAAGTTGTGGTTTTACCTTAACCTTGTCTTTAAACCTAAGTTCATCATTTTCACAATAACCTAAACCTACAGAATCAGTCTGAAACACTTGATGAGTGTCTCTTCCAGAATCTGTCCAAGTCTTGATTATTTTTCTTTCCTTCTCTAAATCAGATTCTAGTTGCCTATACCTTTTAAGCAACTCCTGTTCAACATAAACAACATCATCTCTTTCTTTTTGAATCTGCTTCATACTTTCAAGTTCTCCTTCAAGAAACTTGTTTCTATCTTTAAGACTAAGATTCTCAGATTTAATTCTCTCATTTTCTAAAGTCTGATCCCTATAGCTAACATGAACACTTTTCAGATATACCCTTAACTCAGATATATTATCAGTATCATAAGCATAAGTAGTTAGGGGTACCTTATTTTCTGATGATTCAGTCTCATCTCTGACAGTTGCCATAAGAGCATAGTTTTCTCCATCATCAGAGTCTGAAGTATCTGCCCAGTCTTTGCCTTTAGAGATGAGTGCTTTCTCAGATTTGCCTTTCTTGCACTCTGGGGCATAATGACCCATCTCCTTACACTTGTAGCACTGGATTTCAGATTTATCCTTCTTGCCAGATTTGGTCTCCCTTCCATCAGACTTTCTGAAACTTCTCCTTTCAGAGTTTGAATCTTTCCTTGAGAATCTCTTTCCCTTCTTGAAGTTCTTGAATCCCATCTTCTTGAAGGTCTTCACCATCAATGCAGCCATTTGCATCATCTGTTCTTCATCATCATCAGAGTCAGAAGCTTCATCAGAGTTTGAGTCATCATCAGAGTTTGATGACTCACTTTCAGATTTAATAACTAAAGCCTTTCCCTTGGCTTTCTTCCTTGATGATTCCTTCTTAATGGGCTTCTCCTCAACTTTGAGAGCAATAGATTTTGTCTTCTTGCTGGATCTCCTGTTTCTTTGTTCTATCTCAAGTTCATGAGTCTTTAACAATCCATAGATCTCATCAAGATCTGTATCAGCAAGATCATAATTATCTCTGATTGTTGTTGCCTTCAAATCCCACTTTTCAGGTAGAGATAACAGAAACTTGAGATTAGACTCTTCAAGCTCATATTCTTTATCAACCAGAGACAGATCATTCAACAGTTTGCAAAATCTGTCATAAGTCTCAGTCAAGGTTTCATTAGATCTTGAATCAAAGTGCTCATACTCCTGTGTGAGTATTGTCTTTCTGTTCTTCTTGATAGCACCTGTTCCCTGGCATCTGACTTCTAAAGCATCCCATATCTCTTTGGCAGTCTTGCAGCCAATTACTCTGTTAGACATAACATTATCTAAAGCACTGTGGAGAAGATGTCTAACCTTTGCATCTTTTGCAATTGATGAGATGTCCTCAGGAGTCATATCTTTCTTTTCCTTTGGAACAGTCTTTTGTTCTTGTCCATCAACAACAGGGGACAATTTAGTCGGCATATGAGGACCATCATAGATTCTGTCAAGGTATTCTGGATCTGTAGCCTCCAGAAACATGGTCATCTTCACCTTCCAAATTGGATACTCTACTGGCCTGAGAATTGGAACCCTGATTGTTTCATATCGACTCATAGAATTGGGCTTAACCTGTTCAGCCTTAGGAGCAGTTTGATTTTCTTCAGACATGATTAATACTGTGTTTGAATCGTAAACTGTATATATTAAACAGCCTTAGCTCTGATACCAATTATTAGGCCGAATACACAATATATAATCAAGTATGTATGATAATAACAATCAAGAACACAGTTTATGAATCAACAAAAACTGTATTTATATTAACAGCTTCTCTCTTTATGATGTTAACGAATCACAAAGAGCTACTAGGTTACAAGAATAATATATTCAATGATCGCATCCCTTCTAGGGATAACCTATCTGTGTTTATATAGTACACAGTTACACAATCCTTATCTAATTGATATTCCTACAAATTAGCTATACAAGTTATATCAATTAAGGATTGCTTCTTATCTTCTATTCCGTCTCCTTAGCTGTATCAATATATTCTGCTTCTTTCCATCTTCAGAATATATTGCTTCTAGAATCTTCAATTCAGCACCGACAGCTAATTCAACTATCACCCTGTCAGACTTTAAATAAACTCTGACCGGCTTCCTTTAAACTCTTCACCCTGTCAGAGTTTAATTAAACTCTGACCGGCTTCTGATAAACTCTGGTCAGTACCTGTTGCTTAAACACTGATAAACAAACGTCAGCAGTTATATCTAACAACAGTATTCAGCACCAAGAACTCCTCAACAGAATGAAGTAGTGGAAAGGAAGAACAGGACCTTGGTTGAAGCAGCAAGGACCATGTTGAATGAATCAAAACTTCCCACTTACTTTTGGGCTGAAGCAGTGAATACAACTTGCTACACTCAGAATCAAAACCTGATCAACAAAGATCATGAAAAGACTCCGTATGAGTTAATGGCCAACAAGAAACCAACACTGAAGTACTTTCATGTGTTTGGTGCAAAGTGCTTTGTACTAAAAGATGGAGGACATCTAGGCAAGTTTGATGCCAAAGCAGACAAAGGCATTTTTCTGGGCTAATCTCTGGAATCTAAGGCTTACAGGGTATATGTGATTGAAGATAAGAAGGTGTTGGAAAGCTTTAATGTAACATACGACGACACCAAAAGACCAGGCCTGCAAACTGAAGAGAACTCTGAATCCTTGGTATTTGAAAATCTATCAGGAGATCTCTCTAACAATGAAGAAGAACCTGAAGTTGTTACAGTTATTAATAATAATCATAATGATAATGATTCTGGACAAAGTGGTGACCATAGTGGTGTAATAACCCCAAATTTTGGACTTAGTTAATTTTTTTTTATTTGATGAAGAGTAAAATCCCGATGAATAGTAATTTTTGTCGTTTAGAAAATTTTTCATACCACCCTATGTACGAGTCGGGTTAATGAACTTTCGAAGTCGTATTAGTGATCTACTATGAAAATGAAGGAATGCAAAAGCTGTCAGAATCAGAAAAAGAGCATTTTCTGTTTTCTCCGAAATTTCACCTATTACTGATGGATTAATCATTATTTAAATATATTGGAGGATTTTATATTATCACTTCCATGGATATGGATTTATTAAAAGTATTAAGATATCAACAACGTTTACGGTAAACTACTTCGATTGAACACTTAAGGATCCCTGCGAACGTTCAACGAGATTAAGCCGTAACCAAACAACGCAACACTTACAGGATTAAATATAGGCATGGAAGTAACATGTAACAAGATTAATCCAAGGAATGCAACAATTGTAGCATCCATGTGAAAGGAAACAAACTAGTAAAGCTGCTTTGCCACCATGATAGCCTGTTGCTCGACAAGTGTCCCGATGATGAGGCAAAAATGTGATGACTCACTAAACCAAAGATGACACAAGCACACTACATCATCATGTCTATCACTTATCCCACCAGCCAACCACTCCACTTTATCACAAAATATCAAGGAAAGCAAGCAAATACTCTCCCCCATTTTCTTCCCAAATTTCTGCTCAGCTTGCACAAGGAGAAAAGAAAAATTCATATCTCCACTTATATCCATCCTTAAATCACTAAATTTTAACCATAGCTTCTCCACTCCATGGTTAATATTCGTTCAAAAGTTCATAGTCAACAAAGGAGTATAGCCTAGCCAAATCTCTTCCCCAATTTGGAGAACCCAATCTGTCCAGTTTCTGTCAAGCGGAAAGATGGAGCTCAAAACCCTAGCTAGGAAGCTTCAAATTTGACGATCTATAACTCAAAAGAAAGCTTATGAAGAGCACAAGGTCTGGTAAAACGCTTAGCACCGAAATCTTATGTTTCGATTTGTTATGGATTTTACAAGATGAGGATGAATAGTGATTTCAAGAACTAACTTCTTTGATCTTAAACTCTAGGCTTTCCAAGGATCACCCAAGGCTTGATTAGAGGTTATAAGTGATTGTTAATGTCTCTCAAGCTCTAAGGAAGGTATAAAAACCTCTGCCCCTTTTTTGTTTATATGAGTTTTATGGTTGAAATAATGATTAGAGTCGTTATTCGTGTTATCGTTAAGATCCGTGAATCTTATGTTCGATTTGAGGATGAGTGATTTTGTGAAGCTTGATTTAGTGTATGATAATGTTTAGGGGCTGTTTTGGATGTATTTATGAAGTATAATGGTTGTTGGTTTGGTTGGTTGATTGTTGATTGGTGGTTGTTTGAAGTGTTTAAAAACACGGGAATCGCGTATAAGCGCCATTACCATGCCGAAATTTCCTTAGATAGTTTAGGCAGAAATCACGGTTACATTAAAGGGAATGAACATGAAGTTTCTGACCATGAACATGTAGGCCTTGTTTCCTAGATTGTTTTAGCGAAAGAATCGTGTCGTTGCGATTTACGGTTTAAGAGAAATGTCTGTTTCAGTGAAAGCGGTTTCGCGTAACTAAGTAGTTCATTGCATGAACTTTGAGATAGTGATCAAACCCCTTAAGCGACTTATTGGAATGTGAAACTTTGTGTTAACATGCTAGGTACATTTAGGAAGACCCTCGAAAAGATTTCGTGTTAAAAGGATTATATTTCAATTTTATAAAAATGCGTGAGCGAGCATGCTCGAGTAGAGGATCTTAAGGAGTTAACTTGAAAATGGACTTGTACTTGAGTTAGTATATACTTAGTATGGTGAAAGCATTTAAGTTATTAATCTTGAACCTTGTGTTGATTCTAGATTACTGGACCAACCTGAGACTTATTGCTACTTCGGGATTTCCAGGCAAGTTTTCTCATTCCATGCTTTATTTTTAAGTTATAATATTTTGATGAACTATATGCATATGGTATTATGCATGCTTTCAAACCTCACGTCGTATATAGATGTGATGGAATTAAAATTTTTGGGATGAAATATATGCATATGATAGATGCATGCAAGTTTCTAAATCTATACTTTGAAGTATTGACTATATAATACTGTTTTTGCCATGTATAAAATTGGACAGTTTTGCGATATATCTTATTTCTTGTTGAAATGGATTTGACCTTTGGATTATATAAAATATTTTGAGTTAAGTAGTTATGAACCGGTTTACTTGGTAGCTCTAAATATAAGAGCATATTCATTGTTTTCGACTCTAAATCGGGAGTCGGTATTTTGAGATATGTAGATAGCCGTGGAAACCCGGAGGGATTCCATCGGCATAATACTATGTACTTTGAGGATTGTTATTCGAGTATGATATCATTCGAGGAATGATATTTGTTTACTATATCTTTCAAGGAATGTTATTTGAGTATTATCTCAGTCGAGAAATACTATTTGAAGACTATTTCCGTTATATATGCTAATGGAAGGCATAACTGTTTTCGAAAGTATATTGTGATACTTGCTTTATAATTATTTATTCAATGAATATTATTTTGAATATTCATTCAGTCATTGTTTATTTAATGAATATTATTTTGGAATATTCATTTAAGGCTTATTTATTTAATGAATATTATTTTTGAATATTCATTTAAAGTTATTTAATTAATGAATATTATTTGGAATATTCATTTAATCTTTATTTATTTAATGAATCTAATTTTGGAATATTCATTTAAGGCTTATTTATTTAATGAATATTATTTTGAATATTCATTTAATCCTTGTTTATTTAATGAATATTATTTTTGAATATTCATTTAATCATTATTTACTTAATGAATATTATTTTCGAATATTCGTTTAAGGTTTACTTATTTAATTATAAATATTACTCGATTATTTATTAAATACTTTTAACCCGTTTTAAAATGAGTTATATTATTTAGAGTTAATCATTGACCTTCAATATTTACGAAGGATATTCTAAGCTGTATTATTGCTCGTGATAAAGTGTATATACTTATATATATATATATATATATATATATATATATACATAAACTAAATATGAGTTGAGGAATATTTTGAGGTAGGCATGACTACCCTAAGTAATATATATGTATAAGGACTTGTGAATCCCTAGATTAGGGAAGTGTAATTAAGTGAAGTGGACTCAAATGAATGATACGGAGATGAACTAAGTATTTTGTTGGTAATAGTTATCATAGTTCGAAGATTGTTCCTTCGAACATTATATGAGTAAAGATTTTTCATGTTATTAATGGGGCTTGTTAGTGCAGGGATCATTGTATATGATGCCCTAACAGATGTGACCGGATTGGTTAGTGTACTATTGCAACTAGATTGCGGTCGACTTGAATGTCGTTACTGCGGATTGAGAATACCGGATATGCGGTAATCCGGCGTAAGTGACCGTATCTAGTCGGTCCAGCCATTTTATTTCTGGCCCATGTGCTGCCAAAGGATGATTGACAAGTTCGAAAAGTGTTCTTGCATCATCAAGACAAGTTTGAAAAGTCGTTCTTGTCATGGTCAGGTTCGAAAAATGTTCTTGGCCTGGTCAAGTTCGGAAAGTGTTCTTGTCCATCTACTAGTAGTAAAAAGGTCCCTCGGAAGGACATGATTGAAGCGACTAATCATCGTTTAATCATATCCAGTGGCTTGGAAGTCCCAGTCCCTCGGATAAGATAATAATGAAAATGTTTTAAAAGTGAATTGTTTTAGATAAATGTTGTTAATAAATAGAGTAACTAATTGTGTTATCTCTACAACAGATTGAACTGTTAAAATTGATTGATATTGAAACAGCTTGGAGGCTGATGTTGATTGTTGAAAGAGTGCTTGGGTAATTGTTGTTATTAAACTGTAGTTACAATAAATCCTTGCAACTTCATCTTTTATTTTATGAGTTATGACTCTGATAAAACCTTACTCAGATTATATATGCATAAGTGGATTTTGGGTTAAGGAAACCTTATATTAATTTTCCTCGTAACTTCATCTTTTATGTTATACTAGTATTTTATCCGTTTAATGCGTAGCATGTGGTTATACAGTATATTGAACTGTATAGTATTTTGAATCAATGGATAGGCTTTAAGCCTTGATTCCAATATTAATATCTATTTTAAAAAGATATGTTTGAGACTTGGTTTATCATATTGATACCAAGGATTTCCAAATGATTATGAAGAGTATATGAGTATGATTATAAGTCATACGGTATTTTAAACGGTATACTGTTTTGGGGTTAGACCCTAGTAGTGATAAAAGCTTTGATCCCTTATGGATTATCTCCCTAAAAGGTTTAAAGATTTAAACTGGGATAGATTTCTTGCTGAGCACTATTAGCTCATTCTTGCTTTATTAAATATTTCAGCATGAGGAAAACATTGCCGAATCCACCTCGTGTTACGAGAGCAAGGGAATGGAGAGACCACCCTGGAGTTAGTTGATGCAGGATGGATACTGTCAGTGTGAGCAGAATGGTTGCAGCTTGAATTAGTGAGAATTATTTTGAGTGGGTTTGTATTACTAAACCTTGTATAGAATTTTGAGGTCTATTATTGTAACTTCAGGTAGAGGTTGTAAATAATAGATGAGATCCAGGATAGTACATTTGGGTTGTAATAACAAATGTTGATTATTGTTGCTCATTTCCAAGGCTATAACTTGTGTGTGTGTGCGTAAGTGATTGGGGTCTTTGGAGTTGTATTATGAGAATGTTGTAAGTAATGCAGGTATTGTATAATTGATGGAGCGTGACAACCCAGATTCCTGACCCCGGATCTGGGGGTGTTACAGAAATGGTATCTGAGCGTTAAGTTATAAACTTGGATATGAGAGTGTTAAGAGTTATATCGAAGTAAGAGAATGACGAGAGGACTCATATAGAGTTCGTTAAGTGGACTACCGGAAGTAGTGCCACTGAGGATGTTAAGATTAAAGAGTTTAGTTGAGGACTTATCGGAGGGCCGATAGGACCGTTGAAGATCATCATAATGATGAGAAGGACATTTAGAGTTGTACATGGATTAGCAAAAACATTAAGATAAGACGCGAAGCAGAGTCTCGGTTGCAGTTGGGGTAAGGTCGGAATGGCCAATATCAATGGATAACTTGACTTAGTAAGAACCTAAGTGTTTGTAGTTCAGCATAGTTTGCCACGAGAAGGCAGCACATGTGAAGATTGACACGTTTACAGTCCTTTACGCGGTCCGAATTACTAAATTGCGTGGACTAGTTAGGGCATTATCTTGTGTATGAGGTCCAAGCCTTGAGAAAAACGATTCCACAAGAGTTGGTGTCTTTTCCGTCGATGGGTATTTTGTTACCTAAAAAGGAGACTGTTGCGTACGTGTAGTATGTGACGCCCTCCAAACCCGGGGTACAGATTTGAGTAGTCATCCGACCAACGGAATACTCTTTAACACATGCATAATATATATATATAGACACAAATACCCCTTGACCAAGACCGCATCCAGATTATGGCAATGAACACAAGCTACTACAATCTTTTATTAATACAATACCAGTTTTATCAGAGTTATTACATCACAACTAAAGTTCAAATCTAGACATCTAATCTAGAAAAGCAAAACAACAACTACCCTGCCAATGACAATGACTCGAGGGGCTCTCCTGGCTGCTGGTGAACTATCGGTCACGCTATGCTGACTCATACTCTCGCTTAACTGGAATAGGGTTAGAAAACAACAAGCAAGAGTGAGCCAAAATTGCTCAACAAACATCAATGAATCATTTCTATCACAGTTGTAAGGATATGAATTTATGATATCAGAATCAACAATATTTAGCTAACACATGCTTTGTATCAATAACAATTGAAGAAAAAGAATTAGAATTTGGCTTAAACATTTTATTCAAATCAAAGGTTGTGCTGCTGGCCAGCCACGAATCAACCCCGGACTAGGTCACAGCATAGTCCTCTACTGGATCCTAGGCCAAACTGGGCCTTAAGTTATTCTGACCATAAATATGGCCCGACCAATTACTGGTCCATTTTAAAAACATATGCCAAATCTATCATAGGGTATAAACAATAACATGCTCAATAAGATAAACTCAATGTATAGTAATTGCAAAAGAGCTTCAACTACTCAGTATCAAATGAAGATCGAGAAGGAATCATGGAATAATTTCGATGGTACAGTGTACTCATTCAATAAGGAAATCAAGATTGGTAATCGATAATCAATGACCGTAATCAATAGTCAAGATGGAAGTCAAATAATCAATGGTTGTCAATAATAATCAAAGGATGATAAACAATAACAAATGGTGGTAAACAATAATCAAGTGAATTGGAAATAAGGGTTTCCGATGCAGATCAAATCAAAGAATCAAGAATCTCTAAGGAAGTGGAATCAGTTGTCCAAATGCGGTTAAAAGATTGATAATTTGAATTGTTCTGGGGATAATGGTATTCAAGTAATCAAGACAATAATAATTTCTATCACAAGTAAAGGCACAGATACTTGCCTGGTCTACGCTGCTGTCGGATCGACTCTGCTCACTCTACCTTTCCCTTTCCCTTGCTCCGGGAACTCGATTCTATAATTAAACAACTCATCACAATAAGTCTAACTATTCTCGTTCTACTCTCGACACTTATTCAATCAATAATCACATTTAAACAAGTAACCGGTTACGTATCGGACGTCCTAAATGATTTACGATATTTAAAACTCAGATATTTGTCCTAGTACGGGCATATACAGACTATAAAACACAACATACAATTAATATGAACCATATAGCACTTATAAACATTTTTAAAACATCATACGAAACTTATTTGAATTTTAGATAAGTCACGATTAATTTTTAAATCAAAACTCGGATTTTTAAATCCCACATAAACATTTAAATGCAAATAAATCAATTAATAAAATTAATTGACACTTTTTAAATGCTCATACTATTTTTAAATAAATAAATAGGCTTGAAAATAATTAAACTGAATTTTTAATTAATTAAATCTAATTAATAATTAATTTTTAAGAATTAATTGATTAAAAGAAATAACCAATTAATTAATAAATTAATAATTAATTAAAAATAATTAAGATAATTAAGTGTAATCAATTTTTGGATTTAAAATAATAAATATAATTTTCCAGAATTTTTCTGATATTAAAATATATTTTTTAAAATACAAATATGAATTTTTAAAGTTTTTAAACTATTTTCGAATTAATTTTAAAAATAAAATCCAAAAACAGTTTTCAGAAAATGAATTAGGGTTTTGAAGATTGAAACCGAGTCAAACTTCGGGTAAACGGGTCGGGAAGAACAATTCCGGGTCACCAAGAACAACCCACCGGATTCTGGGTTTTCCAGAATCCGGCCGGTGTCCGGCGGCCGGAATTCTTCGATTCCGTCCAAACACAAACAATTCCAGAGGGCTTTTGTTCGCTTTTTCAAGACAAACAAATCCCACACACAATCACATACGTCCCATTCCAGAATCGAGCCCAGAATTCGTCCAAAGAATTCGCCGGCGACGACTTCGGCCGAAAACCCGATCTACTTTAATTCTACATGAAACTCAAAGATTAATATACCAAAATGAAGCTTATAACTCATACAATCAAAGCCCCGTATCATAACTAATGTCAGATCAACAACAAGAACGGACGAAGTAAAAGAAAAATTAGGGTCAAAACCCAAAAATCAAACCCGACTAAATCGAACTTAAACAAGAAATTAAATCATGGATTCTTGCTAATTAGAACCCTAGGAACATGTTAGGAAGCAACCAATTGAACGGAGAATCAACAGAATGAAAATCCCCAAATTAATCAAGAACCCTAATTTATTTCGAATATTGAAAAATTCATAATAAATCGAAAAATTACCAGATGATGATGAGGTTGGAAGATTCTGAAACTAGAGATCAAGAGCTTTGATTTGAGTACTTGAACTTTGATTTCTGAAATCAATAACACCTTGAACGAATGGATTGATTATTCAAGAACACGAAGAACGTTTCGGGAATTTTTACTTTTTGATTATACGCAATGCAGATTATGAAGGTTATAAGGTACGATTCGTCTTTATATATTTTTGGAAAAATAATACCCCAAGGAACACTTTTGGATCGTTATAGATCCACTAGATCGTTTAAAAACCCTAATTAGGTTAAAAATACGTTTTACGAGAAGATAATTATCTACAAGGATTGATAATTATCCAAATCAATACATATCATTATATAACTAATGCTCAAGAATACTGGGGCTATAACAAAGGTAATATTGATATAAAACGATATATCCGTCCCCTTAAGCAATTAGGGTTCGGAAATTTTTTTCCCTTTTTGAACAAAACGAATTATTCTTGCAGAATCAAATAGGTAGGAATGAAATGATACGAATATCTCTCCCGATAATGATTTGAATACAAAAGACGAAGAGATATTAATTAATGTACGAAATTCCAATGGGGCCCTTAAATTATCAAAACGGGGCTCAGATTTGAAGAAAATTCCAAATGACAAAATATTTGAAAGGGGCTTTCGACTCACCATTTAGCACATAATCACACAATAATTATCATTTAATAATATTCCAATACTCCACAATAAATATTTTTATATTAAATATATCATTTAATCAAATAATAAAATTCACGGATATTACATCCTTCCCCCCTTAATAGGATTCTGTCCTCAGAATCAAATCAAGGAAACAACTGGGGATACTTCTCTAACATCTCACTCTCTAACTCCCAGGTAGACTCTTCTACTTTAGGATTCCTCCACAAAACTCTCACTAACGCTACTGTCTTATTCCTTAGTACTTTCTCCTTACGATCCAATATCTGTATCGGTCCTTCTACATAAGATAAATATGCCTGGACCTCTATGGGTTTATACTCTATTACATGATTTGAATCTGGTCGATACCTCTTAAGCATAGATACATGAAATACATTATGAACGTGCTGCATATGCGGCGGCAATGCTAACTCGTAAGCTACCTTGCCCACTTTCTTCAAAATCTCAAACGGTCCAACATATCTCGGACTCAACTTCCCTTTCTTTCCGAACCTAACTAATCCTTTCCATGGTGAAACCTTTAGTAACACTTGCTCTCCTTCTTCGAATCCCATATCCTTTCTGGCTAGATCCGCATACTTTTTCTGTCGGTCCTAAGTTGTTATCAATCTTCTTTGAATCAATTGAATCACTTCTTTTGTTTGTTGCACTAGTTCTGGTCCTATCATCTTCCGTTCACCAACTTCTTCCCAATACACTGGAGATCGACACTTTCGTCCATACAAAGCTTCGTAAGGTGGCATCCCGATGCTCGCGTGAAAACTATTATTATATGAAAATTCCACCAAGGGTAGATGATTGTCCCAACTGTCTTCAAAGTCTAGTGCACATGTCCTAAGCATATCTTCAATAGTCTGAATTGTTCTTTCGCTTTGGCCGTCCGTCTGCGGGTGATAAGCCGTACTCATTCTTAACTCGATGCCCAAACACTCTTGAAAACTCCTCCAAAATCTTGAATTGAATCGAGGGTCTCGATCAGACACTATCGAAACTGGAACTCCATGCCGTACTACGATTTCTTTTATGTAAATATGAACTAACTTATCTAGCGAGAATCTCTCGTTAATCGGAAGAAAATGCGCAGATTTCGTCAATCGATCCACGATAACCCAGATGGTATCATGGTTAGTCTTCGTTCTAGGTAATCCTACCACAAAGTCCATTGCAATGTGTTCCCACTTCCATTCAGGAATTTCCAATGGTTGAAGTAATCCACTTGGTCTTTGATGTTCCGCCTTGACTCTTTGACACGTAAAGCATTTACTTACCCATTCCGCAATCTCCCTTTTCATCTGGCCACCAAAAGTTCGTCTTAAGATCTCGATACATCTTTGTACTCCCTGGATGAATTGAATACTTTGAGTTATGCGCTTCGTGCAAAATTTCATTTTTCAGTTCCGCTACATTAGGTACCCATATCCGAGAAGCAAATCTCAAGATCCCTTTGTCGTCCGGTTGGCTACATATTTCCTCACCTGTCATCTTACTCACATCATCATTCATAACTTGCTCTTGGCACTTCCGTATCTTCTCCAACAATTCAGGTTGAAACGTCATGGTATAAATCATTTATGTTGCATCCTTCGGAATACTTACTTCGATCTCTAACTTCTCAAATTCCTTGTATAACTCTTTGGTCATCGTCAGTGTATTTAATCTCTCTTTTCTGCTCAGTGCATCTGCTACCACATTTGCCTTGCCGGGATGATAGTTGATAGAAACGTCGTAGTCCTTGATTAGATCTAACCATCTTCGTTGCCTCATGTTCAGCTCTTTCTGAGTAAAGATATACTTCAAACTCTTATGATCGGTGTAAATTTCACATCTCTCTCCATACAAGTAGTGTCTCCATATCTTCAAAGCAAACACAATCGCTGCTAACTCCAAATCATGTGTAGGATACTTCTGTTCGTGGGGTCTCAACTGTCTTGACGCATAAGCAATCACCTTTTCATGTTGCATAAGTACGCAACCCAATCCTTTGTACGACGCATCACTATAGATTACGAATTGACCTTGATCGTCTGGTAACATCAATACCGGTGTCGTAGTTAGTCTCTTCCTTAGCTCTTGGAAGCTTTCTTCGCATTTATCGTTCCATATGAATCGCTCGCTTTTCCTTGTCAGCTTGGTCATTGGAGTAGCTATCTTCGCAAAATCTTGCACAAATCTCCGGTAGTATCCGACTAATCCCAAGAAACTTCTGACTTCAGTCGGTGTCCTTGGTCTCTCCCAATCTTTCACTACCTCTATCTTTGCTGGATCCACTTTGATGCCTTCGCTGCTCACCACGTGTCCTAAGAAATGAACTTCTCTCAACCAGAATTCACACTTGGAAAACTTCGCATATAGTCTTTCTTGTCTCAACGTTTCCAACACAATCCGCAAATGGTCTGCATGCTCTTCCTCTATCTTTGAGTATATCAAGATGTCATCGATGAATACTACTACAAACTTGTCCAAATATCTCTTGAAAATCCTGTTCATTAAGTCCATAAAAGCTGCGGGTGCATTTGTTAGTCCAAACGCCATTACTAAGAATTCATAGTGCCCATACCTTGTTCGAAAGGCTGTCTTCGGTATGTCGTCTGGTTTAATCTTCAGTTGGTGATATCCTGATCGTAGGTCAATCTTTGAAAAATGTACCGCTCCTTTCAGCTGGTCAAACAGATCATCTATTC
Source organism: Heracleum sosnowskyi (assembly GCA_030848705.1). Classification (NCBI taxonomy): domain Eukaryota; kingdom Viridiplantae; phylum Streptophyta; class Magnoliopsida; order Apiales; family Apiaceae; genus Heracleum; species Heracleum sosnowskyi. Next base: position 139,885,987 of record CM061237.1, read on the forward strand.
GAGGTAACGGATACTTGTTCTTAATAGTCAGCTTGTTCAACTCCCGAGAGTCTATACACAATCTCATGCTTCCATCCTTTTTCTTGACAAACAGTACTGGTGCTCCCCACGGCGAAACGCTGGGTCTAATAATTCCTTTTTCTAGCAAATCTTGCAGTTGAGTAACCAATTCCTTCATCTCCACTGGTGCCATTCTGTAAGGGGCCTTAGATACTGGCTCCGCGCCTGGTGCTAAATCTATCGCAAATTCAATCTATCTATCTGGAGGTAAACCTGGTAATTCTTCCGGAAAAACATCTAGAAACTCATTTACAACTGGAATATCTTCTAACTTAGAAACTTCCTTATCTATATCTATCACATAAGCTAAATACGCCTCACAACCTTGCCTTAATAATCTCTTAGCATGAATCATCGTCAGGAACCTCTTTCTTTGCCTCTCTCCTCTAAATATTATTTCCTTCTTTTCTAGGGTACTCAAAGTAACCCTCTTATTCTTACAGTCAATACTCGCATCATACTCAGTCAACCAATCCATCCCTAATATCACATCAAATTCACCTAACTTAAAAGGTAACAAGTCAACATAAAAACGATTACCCAAAATCTCTATCTCACAACGAGGATAATATGGACTAACCGCTATACGATCCTGATTAGCTATCTCTATATTCAACACTCCACTTAAGGGTTTCATTACGCAATTCAATCTATGAGTAAACGTTTCAGAAATAAAAGACTTCGTCGCTCCCGAATCTATTAACACTTTAGCAGGAATAGAATTTACTAGAAGTGTACCTGCCACCACGTCGGAATCTCTCACTGCTTCTCCCATTGACATATTGTAGGTCCTGGATAACGACTGGACATTAACAACTGGGGGTGCTTCAATCGCCCGAATCATATTGTTCACGGTTGCTGGTGCTCTGCAGTCCTTAATCATGTGACCTGGTTTCTTACACCGATGACACACAATGCCTATCTTGCAATCCCGGGAATAATGTCCCTTCTGATTGCATTTAAAGCATGTGACATTCAATCGATGGCATATCCCTGGATGTCGCTTCCCGCATGTCTTGCATTCTGGTAGTGGGGGTCTAGAAAGTCCCTGCTGACTGCCGGCTGGTAGACGGTTATCTTGTCCTACGCTCTCGGTATCTGGTTTCCTGAAACTTGCATTCCTTCCGGGCTGAAATCCTAGTTTCTTATTTTCTTGTCCTAGAAAACTTCCCTGTTGATGTCCCTTATCGGGTATCCCTGCTTTCCTTTTCTTGTTCTCCCTCTCTTTCATGTAAGAATCACTCTCTGTCTCCGCAATCATTGCCTTTTGGACCATCGCTGCATATGTGTCCAACTCCAATATAGCTAACTTACTACGAATCCAAGACCTCAGTCCCTGCTAGAACCTCTTGGCCTTCTTCTTCTCCGTATCCACATAGGTTGGAACAAACCTTGACAACTCCGTAAACCTTGTTTCATATTGGGGCACTGTCATACTTCCCTGCTTTAACTCCAAAAACTTTAATTCCATTTGATCTCTCATATAGTCCGGAAAATACCTTTCCAAAAACAACTCTGTAAATCTTGCCCATGTAATCAATCCCTCGGGTTCCATAGCCCTACTCGTTTCCCACCAATAACTGGCCTCATTCTTCAGAAAATAGCTTGCATACTCCGTCTTCTTATCCTCTGCCACTTTTATCAAGGCAAAAGCCTTTTCCATCTCCTTCAATCATGCCTTAGCCTCTATAGGGTCTGATGATCCTTTAAATTCTGGAGGTTTTGCTGCTTTGAAAGATTTGAACGTAATCGTCGGTGCTGCTTGCTGGTGATGCTGTTGATGCTGCTTATGCTGATGTTGTTGCTGCTGTTCTAAGAGCTGTTGCTGAAATGCTTGTTGCTGTTGTGCTAATGCGGCAGTCTGTTGAGTAAGAGTATTTAACACTGGATTACCATCGGGTCCATGTGGCCCGTGGGAGGTGTATTCTGTTGACCTTCTTGGTCGGAGGTATCAGTCGTACGGGTTTGTCGTTTAGGAGCCATATCGCTGATGAATAAACAATAATTGGCTTAATCAAACAGTCCATATAAGAGAAGGAAGGATCACAATTGATATCTCGAAGGTTTACAGATTTTCTCAACGGTGTATGGATACACTCGTTGCAACAAGTAGAATAACAGTTATGATGCTGGAAGTGAATGACAAGGGAATAAATACAATTCTATAAAAGAGGTTTATCATATATATATATATATATAGAGTTAGTACAAGCGTAGAACGCTTCAAAAGAAAATATATCATGGCTGAACCATAACTGCCGATCAGCAATACAACAAAAATGCAACAACAACCCGAGGCATTCCTATAAGCCCGGTGCACTGCTGATTCTACAATATGCATCTATATACTAACTATCTAGAAACCATATATCCATGCCACATCTGTCTGCTCCTAAAACCTGCTCACAGATCACCTGCTCCTGCCGGCCATAACGGGGGTCCTGAAATATCTGCAATCTCACTCATCGCATAATCCAAAATCTGTCTCATCCCTGCTACTGTCTCTCCCTCTCGACTAGAAGCTAATCCGTGCAATCGAGTCTCAACCAAGGTCCTCGTAACCCTAAACCTCATCTGAATGTCCCTCGTCTGATCTCTAAGTTTGTCCCTCTCTCGGATAGCGGCTGCTTCGATCGAACGAACCCTACCCATCTCCCTAACCTGGCCATAAAGGTACTCCTTCTCTCTACTCACCCTCTGATACACATGGTGTGGAACTGGTGGCTCACCTAACTGATATAAAGGCCCACAAACTGATGCCTGAGACACTGGTGCTGGGGCTACTTGTCGGAGTGGAATAGGACAAGGTATCTGATCTCTCCTGACTACTGGATGTTGATGCCTAGGCTGGTATCGCATTGGCCGAGACGGTCCTGCTCTCTCAACGGGTGTAGGTTTCTCTGCTATCGTATCCTCGGAAGGGTCTGAGTCTGAACTAGAACTAGGGGGCTGCAATTATAACCACATTTAATTACTACGCATAATATCCCTAGTTGACCTCCTAATATCCTTACGTGAATTCCTAACTCTCTATGTTATCCTGGACCCTAAGTCCTAACTTGTTTCAAATGCCATAACCTGTTTCTCTGATACCAACTGTGACGCCCTCCAAACCCGGGGTACAGATTTGAGGAGTCATCCGACCAATGGAATACTCTTTAACACATGCAAAATATATATATACACAAATACCCCTTGACCAAGACCGCATCCAGATTATGGCAATGAACACAAGCTACTACAATCTTTTATTAATACAATACCAGTTTTATCAGAGTTATTACATCACAACTAAAGTTCAAATCTAGACATCTAATCTAGAAAAGCAAAACAACAACTACCCTGCCAATGATAATGACTCGATGGCCTCTCCTGGCTGCTGGTGAACTATCGGTCACGCTATGCTGACTCATACTCTCGCTTCCCTGGAATAGGGTTAGAAAACAACAAGCAAGAGTGAGCCAAAATTGCTCAGCAAACATCAATGAATCATTTCTATCACAGTTGTAAGGATATGAATTTATGATATCAGAATCAACAATATTTAGCTAACACATGCTTTGTATCAATAACAATTGAAGAAAAAGAATTAGAATTTGGCTTAAACATTTTATTCAAATCAAAGGTTGTGCTGCTGGCCAGCCACGCATCAACCCCAGACTAGCTCACAGCATAGTCCTCTACTGGATCCTAGGCCAAACTGGGCCTTAAGTTATTCCGACCATAAATATGGCCCGACCAATTACTGGTCCATTTTAAAAACATATGCCAAATCTATCATAGGGTATAAACAATAAAATGCTCAATAAGATAAACTCAATGTATAGTAATTGCAAAAGAGCTTCAACTGCTCAGTATCAAATGAAGATCGAGATGGAATCATGGAATAATTTCGATGGTACAGTGTACTCATTCAATAAGGAAATCAAGATTGGTAATCGATAATCAATGACCGTAATCAATAGTCAAGATGGAAGTCAAATAATCAATGGTTGTCAATAATAATCAAAGGATGATAAACAATAACAAATGGTGGTAAACAATAATCAAGTGAATTGGAAATAAGGGTTTCCGATGCAGATCAAATCAAAGAATCAAGAATCTCTAAGGAAATGGAATCAGTTGTCCAAATGCGGTTAAAAGATTGATAATTTGAATTGTTATGGGGATAATGGTATTCAAGTAATCAAGACAACAATAATTTCTTTCACAAGTAAAGGCACAGATACTTGCCTGGTCTACGCTGCTGTCGGATCGACTCTGCTCACTCTACCTTTCCCTTTCCCTTGCTCCGGGAACTCGATTCTATAATTAAACAACTCATCACAATAAGTCTAACTATTCTCGTTCTACTCTCGACACTTATTCAATCAATAATCACATTTAAACAAGTAACCGGTTACGTATCGGACGTCCGGAATGATTTATGATATTTAAAACTCAGATATTTGCCCTAGTACGGGCATATACAGACTATAAAACACAACATACAATTAATATGAACCATATAGGACTTATAAACATTTTTAAAACATCATACGAAACTTATTTGAATTTTAGATAAGTCACGATTAATTTTTAAATCAAAACTCGGATTTTTAAATCCCACATAAACATTTAAATGCAAATAAATCAATTAATAAAATTAATTGACACTTTTTAAATGCTCAAACTATTTTTAAATAAATAAATAGGCTTGAAAATAATTAAACTGAATTTTTAATTAATTAAATCTAATTAATAATTAATTTTTAAGAATTAATTGATTAAAAGAAATAACCAATTAATTAATAAATTAATTATTAATTAAAAATAATTAAAATAATTCAGTTTAATCAATTTTCGGATTTAAAATAATAAATATAATTTTCCAGAATTTTTCTGATATTAAAATATATTTTTTAAAATAAAAATATGAATTTTTAAAGTTTTTAAACTATTTTCGAATTAATTTTAAAAATAAAATCCAAAAACAGTTTTCAGAAAATGAATTAGGGGTTTGAAGATTGAAACCGGGTCAAACTTCGGGTAAACGGGTCGGGAAGAACAATTCCGGGTCACCAAGAACAACCCACCGGATTCTGGGTCTTCCAGAATCCGGCCGGTGTCCGGCGGCCGGAATTCTTCGATTCCGTCCAAACACAAACAATTCCAGAGGGCTTTTGTTCGCTTTTTCAAGACAAACAAATCCCACACACAATAACATACGTCCCATGCCGGAATCGAGCCCAGAATTCGTCCAAAGAATTCGCCGGCGACGACTTCGGCCAGAAACCCGATCTACTTTAATTCTACATGAAACTCAAAGATTAATATACCAAAATGAAGCTTATAACTCATACAATCAAAACCCCATATCATAACTAATGTCAGATCAACAACAAGAACGAACGAACGAAGTAAAAGAAAAATTGGGGTCAAAACCCGAAAATCAAACCCGACTAAATTGAACTTAAACACGAAATTAAATCATGGATTCTTGCTAATTAGAACCCTAGGAACATGTTAGAAGCAACCAATTGAACGGAGAATCAACAGAATGAAAATCCCCAAATTAATCAAGAACCCTAATTTATTTCGAATATTGAAAAATTCATAATAAATCGAAAAATTACCAGATGATGATGAGGTTGGAAGATTCTGAAACTAGAGATCAAGAGCTTTGATTTGAGTACTTGAACTTTGATTTCTGAAATCAATAACACCTTGAACGAATGGATTGATTATTCAAGAACACGAAGAACACGTTTCAGGAATTTTTACTTTTTGATTATACGCAATGCAGATTATGAAGGTTATAAGGTACGATTCGTCTTTATATATTTTTGGAAAATAATACCCCAAGGAACACTTTTGGATCGTTATAGATCCACTGGATCGTTTAAAAACCCTAATTAGGTTAAAAATACGTTTTACGAGAAGATAATTATCTACAAGGATTGATAATTATCCAAATCAATACATATCATTATATAACTAATGCTCAAGAATACTGGGGCTATAACAAAGGTAATATTGATATAAAACGATATATCCGTCCCCTTAAGAAATTAGGGTTCGGGACAATTTTTCCCTTTTTGAACAAAACGAATTATTCTTGCAGAATCAAATAGGTAGGAATGAAATGATACGAATATCTCTCCCGATAATGATTCGAATACGAAAGACGAAGAGATATTAATTAATGTACGAAATTCCAATGGGGCCCTTGAATTATCAAAACGGGGCTCAGATTTGAAGAAAATTCCAAATGACGAAATATTTGAAAGGGGCTTTCGACTCACCATTTAGCACATAATCACACAATAATTATCATTTAATAATATTCCAATACTCCACAATAAATATTTTTATATTAAATATATCATTTAATCAAATAATAAAATTCACGGATATTACATAGTACCAGAACGTTATCGTGAGACGAACGTGCTAAATCGCATCGTGAGTACATTTCGTACGATAGGCTATGGTGGCTCAACTCATAAATCAAAGATATGAAGAATGAATAGCGTGATTCTGATAAAGACACGTATGGTTGCAACGAGCAATGCGACAATCTCAGGACCTACGAGGAACGAGACCTATGGTGGCCTGGGATTGGATTCGTTCGATACGATTAGTGTTAAGAAATTACATATACATTAATCGACCTTCATCTTTTGAGGATGTGTTGATGCGGCCGTAAGAGGCGCAATCTCGGGACGATTATCGTGGAATGACAAATATGTTCGAACTCCCGACCTATTTAAGGACTTGTACGATTTTGAGGTACCGTTGGTTAGTACCATAAGCCATAAAGGCAGAAAGATAAGATCATCCTCGTACGGGTGATGTTAGAAATTATGATCACCATTGACTTTTTGGTATCTACTTGCTGGTACACTCCTCAATCAAAAACTGTTCATGCCCGTGTTACCTTGAATAATTCATGTCAGGTAACCTTTCTAGTTTCTTACTTCAACCTGGGATGCAACCAACAACTGTTATGTTTAGTTTATTCATTTTCTTTCCTCCACTCATTACCTTAAGGGTTAAATACGCAGAATTAAGTTACCATTACTCACCGGAGCGTTTTTTTCATGTTCCAGGACGACCTAAAGAGGGAACCATTATTCATCTATCCTTCTAGGTCTATAATTTATTTCGTATTCTTTCAATTATCTAAGGAATGTTCAATTAATGCTTCCTTAATTATTTGACGAATATTCTTTAACGATTGTCTTGAAATTCGATTTCTTCTTTCATACTTGGACTCCTCAGTCGAGTTCATAAATATCTAACTATTTGTTTAAACATGGAGGATCTATTATTTAGAGATTCCTCGTAGATTCTTTTATTCTATTTTAAGATGAGATTTGTAAATCAGACGTTGAAATCGTAGAAAGGATATCAATTTGATATTGATATTCCGAATTCAATTCTAATGGAAAATTTGATAAAGTTTATGTACGGAGACCCCTTTGGGAGGTTATCGATTGTCCCGATACCAAGAACCATCTATTCAAACCTTATATTCTATTCAAAGGTTATAATTACCTTGTTCATCCTAAACTTATTTACTCTTCTTTTCAATTCATTATCCGAGTAGTCAAAATGTTGTTTTCTTTCTTTCTTTGGCTACAATGTAGAGATTCTGTACTAGTAGATTGAAAATGGCTAATTGTATGTGCCATAATGAATGACTAGTTAATTGTTCTAGCTAGTTGAAATTTTAATGATATGATGAAAATCTAGCTAATTATCCTAGCTAAATGATGCGTCCCAAACTAATCGAACTAGCAAATTTTGTTCAGCTAGTTGTCAATGTTTATTGAAATGAACTAGTTATTGTATCACTAAGTTCAACTTTCGGTCAAATTTATATAAGTGAATTCACGATGCATTTGTATGCAGTGAAGTATGGTGGGAAGATTTTCAAACGATAATTTGATTGAGACCTAACCAGGTTGCCCCCCTCAGCGAGAATTTTTACAAAGTTTTTTTATATATATATACATAAAGCATTCTGTTGCTTGAAGTATTCTTGGTACCATGCAAGTATTTTCCTTAGTATTTGGAAAAAGGAGAGTGTTGAAGCTGAGAGCCAAGATAAATGAGTACGACAACTATGAATCAAAGTTTACGGAAATTGCCAAGGTTTGTTTCGCATGATGCGAATTCAGAATAACGAAGTGCTCAAAATGACTGATTATGTTACCTTGGTTAATGAAACGACTATGATAGAAATGGAAGCAAAGTGGACGAGAAAGAAATGGGCATAAAGAAAATAGAGTATGGAACGCGAATAGATTGAGAAATAAAGGAAGTAAGAATTCAGATTGTTGGACGAGGAAACGTTTGACCTCCAAGAAGATGAAACTTGCTTAGCGACTGTGATGGATACGAAACGGGAAGCACCTAGTATGCGGAATATCCCCGTCATCAATGAATTCGAGGATGTATTTCCAAAAAGATCTCCCAGGGTTACCACCCGATAGAGAAATAGAGTTGATATAGAATTAGCTCCAAGAACGGCGCCAGTATCGAAGGCCCCGTACCGACTAGCTCCGGTCAAGATGAAGAAATTAGTTTCTCCATGGTAGGAATGGTTAGAGAAAGGAATGATAAGACCACGTGCGTCACCGTGGGATGCACCCGTGTTATTGGTGAAGAAAAAGGACGGCAGCATGAGGTTGTGCATAGCGTATCGAGAGCTAAATAGGCTAACTATTAAGAATGAATACCCCTGCCAAGAATCGGTGATTTGTTCGATCGGTTGCATGGTGCAGTTAAGTTCTCGAAGATTGATTTGAGAACGGGATACCACCAGTTGAATATTAAACCTGAGGACGTACCCAAGATTGCGTTTCGCACCAAGTATGGACACTACGAGTTTTTAGTAATGTCGTTTGGGCTGACGAATGCCCTTGCAGCTTTCATGGACGTGCTGAATCGACTTTTCAAGAAGTATTTGGATAAGTATGTCATAGTGACATCGACAATATTTACGTTTACCTCTAAGACCGAGGAAGAACATGCAGAATATTTGAGGATCGTGTTAGAAGCACTGAGGAGAGAAAAGTTATATGCCAAGTTCTCAAAGTGCGAGTTTTGGTTAAAGGAAGTACAATTTTAGGACATGTGGTCAACAGTAAAGGAGTACTGGTTGACCCTGCAAAGATAGGAGACGTTTCAAACTAGGAAAGACCAACCACACCAACCGAGTTGAGTAATTTTGTGGATTTAGTCGGATATTACCGAAGATGTGTACAATATTTTGCTAAGATAGCAGCCCCACTGACCAGACTTACTCGAAAGACTGAAAAAGTTGAATGGATCGGGAAATGTGAGAAAATTTCCAGGAATCATAAGGTATATTTTACCAAGTTGGGATTCCAAATGTTCAAGAAATGAAAGATGCTAAATCTTCGGAATGACTAATAAGAAGAACTGAAAGGATGAAGTTTGAAGTCACGAGAACATAAAGGATTATTTAAAGGTCATGAATGAGCCAGAACGAATTAAGGAATAAAGATCTGTCATAAAGAGACACAGCTACACCGAGAGTACAAAAAGGTAAAGAAAGTTAAGGATATGTTATAAGTGGTCGGATAAATAAAAGGATTTATCGATTGGTAAACAAATATTGGATATGTCAGAAAATGAAGGCAGAAAAAAGACCTAGTTGACTCTCACAGTTAATAGAGATTCCTGATTAGGAATGTAATTTTACTATAATGGATTCTGTGATAGGATCAACAAGAATCAAGTTGGACTATGACGTCAATTGAGCTATAATTGATGGATCAAATGAGTCTACTCATATTTTGTTATCAGCAAGAGATCGTTAACCGAAGAATTATGAAAGAGATAGTTGGGTGACGTGGAGTTCCAGTCACCATCGTGTCAGATAAGAACCAATGATTGAACTCCCGATTCGGGAGGAGTTTTCCAAACATGTTTGGCAACAAGATTGAGTGCGAGTACTACGTAGGATCCGCAGACCGACGGACCGACCGAAAGAACCTTTCAGAGAACCGGAGTTACGGTAAGTGTTGTACCGCCGATTGCAAGAATAATCGAATGTTGATAGAAAATGAGTGTATATGAACATAGCCAGAATTGGCTTATATAAAGCGTCCGGTAGATATCACAGACCAGAATGAGTAAGAGTGGTAATGAGACCAGAGGGTTGAAGAGTCAACCTGGAAACTGGAGATTTCTATATTGAAAGAGTAACCTCGGCTATTTTCTTAGATTCCGGGACGGAATCCTTTTAAGGAGGGGAGACTGTAATAACCCCAAATTTTGGACTTAGTTAATTTTTTTTTTATTTGATGAATAGTAAAATCCTGATGAATAGTAATTTTTGTCGTTTAGAAAATTTTTCAGACCACCCTATGTACGAGTCGGGTTAATGAACTTTCGAAGTCGTATTAGTGATCTACTATGAAAATGAAGGAATGCAAAAGCTGTCAGAATCAGAAAAAGAGCATTTTCTGTTTTCTCCGAAATTTCACCTATTACTGATGGATTAATCATTATTTAAATATATTTGAGGATTTTATATTATCACTTCCATGGATATGGATTTATTAAAAGTATTAAGATATCAAGAACGTTTACGGTAAACTACTTCGATAGAACACTTAAGGATCCCTACGAACGTTCAACGAGATTAAGCCGTAACCAAACAACGCGACACTTTTAGGATTAAATATAGGCATGGAAGTAACGCGTAAGAAGATTAATCCAAGGAATGCAACAATTGTAGCATCCATGTGAAAGGAAACAAACTAGTAAAGCTGCTTTGCCACCATGATAGCCCGTTGCTCGACAAGTGTCCCGATGATGAGGCAAAAATGTGATGACTCACTAAACCAAAGATGACACAAGCACACTACATCATCATGTCTATCACTTATCCCACCAGCCAACCACTCCACTTTATCACAAAATATCAAGGAAAGCAAGCAAATACTCTCCCCCATTTTCTTCCCAAATTTCTGCTCAGCTTGCACAAGGAGAAAAGAAAAATTCATATCTCCACTTCTATCCATCCTTAAATAACTAAATTTTAACCATAGCTTCTTCACTCCATGGGTAATATTCGTTCAAATTTTCATAGTCAAAAAAGGAGTGTAGCCTAGCCAAATCTCTTCCCCAAGTTGGAGAACCCAATCTGTCCAGTTTCTGTCAAGCGAAAAGATGGATCTCAAAACCCTAGCTAGGAAACTTCAAATTTTACGATCTATAACTCAAAAGAAAGCTTATGAAGAGAACAAGGTCTGGTAAAAAATCTTAGCACCGAACTCTTATTGTTCGATGTGTTATGGATTTTACAAGATGAGGATGAATAGTGATTTCAAGAACTAACTTCTTTGATCTTAAACTCTAGGCTTTCCAAGGATCACCCAAGGCTTGATTAGAGGTTATAAGTGATTGTTAATGTCTCTCAAGCTCTAAGGAAGGTATAAAAACCTCTGCCCCTTTCTTGTTTATATGAGTTTTATGGTTGAAATAATGATTAGAGTCGTTATTCGTGTTATCGTTAAGATCCGTGAATCTTATGTTCGATTTGAGGATGAGTGATTTTGTGAAGCTTGATTTAGTGTATGATAATGTTTAGGGGCTGATTTGGATGCGTTGATGAAGTATAATGGTTGTTGGTTTGGTTGGTTGATTGTTGATTGGTGGTTGTTTGAAGTGTTTAAAAACACGGGAATCGCGTATAAGCGTCGTTACCATGCCAAAATTTCCTTAGATAGTTTAGGCAGAAATCACGGTTACATTAAAGGGCATGAACATGAAGTTTCTGACCATGAACATGTAGGCCTTGTTTCCTAGATTGTTTTAGTGGAAGAATCGTGTCGTTACGATTTACGGTTTAAGAGAAATGTCTGTTTTAGTGAAAGCGGTTTCGCGTAACTAAGTAGTTCATTTCATGAACTTTGAGATAGTGATCAAACCCCTTAAGCGACTTATTGGAATGTGAAACTTTGTGTTAACATGCTAGGTACGTTTAGGAAGACCCTCGAAAAGATTTCGTGTTAAAAGGATTATATTTCAATTTTATAAAAATGCGTGAGCGAGCATGCTCGAGTAGAGGATCTTAAGGAGTTAACTTGAAAATGGACTTGTACTTGAGTTAGTATATACTTAGTATGGTGAAAGCGTTTAAGTTATTAATCTTGAACCTTGTGTTGATTCTAGATTACTGGACCAACCTGAGACTTATTGCTACTTCGGGATTTCCAGGCAAGTTTTCTCATTCCATGCTTTATTTTTAAGTTATAATATTTTGATGAACTATATGCATATGGTATTATGCATGCTTTCAAACCTCACGTCGTATATAGATGTGATGGCAATAAAATTGTTGAGATGAAATATATGCATATGATAGATGCATGCAAGTTTCTAAATCTATACTTTGAAGTATTGACTATATAATACTGCTTTTGCCATGTATAAAATTGGACAGTTTTGCGATATATCTTATTTCTTGTTGAAATGGATTTGACCTTTGGATTATATAAAATATTTTGAGTTAAGTAGTTATGAACCGGTTTACTTGGTAGCTCTAAATATAAGAGCATATTCATTGTTTTCGACTCTAAATCGGGAGTCGGTATTTTGAGATATGTAGATAGCCGTGGAAATCCGGAGGGATTCCATCGGCAAAATACTATGTACTTTGAGGATTGTTATTCGAGTATGATATCATTCGAGGAATGATATTTGCTTACTATATCTTTCAAGGAATGTTATTTGAGTATTATCTCAGTCGAGAAATACTATTTGAAGACTATTTCCGTTATATATGCTAATGGAAGGCATAACTGTTTTCGAAAGTATATTGTGATACTTGCTTTATGATTATTTATTCAATGAATATTATTTTGAATATTCATTCAGTCATTGTTTATTTAATGAATATTATTTTGGAATATTCATTTAAGGCTTATTTATTTAATGAATATTATTTTTGAATATTCATTTAAGGTTATTTAATTAATGAATATTATTTGGAATATTCATTTAATCTTTATTTATTTAATGAATATTATTTTGGAATATTCATTTAAGGCTTATTTATTTAATGAATATTATTTTGAATATTCATTTAATCCTTGTTTATTTAATGAATATTATTTTTGAATATTCATTTAATCATTATTTACTTAATGAATATTATTTTCGAATATTCGTTTAAGGTTTAATTATTTAATAAATATTACTCGATTATTTATTAAATACTTTTAACCCGTTTTAAAATGAGTTATATTATTTAGAGTTAATCCTTGACCTTCAATATTTACGAAGGATATTCTAAGCTGTATTATTGCTCGTGATAAAGTGTATATACTTATATATATATATATATATATATGCATAAACTAAATATGAGTTGAGGAATATTTTGAGGTAGGCATGGCTACCCTAAGTAATATATATGTATAAGGACTTGTGAATCCCTAGAATAAGGAAGTGTAATTAAGTGAAGTGGACTCAAATGAATGATAACGGAGATGAACTAAGTATTTTGTTGGTAATAGTTATCAGAGTTCGAAGATTGTTCCTTCGAACATTATATGTGTAAAGATTTTTCCTGTTATTAATGGGGCTTGTTAGTGCAGGGATCATTGTATATGATGCCCTAGCAGATGTGACCGGATTGGTCAGTGTACTATTGCAACTAGATTGCGGTCGACTTGAATGTCGTTACTGCGGATTGAGAATACCGGATATGCGGTAATCCGGCGTAAGTGACCGTATCTAGTCGGTCCAGCCATTTTATTTCTGGCCCATGTGCTGCCAAAGGATGATTGACAAGTTCGAAAAGTGTTCTTGCATCATCAAGACAAGTTTGAAAAGTCGTTCTTGTCATGGTCAGGTTCGAAAAGTGTTCTTGGCCTCATGTTCGGAAAGTGTTCTTGTCCATCTACTAGTAGTAAAAAGGTCCCTCGGAAGGACATGATTGAAGCGACTGATCATCGTTTAAACATATCCAGTGGCTTGAAAGTCCCAGTCCCTCGGATAAGATAATAATGAAAATGTTTTAAAAGTGAATTGTTTCAGATAAATGCTGTTAATAAATAGAGTAACTAATTGTGTTATCTCTACAACAGATTGAACTGTTAAAATTGATTGATATTGAAACAGCTTGGAGGCTGATGTTGATTGTTGAAAGAGTGCTTGGGTAATTGTTGTTATTAAACTGTAGTTACAATAAATCCTTGCAACTTCATCTTTTATTTTATGAGTTATGACTCTGATAAAACCTTACTCAGATTATATATGCATAAGTGGATTTTGGGTTACGGAAACCTTATATTAATTTTCCTCGTAACTTCATCGTTTATGTTATACTAGTATTTTATCCGTTTAATGCGTAGCATGTGGTTATACAGTATATTGAACTGTATAGTATTTTGAATCAATGGATAGGCTTTAAGCCTTGATTCCAATATTAATATCTATTTTAAAAAGATATGTTTGAGACTTGGTTTATCATATTGATACCAAGGATTTCCAAATGATTACGAAGAGTATATGAGTATGATTATAAGTCATACGGTATTTTAAACGGTATACTATTTTGGGGTTAGACCCTAGTAGTGATAAAAGCTTTGATCCCTTATGGATTATCTCCCTAAAAGGTTTAAATATTTAAACTGGGATAGATTTCTTGCTGAGCATTATTAGCTCATTCTTGCTTTATTAAATATTTCAGCATGAGGAAAACATTGCCGAATCCACCTCGTGTTACGAGAGAAAGGGAATGGAGAGACCACCCTGGAGTTAGTTGATGCAGGATGGATACTGTCAGTGTGAGTAGAATGGTTGCAGCTTGAATTAGTGAGAATTATTTTGAGTGGGTTTCTATTACTAAACCTTGTATAGAATTGTGAGGTCTATTATTGTAACTTCAGGTAGAGGTTGTAAATAATAGATGAGATCCAGGATAGTACATTTGGGTTGTAATAACAAATGTTGATTATTGTTGCTCATTTCCAAGGCTATAACTTGTGTGTGTGTGCATAAGTGATTGGGGTCTTTGGAGTTGTATTATGAGAATGTTGTAAGTAATGCAGGTATTGTATAATTGAGAATGTTGTAAGTAATGCAGGTATTGTATAATGGGGGTGTTACAAGTGGAGATCCTCAAAATACTACAGGATCCACTAGTCAGTCTACAGAATCAACAGATCAAACCGTCAACAACTCAGGGGGAGCAGGAGAAGGATCAACTAGTCACACTCCACAACATCTAGAACAAGGAGAATCATCAAGATCGCATCTGCCAAGACAAAGGGTATGGAATAGAGATCATCCCTTTCACTTGATCATTGGTGATCCAGATTCAGGAGTGAGAACTAGGAGGACATCACAAAATGAATGTCACTATTCTGGGTTTCTTTCAGAAACAGAACCTAAGAAAGTTGAAGATGCCCTAGAAGATCCAGATTGGGTGATTGCAATGCAAGATGAACTCAATCAGTTTGAAAGGCAGAAAGTTTGGAAGCTGGTACCCAGGCCTAAAGGGAAATCTGTTATTGGAACAAGGTGGGTATTCAGACATAAGTTGGACGAAGATGGCATTGTAACGAGAAACAAAGCCAGACTGGTTGCTAAAGGTTACTCTCAAGAAGAGGGTATAGATTATGATGAAACCTATGCACCAGTAACAAGACTTGAGGCCATCAGAATGTTTCTGGCATTTGCAACACATTCCAATTACAAGGTATATCAAATGGATGTGAAGAGTGCTTTTCTGAACGGGGAGTTAGAAGAAGAAGTGTATGTGGAACAACCTCCAGGTTTTGAGGATTCAAAACTTGCAGACTTTGTGTACTTTTTATTCAAAGCTCTCTATGGACTCAAACAAGCTCCAAGGACATGGTATGATACTCTCTCTGAATTCTTACTTGAAAATGATTTTACAAGAGGTGTCATAGATAAAACTATATTCTATAAAATGCACAAAAATGATCTGATATTGGTGCAAGTATATGTTGATGATATAATATTTGGTTCTACTAATGACGATCTATGCAAGAGATTTGCAAAGTTAATGCAGAGTCGTTATTAAATGAGCATGATGGGTGAATTGTCATTCTTTCTTGGACTGCAAGTGTATTAAAGGCAAGATGGTATATTCATTTGTCAGTCCAAGTACATCAAAGATCTTCTAAAGAAGTATCAAATGGAAGACTCATCTACAGCAAAGACTCCAATGCCAACTGCCACTAAGCTTGATAAGGATGAAACTGGTAAGAAGGTTGACATCACAGGCTACAGAGGTATGATAGGCTCATTACTTTATCTCACTGCAAGTAGACCAAATATAATGTTTGCAACATGCTTGTGTGCTAGGTTTCAGTCTGATCCTAAAGAATCTCATCTAATAGCTGTTAAGCAAATATTTAGATATCTTAAGGGAACCCCAAATCTTGGAATTTGGTACCCTAAAGATACATGATTTGATCTTTTTGGATTTACAGACTCTGATTTTGCAGGTTGTAAGATTGATCAGAAGAGTACTTCAGGAAGCTGTCAGTTTCTTGGAAGAAGGTTAGTTTCCTGCTATAGCAAGAAGCAGCATTCAGTGTCCACGTCAACAGCTGAGGCTGAATACATTGCTGCTGGTAGCTGCTGTGCTCAGATATTGTGGATGAGAAACCAACTCCGTGACTATGGGCTTTTGTTGACAAAGATTCCAATATTTTGCGACAACACAAGTGCCATAGCAATCTCTAACAACCCAGTGCAACACTCGAGGACGAAGCACATCGACATCAGGTATCATTTTATCTGAGAGCATGTCATGAATGGAACTGTGGAGTTACATTTTGTACCCACAGAGGAACAAATTGCAGACATCTTTACTAAACCGCTTGATGAATCCACTTTTTCTAAGCTGGTTGGTGAACTTGGTATGTTAAATCTTTCTAATTGATTTTGATTAGAAGTCAGTAACTGCAGATAGTCCTAGTGAATACATGAGTTTAAGAATTTCTGTATCCTTAGGACTCGTGAATTTATTTTCTGGAGCAATTCTCGTAGTTAGGATTTTTGTACTAATTTTATGTCATAATTATGGATGATATATCTTCTGGCATTTAATTGGTTATTAATTCTAAAAATTATTTAGGTGCTAATATTTGTTCAAAATATTTAAGCATCTATTTAATTTGAATTAATTTACTTTGTTTTTAACATTGTAGATTAATGCATCATAATTTACTGGATTTTAATTGGTTAATATCATTCAATGATATTTATTCGGTTTTATTATAAGAAAATTGTGAATTTTCTGTTAACAATTGATTTTGGTAAATTTGTAAAAGTTTATTCAAATTAAAAATTGACAGAAAATTGAAGGTTTGATTTTTGGAACATGAACAGGTTTTAAAAATTAAATCAGAAGCAAAAACCATCGAATTTAGAAAATTCGATAGTTTTTCTAAGTACTAAAAAAATCTATCGAAAGTAATTTCCAATAGTTTTTGAAAAGGAAAAGAAAACTATCGAAAATAATTCTCGATAGTACTAATAAAATCCATCGAACATGAAAGGACAGTTTTGCCCCTAACAGTTTCAAAATTATTTAAATGGTCCTTAGCTGTTTTCTTTACAATTTTCAGATCTAAGAAGCTAAAAGCCGTTTACAATACTTACAAAAAGATATACACTATCAAGAACACCAATTCGATAGTTTCTTTATTTTATAACCAAGAAAACCTTGAAAACTTACTGTTTCTCACTGTTAATTCTATTTTAACCGTGAAAAACTTGATTTGTTTTGGTTTTAGTACATACTGTTGAAGAATCCATCGAACCAAAGTTGTGAACCTCAAAGAAATTGTTAACAAGTACACATCTTAGAATTTGATTGTTTTTAAACAGTCGAGTTCTTTTGATCTTGTTGGTTGGTATTAACAATTAGGGTTCTAGAATTTTGATAGTTTTCGAAGTTGTGTTTTTGAGTAAAAAGGGGTAATTTTGTTTTAAGTTTAATTAATTAGAATTAATTAATTGAAAAATTAGTTTTTGGTTTAAATTTAATTTTCTGGATATTTGAAATAAAATGGCCGGAGAATTTATCGTAACCAAAACTAATCATGTCTCGTTTCAAAACTTGCCAGCCATTACGAACTTACAATTTCGTGCATGGGCAGAGTTTTTGAATACACGTTCGTTAGTGGCATATTCCTTGAGTACTCCCGTAGTCCTTTGCATCGATCAATTGACTGCGTTGTACACAACCGCCACGGATACAAGTGAGAATAACGTAAGGTCCTTCAGTTTTGTTGTGCCAGGGGGCAGAACAATAAGGGTGACGGAACATGACTTTAACAGAATACTACATTTTCCAACAGAAAACCATGTTCCGGATCCCACGACTGAGGAGATACATGCTTTCTTCACTCTCATTAGAAGTCAACAACCAAACTTCTTTGTGGGAGAGTTTCTTAAGCATTATCTAACAAAGCCATGGAACTTTTACTTTCACACACTTATCCATGTTTTTACTGCTAAGCTGACAAATCTGCATGATATTCCCTTATTTCTTCAGAAGATAGGGTTTGCCATTGCTAACAATAGGCATATAAACATAGGAAAGCTAGTGATTGATCAAGTCATTCTGTGAATGGGACCACTGGAAGACAGAACAAGCATGGGTGATGTGCTTTGTTTCTATCCTAGGTTCCTACAACTAATTCTCAATGATATTTTAACATATGATGAACGTGAGACATTCGCAGCAGAGGAGACCATGGAGTGCATGAGGATGAAGAGCAATGCAATAACCGCTCTGATAAGAAAGAATCATCTTCCAGGGGTATCCACTGTTCTAACTGATTATCTAAGAACGGTGCCCCTACCACATCTACCCCAGGGGAACAGGTAAATGAAGGTAATCTTCCTCAACCTGAAATGGCTCCTGTACAACAACCAATGGATGTAGATCCAGAGCCCTCAGTGGCCATTCCTGACCATGAGATTGCAAACCCACAATCTCTAACCACAGTCGAAGAGCCTTTGGAAGAACAAAATGAAACAATAGACGAACCTCCTTCCCCTCCTATACCCAATATACAAACATCCATGAGTGTAGAGGGAGATAGTGCCTTAGCAACACCACATAAGGAGATACACCCTTCAACAACAGCTCTGCCTTCCTCAAAAAGGAGAAGAATAGAAACTGAGGCAACTGTTGAATCTTCATTTCAATCATCCAAAGTGCCCTTTATTGATTTTTCTGATGCTGATTGGGCTACACTAACTAAAGAAATATCTAAACCCATAGCTCAATCAAGCAAGGAGGAATTGACGGAAGCAACTGGTGTTCCGACCATATTACGGTCAGGTTCACTGGTTGAAGGTTCTAAGAACCAAGTGTCTTCACAGACGTCGAGAGAAGGTTCTGACCTAAATGCAAAATCTCAAAGGTCATTACCTAACTCCCCAGATGGAACATATCTGGATCCTGCGGGTAAAGGGTCTGACGTAGGTGCGGATCGGCAACTCGGTGACGATGAATCAATTTCAATTGAGGAGTTAATTGAGGTAAAGTCTTCACAGACTATTGGGGAAGTTTCAGGGTCTCTGCTGTTAATAGAGCCTGATTGAACGGCTACGGGGACTTGCGAAACCCCATTGCACCACCGGTGACCTCCTTAAGGACGGCTACGGTGTTTTCTTTTGCAGGTACAATGAGCATTAAGGGATTGAGTGAAACAAAAACACTTACACCTGGCCTGAGTAGGAAAGGTAAAATGAGTGAAACACCGACATAAACGTTGAGTGTACACCCAGAGCCAAATGTGAGGAGTGACACCCTAACCCTTA
Organism: Heracleum sosnowskyi; assembly: GCA_030848705.1. Lineage (NCBI taxonomy): Eukaryota > Viridiplantae > Streptophyta > Magnoliopsida > Apiales > Apiaceae > Heracleum > Heracleum sosnowskyi. Next base: position 139,905,889 of record CM061237.1, read on the forward strand.
CAAATATAGATGATTTGCTACTACCAACAGAAAGAGAGGTACATGTTCAATCCTCACTCAAGAAGATGACGGTTCATGATCAACAAGGAAATCCATTATACAAGGTTCCACTGCGACCTTCCTTTGACCAAGGGATCTCCTCTAGTCAAGGCAATGCTTCTTTAAAGTCTATTCAAGAGAAGGTTGACTTGGCTGTAGCTGATTCCAGAAGAACTTTCAGGGTCATTGGCAATGCAATGAACACCCTTTCAAGAGTGGAGTCTAAGCTGAATAAAAGATTGGATCATATTGAAAAGACTACCAGCTCAAGATTGGATAACATTGACCTGGCGCTAGCTTCTATGAATGAGATGAATAAGGAGATTATGGAGTTCATGGAGAATCAAGGTGGCGGGGTACAGTCAATCTGGACTATGCTGAGAAACCAACAACCTGGACCTTCAAATCAGCAACCTGGTCCTTCTACTACCTTTTATGCTGAGGATAACTTCATCGAGGATTCCTCAACTAAGGGGGAGAAATTTGGAGGTGGGGAGCAAGGTCTGGATGGATGGGGAGTTTGGGAAACAGTTGAAGCTATTCCGATAAGACAGTACTGGATTGAGAACATTGTACAGGAAGAAGGAAGTAGTGAAGAGGTATTTGAGGAAATCATGCATGAGAATCTACAAGAACAGCATGAGCCATATTATCCAGAGCCTGTTGAATATCCTATCTGGGAGGATAATATGGAAGAAGAAGCAAATCCTCTGTCAAAAGAAGAAGAAGCTGCCTTGGAGATTGTAAAAGCTGAAAGAGCTGCAATAGATGCCAGGCAAGCTAAGAAAGAAAAACAACAAGCAATTCTGCGAAGTGAAAAACTGAAGAGGTTCAAGATGTATAGTGAAGTGAGGAAGAAGAAGATGATGGATTTCGCGAAGAAATCAGGAACTGACTGAGAGATGGCTTATAAAACCTTTTGCGGAGTTGAAGACAGATTAGAAGTCAACGACAATGCTGAGGTGGAAGTTATCATTCAGAATATAAAAGGAGCCAATCTTGAAGATCAGACTTACTTCACAACATTGAGAAACTCTATGATCTTTCTGAAAGCTGGGGTTAAAGCAAACGGTGCCTGGAACATATTGATCAACTTTCTTGAGAAAGGTACCTTTGTGATTTCCACTAAGTTTTTTGAACAGAGGACATATACAGAATTGTAGGTGTTGCTCATCAAGATACAAAGGACTACAAGGTTAAATGAACTGCTCCGTGCGCATGTTAGAGATATCTTGATGAAAGTCAGTCCAGAGATTACTGAAGATCCTCCAATGGTTAGATTCATGATGAATGACTTGTTCAAAATCTGCTATTTGACTGAGGACAAACTGAGAGACTATCCAAGCAACTATCTAATCTCAGTTGAGAAGTATCTTAGATCCACTGGATTCTCATCAACGGAGAAGGACAAAGCAGCCGACACTCTGAGAAGATTTCTAATGGAGAATGTTCCTTACTATAGGAAGAGAGTGGAAAGAGGATTGGAAGTGCATCCCAGACTACCAAACATGCCAAAGCTAAACAAGAAAGATGTTAACATTGCATGGTTGTGGGCTGGAGTGGGACAAGAGGTTGAGTATATTGGAAGACACATCAAAGCAGCAATCCTTAAACCTGGAGAACCACTGCACTATCCTTCCGTGATTGATTATCAAGCTGCTAACTCCAATCCTGTGAGAGAAGAAGGTGAGATTGAAATGGATTGAAGATGAGAAGCAAAGAACAAAAGAACTATCAGCTCAGTCCAGAGGAGCAACTTCTATGTATAAAGTTTTATTGTTTTTTGATTTATGAAATCTGGAAATGTATATATATCTGATCCAGAATGCAATTAATATTATTCAAGTTGTCTTACTTTAATTAGTTTCATGTTTACTTAGTTAGTTGACTTGAGGTATTTGCTTGTCGAACTCTATCCAATCAAATAGGGGAGATTGTAAAGCATAATGTAACATAAGATGAAACAGAGATAACTACAACTCAACAAAGGACAAGACATACAATAATATTAACAGAAGCATAGGAATCCAGAATCAAAGAAGAAAAGGTAAACTCAAAGAATCAAAATATGGTATGTATTCTTGAAGTCCGTAAATAGGTCACGGAAAGAAGTTCATGAAAATGTTCAAGCCTCAGTGACAATCAAAGAAACAAGATTTTCAAGACTACAGAAATATGTGAATGATTTAGGGTTAAGTACCACAGGATTCCAGTGATTTATTTGAAGCAACCAGAATGACAAGGGACTTATCAGCAACACTGAATTGAAGACATAGAAGAAGAATTGATCAAGTGTTATTCATCTGTGAACCAGACCAGTTGCACTAGTTGACGGCACTAAAAAGATCAAGTTGTTTTATCGTCTCAGAAGAAATTGATACAGTCTATTACTTAAACACCAAGGAGCTCAGAAGGATTTACTAAAAGGTCAAGAATTAAAATGGTTCGATGGTTTTTCAATTCAGAAAACCATCGAATGAGCTGAAAAGTAAATCACAGAAAACCATATTAGATTAATTTGGTATTCGATAGTTTTGATTTAAAAACTATCGAATGGTAAATTAATTTAATACCTTCGTTGGTTTTTAAATTAAGGAGTAGGTGAAAAGTATTCTTTTCTTTCAGGTTGATGGAAATTGGACGGCCAGGATTGTTTCTTCAATTTTGGTTCGATAGTTTTCAAACCAAAGTCTACAGATAGAGAATGAAGACAGTGTTCTTCTTCAGTTGGTTAGCAGTTGATCATATTAACTACGGAGAATTGAGAGCTCAAGAACATATTCTGGAGAAAATTTATAGTGCCTTAATTTCTAAAGTTTTTATTGATTACGTTAACCTGAACTAATTGAAGCTAATCTACGGATTAGATTTGTAGCACCCTTCGCGGTTTATATTTATAAAACGATATATTCCCCGACTTGTGTTTTGATTTGGTGCATTTTATTTCGTTATAGAACTGAATGATTAATCCGCGAACGAAATTGAATAATTTGCGAGTATCTTATTTAACCCCCCCCCCCCCTTCTACGATACTTTGGACCTAACACAATGCCAAGGATCTGCATCTGTCAAGAAAAACAGAAGGGCTCTACTTATTCAAAAGTATGAACAATTTGATGCTAGACCGGATGAGACCCTTAATGATTTGTATGATAGATTCCTTACTCTCTTGAACAATCTATCACTAGTAGGCAAAGAGTATGTATCTGAAGATTCTAATACCAAGTTTCTGAGAGCTTTACCAGAAGAATGGGATACACAAACATCAATCATGATCTAAACACTGTGTCTCTTGATGAAGTTTATGGGATGCTGAGAAACTATGATCTTGAGGTTCAACAAAGGAAGAACAAGAAAAGCAGCAAGGCAAAGTCTATTGCCTTGAAAGTTGAGGCTAAATCAAAAGGAAAAGATATGGAGGTCTCTAGAAGGAAATCAAGAATAGTTGAGTCAGATCCTGATGACTCATCATCAGAGACTGATGGCAATCCTGATGCCAATACTGATGATGATTCTACTGACTCAGACATGGAAGAGATGGTTGCTATAATAGTCAAAGGCTTCAAGAAGATGAAGTTCAGAAAGACTAGAAGACAAGGCAACTTCCAGAAAAAGATCTTCAATGCTGACAAAGACAAGTACAACAAAAAGGACAGCAAGAGTGGCAAGTTTAACAAGTCAAAGGTTATATGCTACAAGTGTAATGGAATGGGGCACTTTGTAACTGAGTGCAAGAAGGCTAAAGCACTCATCACTTCAAGCAAGGATTGGATGGACTCTTCCTCAGAATCTGACACTGAGGTGGTCAACTATGCCCTAATGGCCAATACTGATGAAACTGCTGTTCCTGATGAAAAGGTACCAAATGTTGTTTTTGATTTTGATACTGATAATGCCTCTGAGCTAAGACGTTTTCTGAAGTCATTGCATATTATCTTTAGAAGTCAAACTGCTGGAAATATTAGGATCTTATCTGAGATGTCTGAACTTAGGAAAAGGAATGAGCATCTAGAAGCTGAATTTTCTCTTATGCATGAAGTACAAAAAAATGTGATAATGCTAAACACATGCACTTAGAGATGAAATTTAAATGTACTGCTCTAGAAAAAGAATTTGAGTCTGCTAATGAGAAAATCAGAACCTGGACAAATTCTAGAAGGAAATTTCATGAAATTAATACTTCTAAGAATTGGAAAGAATGTCTAGGATATAAGTCAGATGAAGATAAGAAATTGAAAGAGAAAGTTGTGATGGATGAGACAGTAAGTCCAATGACCTATAGACATATTATAGACAAAACCAAATCAAAGCTTAAGCCTGTTAAATTTGTGGTTGGTAATAATCCCAATTCTACTTTTTAAAAGGGATCTACTTCTGCTAATCAAGTCTTAAATGCTAAGTCTAAACCTGTCAAGAAATCTGATAAGAAGAATATAGGTTTATTGTCTCAGAAACAACTTAAGGATAAAGTTAGTGATGCAATTGGTAAACAAAAGATACCTATTGTCAAAAGAAACAGGAATGGTAAAGTTGGGATTAATAAAGAGAATAATTATAAGTTTATCCCAAATGCACCAAGAAAGTGTTGTTATACCCGTGGTAACTCTAATCATCTTGCTATTGATTGCAGGAAGAGTAAAAAGAAGATTACTGAGATTCCTAGGTCTGATGTTAGGAATAGATCAGTATTTTATAAACCACAAAAGTCTTGTTTTTATTGTGGCAGTAAATGGCATTCTATTTATACTTGTGAAGAATACCATAGTTTGTACCATAACTTTTATGATCCTTTACCTTAGTTTAATAAAAGTGCAAATTTTGGTATCATTAAGAATGTCAATGTGAAACATGCATCTGTCAATACTGATACTGACAAAGAAAATCCTGATGGAGTTAATTCTGTCAAGACTGCTGAAGTCAAAAAGTCTTCTGCTGCTAAATTTAGTAAAATGCATGGAAAAGGAACCCAACAAGTGTGGGTTCCTAAATATTCTAACTAGTGTTTTGTGATTCTGATTGCAGGAAAAAAGGAAAAATGTGTTAGTCATGGATAGTGGATGTTCTGTGCACATGACTGGAAACAAAGCCCTGTTATCAGAATATGAAGAAAAAGCTGGCCCAACTGTGTCTTATGGATATGGCAATATAATCATTGGAAATGTCATCATTGAAAAAGTAGCTCTAGTGAAAGGACTAAAACACAACCAGTTGAGTATTAGTCAAATCACTGACAGAGGTTATCATGTCAACTTTTATTCTACTCATTGTGAAGTAGTCAGCAAAGCATCTGGAAAGGTTGCACTCACTGGCTACAGGCATGGTAACATTTATGAAGCCAACATTCAAGCAAATACTGATAGCTCTCCTACTTGTCTCATCATTAAAGCATCAGTAGATGAAAGTCGGAATTGACACAAGAAGCTTTCTCATCTCAACTTCAGCAATATCAATGAGTTGGTTAAGAAAGATTTGGTTAGAGGATTGCCTAAAGCACTGTATACTCCTGATGGACTCTGTGATGCATGTCAAAAAGCTAAACAGAGAAGGACATCATTTAAGATTAAATCTGTATCCTCTATTGAAGAACCATATCACATGTTACATCTTGATCTATTTGGACCAGTCAACATAATGTCCATCAGTAAGAAAAGGTACACTCTTGTAATTGTTGATGAATATTCTAGATTCACCTGGGTGTATTTTATGCACAGAAAAGATGAGACTCCTGAAATTCTGTTGGACCATATGAGAATGATTGAGACTGGCATAATGTATAAAGTCAAGATACTGAGGAGTGATAATGGTACTGAATTCAAGAATTCAAATATGGAAGAGTTCTGCAAATACAAAGGAATTATTCAACAATTCTCTGCTCCTGGCACACCCCAGTAAAATGGAGTAGTTGAAAGGAAAAATAGAACTCTTATTGAAGCTGGCAGAACTATGTTGGAAGAGGTTAAATTACCTATATATTTCTGGGCAGAAGCAGTCAACACAACACGCTCTACACAAAATCTCACATTGATAAACAGACATGGTGTAACTCCCTATCAAATGCTCAAGGAGAAGAAACCTAGTTTGAAGCATCTGCATGTGTTTGGCTGTAAATGTTTTGTTCTCAGAACTCATCCTGAACAGCTAGGGAAATTTGAAACAAAGGCTGATGAGGGAATTTTCATTGGCTATCCTACATCAAGAGCCTTTAGAGTTTTTAATTTGAGAACAAGAACTGTCATGGAGTCAATACATGTATCTTTTGATGATAAGAAGATAACAGGAATTGATGAAGACTCACATGATAGGTTGATTTTTGAAAATGAAGCTACCAAAGAACCTGAAGAAATGGAATCAGATACTGATACACCATCAGATACTGATGGGTCACCAAATCCTGATGATCCATCAAATCCTGATGACTCACCAAATACTGATGAAACTACTGACAGTTCACATGTTGAGGGGGAGCAACAACAAACTATTACTGATACTGATACTGATACTACTCACTCATCAGGACAAAATACTTCAGATACTGATTCAAGTGACAATCCTGATAATCCATCAGGAGGTGATAGCAACAATCCAGGGGGAGCTTCTACTGAAGCAAATTCTTTTAATCAAGATAACATCAATCCAGGGGGAGCATCTACTTCAAGGAATAATTTACCACCAGCAAGGAAATGGACAAGAGATCATACTCCTGATTTGATAATTGGAGATCCTGATATAGGTGTTAAAACAAAAAGTGCAACTCAGAATGAATGTCTATATTACAACTTTCTATCCAAGGAGGAGCCTAAGAAAGTTGAAGATGCACTCAAAGATGCTGATTGGGTTACTGCAATGCAAGAAGAATTGAATGAATTTGAAAGGAATGAAGTCTGGAAATTGGTACCAAGACCAAAGAATAGGTCAATTGTTGGTACAAAATGGATTTTCAAGAATAAGACTGATTCAGATGGTGTAATAATCAGAAACAAAGCAAGGCTAGTTGCAAAGGGGTATTCTCAACAAGAAGGAATTGATTATGATGAAACTTTTGCTCCTGTTGCAAGACTAGAAGCCATCAGGATCTTTCTGGCATATGCAGCTCACAAGAAATTCAAAGTTTTCCAGATGGATGTTAAAAGTGCTTTCTTAAATGGTGAACTGGAGGAAGAAGTCTATGTTGAACAACCTCCTGGTTTCATTGATCCAAAATATCCAAATCATGTTTACAGGTTGGATAAAGCACTTTATGGACTAAAACAAGCTCCAAGAGCATGGTATGAAACCTTAGCTCAATTCTTACTGGAAAGTGGATTCAAAAGAGGTACTATTGATAAAACTCTATTCTATTTGAATCATGGTAAGGATTTGCTTTTAGTTCAGATTTATGTTGATGATATCATATTTGGGTCAACGAACAATAAGCTGTGTGAAAAGTTTTCTAAGCTTATGATGTCTAGATATCAAATGAGTATGATGGGAGAAATGAGTTACTTTCTTGGTCTTCAAGTTAAACAGACTGATGATGGTATTTTTATCAATCAGTCAAAGTATACAAGGAATTTATTGAAAAGGTTTAATATGCAAGAATGTGCTACTGCAAGTACTCCCATAGCTACAGCTACCAAACTTGATCTTGATTAAGGTGCTGAGGTAGATGTAACTCACTACCGAGGGATGATTGGCTCTTTATTGTATCTCACTGCAAGTAGACAAGATATCATGTTTGCAACCTATCTGTGTGCAAGATTTCAAGCAAAACCTAGGGAACCCCATCTGATTGCAGTCAAAAGAATTTTCAGATATCTCAAAGGCAATCCTTCATTTGGCCTTTGGTATGCAAGGGAATCAGATTTTGGGTTGTGTGGTTATTCAGATGTTGATTTTGCAGGATGCAAGATAGCCAGGAAAAGTACTTTAGGAAGTTGTCAGTTTTTGGGTGGTAGACTAGTTTCTTGGTTTAGTAAAAAGCAAAAGGCTATCTCTACTTCAACTACAGAAGCTGAGTACATTGCTGCAGGAAGTTATTGTGCTCAAATAATGTGGATGAGGAATCAGTTGTTAGATTATGGTCTGTCATATTCAAAAATCCCTATTTATTATGATAACTAAAGTGCTATTGCAATTACAGGCAATCCAGTTCAGCATTCTCTTACTAAACACATCAGTATTAGATATCACTTCATAAGAGAACAGGTTCTGGAAGGAACAGTTGAACTTCACTTTGTTCCTACTGATCAACAACTAGCTGATATATTCATCAAGCCACTGCCTGAAGCTACTTTCAACAAATTGGTGAATGAACTTGGAATGATGAACTTTGAGAATTTCTGAGAAGCTACATAGAGGAAATCCTGATGACTATCAAATCCTGATGGTCATTCCGCAAGGTATGTAACTTTGATCAAATCCTGATAGGACACAATCCTGACAGGAAGTCAACTGGTCAATCCTGATGTACATGTCAGTATTTCATTGCTTAATTTGTGCCTAATTTTTCGTCAGTTACTGATGAGAAACGTTTGAGTTTTAGTTGGACAACTGTATGCGCGCGTGTGTCACACTGATGGATATATACATATAAATACACATAAAAAGCGGTGCAGTTATGTTTAATTACGCACGTAATTTGTCCACTAATTATTTGTGCACTAATCACAGCATGCCACATGTCATTGAGAGTAATATTTTGTTTTAATCAAAATACATTTGATTTTCTAAATTACCGTTTACTCTTTAATCACCAGTTTTTTCATCTTCTTTCTCTCTCTCTCTCTCTCTCTGTGTGCTCAAGAACCCTATTTTTTCTATCTCAGTTCTCAAGTTTTTACAAAGTATCAATGGCATCTTCATCATTCATGAATAAACAGACTGTAATTAGTGGTGTGACTTTTGCCACTAATAATTTTGTAGCCGTTCTATCTCATCAGGATTTGCCCACAGAGTTTCACATAATACAGGATTTTCTAGCTTCAAGCCCATTGAAGTTTGCTCTAACAGAACCTACCAGTGTATCATTTAAGTCTGTGATGCAGGTATGGAACTCAGCTGTGTTCAGAAAAGGGCTATCCGGGACATTGTTGATGAATTTTGAATTCAATGGTGTTACTTACAATGTCACTCCTGTTGTTATTGAAGAGGCACTACATTTGCCAATTCTGGGTGATAGTGTTCCTGATGTGGTTACAGACTCTACTCTTTTTGAGTTTGTTTCTAAGCTCGGCTATAATGGCGAAGTTAAGAGGTATGGCAACCTCTTCAGGACAAAGCTTAAGAAGGAATGGAATTTCTTCTTTGACACAATCAGCCGCTGTTTCCTGAACAAGACATCAAAATTTGATGCTCTTCCATCAGGATCTCTCAAAATTGGGTACTCTCTTATCCATTCTATAGTGTTTGATTATGGTAGTTTTATCTTAAAAGCTTTAAGTGATAGGAAATCAGATAAGTTAGGTTATGTCTGTTTTCTTAGATTTTTTCAGTTAATTTTTAATCACTTGTGTCCTGGTGCTATTTTTTAGGATGATGTGATTCTACCTATTTGTAGAATTACAGAGAATAATTTGAAGTCCTTAGTCAACAATGATAAGGCAAATGGTTTTTCAGGCAATGCCTATATTCCTAATGAGGTCAGGCTTTTCTTGAAAGAGAAAATGCCTACTTCTTATGGATCAGTTTCTGATGCTATGGGGCAAGGTCAGTCACACCTTGTTCCTGACCCAAGCATCCAACCCAAACACTCTAAACAGTCAACAACCACCTCTATTGTCTCCCAAAAGACTTTAGTTGTAAAAACTAAGAAATCAGCTGGAACTGATGTGTCTGGAAGACAATCAGGTTCAAAGGATTTTTCCTCGACACCACTCACTCAAAAGAAGTTACAAGGGGGTGTACAAGGGGTCCTGGTAAAGAAAGCTGATAGGGTTGAGGAGGTTGTGTCTGTAAAGAGAAAGTTAGTATTGAGAGATGAAAGTGATTCTGAGGATGATATGCCTATATCCTCTAAGATAAAGATAAACAAGGAAGTTGTTGATACTCTTGTTGAAGCTGTGGTACAATCTTCTAAGCCACAGAAGAAAAGGAAATTATCTAAAAACAGGTACCATCTTCCTTTGAAGTCACAGGTTACTGATGGACAGGACACATCAAATCCTGATGAGCAGTCAAATCCTGATGCTCTGACAAATCTTGACGTTGGTACTCCTGATGATACTCCAAGTAAAATTGTCTCTATTTCAGACTCTCCAGCCAAAGACTCTCCAACAAAACGTCATGTTGATATATCATGGGAGAATCTTGGTGTTGCTGCTTCCAAATTTGGGTTTATTCATCCCATGGAAAAGAAGAGGAAAGTAGAAGGGATAGTCTTTCAGAGACTGAAGAAACTGAAAGGATCAAGCCCACAAGAACCTGAACCTCAAAGTGGTTCAGCAGCTACTGAAGATCCAGCCACACAAGAACCACTCAATTCAAGTTTGAGTGCAGGCATAGCTGATGGAATGGTCACACAAAAACCATTTTCTCAAAGGGAGAATGAAGACATTTCTATTCCAGCCACACAAGAACCATCTTCTCAATGTGAAGATGCAGGCAAAACAACTACAGTTTCTGGTACAAGATTGGTCAAGGACACTGTCATTGAGGGAAGTACACAAGAACCTTTAGCTCAAAGTGTTGAAGCAGCTTTTGAATCTCAGGCTCCACAAGAACCATCAGTAACAAATCCTAATGCAAGCCATTCAAATCCTGACGGTGTTGCTCCTGACGCTAGTGGTGCTCCTGATGTTGAGCCAATCTTGATACAGACACTAAGCTCAAGACCAATGACAGCTCCCATCACAGCATCACAGGATAAACTTAAAGGTATTGCAATTCATGATCCTGATGTTATTCATGATTTTGATGCTGATAATAGTGATGATAGTGATGATGATAATCAAGATGAGAAGGATCGGCTTGCTATAGCTCTCAAATCAAGTCTTGGAACTAACTATGGTTCATCAAGCACTTTTATGGCTGGCAAGGCTACTACTGGAAAAGACTTCAGACAAGACTTTTCTGTTCCTTCTGAGATGAATCCTGCTGAGGCACTTCGACAATATGAATGGAACAATTCATGGTATAGATCTGATGAATCTGTTAGTTATCCATATGCTTTGGATCATGCCTATGATGCAGTGAAATTAATTGAGAATGAAGATTTGAAGAATCATTTGAAGGCTACTACTCTGTTATCCAAAAGCCTCAAAAATGAGATTGATTCTGTCAAGGCTGCAACAGATTTGGTTAGGACTGATATCTCTAATAACTTCACCAAGGCATGTACTGCTCTTCAACTAAGAATAGTGGAATCCAAGGTTAATTCAGTAGTTGCTGAACAGTTCTCAATCAACAGCGGAATTGATTCTATTGATTCTAAGGTAACTGACATTCAAACCTCTCTTGCCTTGATTTTAAATATTTTAAATCCTGATGTCAAAAAGGGGGAGAAGGTAAGTCAGACAAAATGTACACCTGATCTAGTATTGAGAAATAATGATGATGATGATGATCATACTGGAAATGATGGTGGTGACAAAGTTCTACAAGGAGAAACCTCTGATGCTGCTATTGTGAAGTCTACAATTCAAACTTCTCAAAGTCAAACAACGCAGTCAACTCATGTTTCTGATTCTGGAATTAGAACAGTAAGGACACTGGTGCAATCTCAGATCCTGACGGAAGAACAAATCCTGACAGGTGATCAAATCCTGATGACTGATCAAATCCTGACGCCTGGTCATGGACAGACTCTTGCTACAATTCCTGAAGGTGATGAAGATGTGCTCATTGATAATCCTGAAGATGCTAGCGATCTATTTCAGAAGTTTACAACAAGGGATGGTAATGTTGTTACTCTTTATCACACTGATAAGAGAGTTCAACAGTTATTTGCAAGGGAGGCACTTTCTACTACTACTGAAGAATATCATGATCTCTCTCATGAAGAATTTCTAAATCAACAGAGAGAAATGATGGAGAGTTTTAAGAATCCTGCTCCTGCTAGAGGTAGAGGAGGCAGAGGTAGAAGAGGTGCAAGTAGAGGAAGAATCTCATCAATTCATAATATGCCTAGATAGACAAGGTATAGAAGTCTAAGAATAGAAGAAATTCCTGATGCTTCTCAAACTCCAATAGCTTCTGATACTCCAGCTATCAGGACTATCATTCAGAAAGAAGATCAAGAAAGAGATGATGGACCACAATTGAGGAGAAGACCAAGACAATCAACTCTCAGTAATACAACTCAAATTGAAGATTCTAATCCTGACACTGTTCAAGATCCTGATGAATCTGAAATTCTACAAGAGGTTGATTTGTTAATATTGTCTATTGTGGTTGATTCTCATAATCTTGAAGTGGATGAAGAAGAAGAAGCCAGAAGAAGAGAAATCACAAGAACATCAAATAGAGGTTTCAATCTCTATGTGCAAAAGCTGAAAAGTTCAAACATATTGTTGTGGAGAAATTCAAGAAGACAACAACACAAACTAGAGAAGAACTATGTTCTTGAGAAAGAAAAAGACAAGAAGTGGAAAAATATTGACACACTTAGGTGTGATAAATCTATCAACTTTCAGTCTGGTGGGATTATAACAAGTGCTTCCAGTGTTGCTGATTTTTCTGATTCATTTAGATCAAAAGCACTCTAGTTACAGATGTTTTCAAATCTAAGGCAAATGACAAATAATTCAAGAGGAGGTATTGGACATAGGGATGCTGAATTTCTGAATATACCACATGTTGATCCTCATGCCTTGACTGAAATTGGAGGTATTTTAACTTCTGAACACTTGAACAATTTATTAGCTGTTGATATAGTTATAGATTGTCATGATGGTACTGAAAAGAAAGAGAAGCTTCTGTACTTTATGAAAGATGGTAGTGTGAAGATTCTTTCCATTCAAGATCTGTTGGTGAAAACTACAAAGGAACTGAAATATGTTCATTATCTGCTAAAATGGAAGAATGAAGTGTGCAAGGTATGGAGTGATATGATTCTGTCAACAATAAGGAGAAGATTTCATGAAGGAAAGAATTACAATGGTGATTATACTCCCATGTACTTAAATCTAAAAGATCAGGATGTGGAAATGCAAAGAGGCACTGCTGTTAAAGAAATGTCTTTTGGCATGAAGCAACTGATTCTTAATCCTGATGGGAAGGAAATTGCTTATCTCCTACTTGAAGATCATAGTCTATAGAGAAGCTCTATACAGAATCTGAGAGCAGCTATCTATCAGATAAATGAAGAGGATGGAGAACTCAAAGATCTAAAAGAAAGACTAATTCGGATTCTTGAAGACAAAGAAGAAAATCTAATGTCAAGCTTCTTGAAGATGAATTTGTTCTACCAGAGAATCTGAGAAGATAAGTTTGCTATTGTAAATACTTGTACATTTTTTAAATAATTTTTTGACATCATTGAATCTAGGAATCTATACTTTATTTTACAAAGTATAAGATTGGGCGAGATTGTTAGATCAGGATTCAATGATCGTCAGGATCTAGACTCAACTGATCAGGATTGCTGACGTCATCAGTATTGCATGGTCATCAGTATTTGCTCAAGCGTCGGTATCAGGATTTATATCAGGACTGTGATCAGGATTTATCATCAGGACTGGAAGCTGATCAGGATTTCTATTTCGAGTTGGTTTATGAGTCTAGTTAAAGAAGGAAGTTTATTTTGTCGGTTCCTAATTTATAGGAATGAAGCAGTCGGTTTAGGATATGTTTCAATCTAGTTTATAATTGATTAGGACTTATCTTGTAATCGATAGAGAAGCTGTGTAGTATATAAACACAGTTTAGGTTTTGATCTTAAAAACGATCAATTGCATACACGAGTATTTTTGTAACCTAGAACCTCTCAAGAACATCAGAATTTTTTGAGAGAGTTTGTAACAGTTTTATATCAGATTAATAAAGCTGTTATTATTCTTTCATATTTGTGATTCATATTTTATTAAAGTCAAGAATCTTATACAATTGTATTCAACCCCCCTTCTACAATTGTTATTTACTGGGAAACATCCATCTCGTAAGTCCTTGACGTCAGCTCTCAATTCGATCAGTTCTTCTAATGCTTCCTTCTTCGGGGAGACCACTGCCTGCTTTGTCCCAGTTATAATGCCAGATGCACTGCTTACAGCTCTGTATGTTCTACGGGAATCAGCTGCAGCCAAGTCAATCTTTGATTGTAATGAGCTTAAATAGCCATCAACTTGACTGGAGGAGACCCCTTGAGCAAAAGAGGGTCTGAGAGGGACTTTGAATAAAGGGTTTCCCTCTCGATCATGAACCGTCATCTCCTTGAGAGTGGATTGAACTTGTATCTCTCTATCTGTTGCTGGTAGCAAATCATCTGTATTTATTAGGGTTTGGATGTCACTCCTCACATTTGGCTCTGGGTGTTCACTCAATGTTTCTGTTGGTGTTTCACTCATTTTACCTTTCCCACTCAGGTCAGGTGATAGTGTTTTTGTTTCACGCATTCCCATCTTGTTGCGTGTACTTTCATCAGAAGTCACCGTAGCCATCCTTAAGGAGGTCACCGGTGGTGCAATGGGGCTTCGCAAGTCCTCGTCCTTGGATATACCAAGTTGCTGATCATCCTTAAATGATGTATCCTTACTAGGATCTAGAGCTTGAATCTATAGGAGGTTAGAATCAGGCTTTATTAACATCAGAGATCCTGAACCATCCTCTAAAGTCTGTGAAGACTTTTCCTCAATTAACTCCTCAATTAAAATTGATTCATTGTCACCGAATTACCGATCTGCACCTACGTCAGACCATGTACCCGCAGGATCCAGATATGTTCCATCTGGGGAGTTAGGCAATGACCCTTGAAATTGTGCATTTAGGTTAAAACCTTCTCTCGACGTCTGTGAAGACTCTTGGTTCAATTCAGAACCTTCAACCAGTGATCCTGACCGTAATATGGTCGGAACACCAGTTACTTCCGCCAATTCTTCCTTACTAGATTGAGCAATGGGTTCAAATACGGCTTTGGTAATTGCTGCCCAATCAGTTTCAGAAAAATCAGTAAAGGGATGTTTGGATGAGAGAAATGAAGTTTCAACAGTTGCCTCGTTTTCTATTCTTCTCCTTTTAGAGGAAGGCAGAGCTGTTGTTAAAGGGCGTATCTCCTTATGTGGTGCTGCTAAGGCACTATCTCCCTCTACACTCATGGATGTCTGAATGTTTGGTATAGTAGGGGTAGGAGGTTCATTTATTTCTTCATTTGGCTCATGCAAAGGCTCTATGACCGTGGTTAGAGATTGTGGGTTTTCAACCTCCTGGTCAGGAATGGCCACTGAGGGCTCTGGATCAACATCCATTGGTTCAGGTTGTGGAGCCATTACAGGTTCAGGAATATTACCTTCATTTACATGTTCCCCTAGGGGTAGAAGTGGTAGGGGTACCGTTCTTAGATAGTCTGTGAGAACAGTAGGCACCCCTGGAAGATGGTTCTTCTTGATAAGAGCTGTTATTGCATTGCTCTTCATCTTCATACATTCCATGGTCTCCTCACCTTCAAAGATGTCTCGTTCTTCATCTGTAAGCACATCATTGAGAATTAGCTGTAGGAACCTTGGATAGAAACAAAGCACATCATCCATGCATGTTCTCTCTTCCAGTGGTCCCATGCACAGAATGATTTGATCAGTCACCAGTCGTCCTATGTTTATATGCCTATTGTGAGCAATGGCAAACCCTAGCTTCTGAAGAAACAGAGTAATACCATGCAGATTTGTAAGCTTGGTAGTAAAAACATGGATTAAAGTATGAAAGAAAAAGTTCCATGGCTTTGTCAGGTAATGCTTTAAAAACTCTCCCACAAAGAAGTTAGGTTGTTGACTTCTAATGAGAGTGAAGAAAGCATGTATTTCTTCAGTATTGGGATCAGGAACAAGGTTTTCTGTTGGAAAATGTAAGATTCTATTTAAATCATGTTCCGTCACCCTAATTGTTCTGCCCCCTGGCACAACAAAACTGAAAGATGAGATGTTATTCTCAGATGTGTCAGTGGCTGTCGTGTACAGTGAAGTCAATTGATCAATACAAAAGACCGCAGGAGTACTTAGAGCATAAGCCATCAAAGAACGTGTGTTCAAAAATTGTGCCCATGCACGAAACTGTAAGTTCGTAATGGATTGCACATTTTGAAAAGAGACATGATTAGTCTTGGTTACAATAAATTCTCCGGCCATTGTATTTTCAAAAATTCCAGAAAATTTAAATTTAAACCAAAACTAATTTAATTAATTATTTCTAATTAATCAAAATTTTAAAATAACCCCTTTTTACTAATTCAACAAACTCGAACACTTTTAATTCAAGAACCCTAATTGTTAACCTTCGAAAATCTTTTACTAAAAACTAAAAGAAACCAATTGTTGACCAACTAATCTCTAAAGAGGAACTCTGCTAACAATTGAAAAACTATCGAAGTGGTTAAATTCAGAATTCAAAAAGACTTTTTCAAAAACCATCGAAAGATTTTAGCTTTAAAAACCAAAAACTATCGAACTATATTTTCTGAAAACCATCGAGGATTTTAAGTAGTGAAAAAATTAAATCCCTTCGATAGATTTCTCTTTTAATTTCAAAAACTATCGAGAAATTCCTTCGATAGTTTTCATTTCTTTTCCAAAAACTATCGAATATTGCTTTCGATAGATTTTATCCAGTACTTAGAAAAACTATCGAATTTCCTGTTTCGATATATTTTTGCTTCTTCAGTTAATTTTCAAACATGTTCTTGTTTTAAAAATGAATTGATCTTTTTCTTATTTTCTGTCAACTAAAAATCTGTTTTAGATCACCAATTTTCACCAAAAATTCAAAGCCAACAGAAAATTCACAATTTTCTTAGAATAAAATCGACTAAATATCATCAAATGATATTATTCAATTAAAATCCAATAAATTATGCTACATTAATCTACAATGTTTAAAACAAAGTAAATCAATTCAAATTAAATAAATGCTGAAATATTTAGAACAAATATTATCACTTAAATAATTTTAGAATTATTAACTAGTTAAATGCCAGAAGATATATCATCCATAAATCTGACATAAAATTAGTACAGTAATTCTAACTTATGAGAATTGCTCCTGAAAATAAATTCACGAGTCCTAAGGATATAGAAATTCTTAAACTCATGTATTTACTAGGACTATCTTGCAGTTACTGACTTCTAATCAAAATCAATTAGAAAGATTTAACATCCCAAGTTCACCAACCAGCTTAGAAAAAGTGGATTCATCAAGCGGTTTAGTAAAGATGTCTGCAATTTGTTCCTCTGTGGGTACAAAGTGTAACTCCACAGTTCCATTCATGACATGCTCTCGAATAAAATGATACCTGATGTCGATGTGCTTCATCCTCGAGTGTTGCACTGGGTTGTTGGAGATTGCTATGGCACTTGTGTTGTCGCAGAATATTGGAATCTTAGTCAACAAAAGCCCATAGTCACGGAGTTGGTTCCTCATCCACAAGATTTGAGCACAACAGCTACCAACAGCTATGTATTCAGCTTCAGCTGTTGATGTGGACACTGAGTGTTGCTTCTTGCTATACCAAGAAACTAACCTTCTTCCAAGAAACTGACAGCCTCCTGAAGTACTCTTCCGATCAATCTTACAACCTGCAAAATCTGAGTCTGTATATCCAATAAGATCAAATCATGTATCTTTAGGGTACCAAATTCCAAGATTTGGGGTTCCCTTAAGATATCTAAATATTCGCTTAACAGCTATTAGATGAGATTCTTTGGGATCAGACTGAAACCTAACACACAAGCATGTTGCAAACATTATATCTGGTCTACTTGCAGTGAGATATAGTAAGGAGCCTATCATACCTATGTAGCTTGTGATGTCAACCTTCTTACCAGTTTCATCCTTATCAAGCTTAGTGGCAGTCGGCATTGGAGTCTTTGTTGTAGATGAGTCTTCCATTTGATACTTCTTCAGAAGATCTTTGATGTACTTGGACTGGCAAATGAATATTCCATATATCCTTTGATACACTTGTAGTCCAAGAAAGAATGACAATTCACCCATCATGTTCATTTCATATCGACATATACTTGCACCAATATCAAATCATTTTTGTGCTTTTCGTAAAAGAGAGTTTTATCTACGACACCTCTTGTAAAGTTATTTTGAAGTAAAAATTCAGAGAGAGTGTCATACCATGTCCTTGGAGCTTGTTTGAGTCCATAGAGAGCTTTGAATAGAAAGAACACAAAGTCTGCCAGTTTTGAATCCTCAAACCCTGGAGGTTGTTCCACATACACTTCTTCTTCTAGCTCCCCATTCAGAAAAGCACTCTTCACATCCATTTGATATACCTTGTAATTGGAATGTGCTGCGAATGCCAGAAACATTCTGATGGCCTCAAGTCTTGCTACTGGTGCATAGGTTTCATCATAGTCTATACCCTCTTCTTGATAGTAACATTTAGCAACCAACTGGCTTTGTTTCTCGTTACAATGTCATCTTCATCCAACTTATTTCTGAATACCCATCTTGTTCCTATAACAGATTTTCCTTTAGGCCTGGGTACCAGCTTCCAAACTTTCTGCCTTTCAAACTGATTGAGTTCATCTTGCATTGGAATTACCCAATCTGGATCATCAAGGGCATCTTCAACTTTCTTAGGTTCTATTTCTGAAAGAAACCCAAAATAGTGACATTCATTTTGTGATGTCCTTCTAGTTCTCACTCATGTGTCTGGATCACCCATGATCAAGTGAAAGGGATGATCTCTATTCCATACCCTTTGTCTTGGCAGATGCGATCTTGATGATTCTCCTTGTTCAAAATTTTGTGGAGTGTGACTAGTTGATCCTTCTCCTGCTCCCCCTGAGTTGTTGCTCGTATGATCTGTTGACCCTGTTGATTGACTAGTGGATCCAGTAGTAGTTTGAGTATCTCCACCACTGTCATCACTTGGTCCAGAATCATTATCATTATCATTATTATTAATAACGGGAACAACTTCAGGTTCTACTTCAATGTCAGAGAGATCTCCTGATAGATTTTCAAAAACCAAGGATTCAGAGTTCTCTCTAGTTTGCAGGCCTGGTCTTTTGGTGTCATCAAATGTTACATTAAGGCTTTCCAACACCTTCTTGTCTTCAATCACATACACCCTGTAAGCTTTAGATTCCAGAGAATAGCCCAGAAAAATGTCTTCATCTGCTTTGGCATCAAACTTGCCTAAATGTTCTCCATCTTTTAGTACAAAGCACTTTGCACCAAACACATGAAAGTACTTCAGTGTTGGTTTCTTGTTGGCCATTAACTCATACGGAGTCTTTTCATGATCTTTGTTAATCAGGGTTCGATTCTGAGTGTAGCAAGCTGTATTCACTACTTCAGCCCAAAAGTAAGTGGGAAGTTTTGATTCCTTGCTGCTTCAACCAAGGTTCTGTTCTTCCTTTCCACTACTTCATTTTGTTGAGGAGTTCTTGGTGCTGAATACTGTCTTGATATTCCTTTCTCTGAGCAGAAATCATTAAGAACTGTTAGGTCCAAAGTATCGTAGAAGGGGGGGGGGGGTTGACTACGATACCTACAAATAATTCAATTTCGTTCGCGGATTAATCATTCAGTTCTATAACGAAATCAAACACACCAAATGTAACACCCCCAGATCCGGGGTCAGGAATCTGGGTTGTCACGCTCCATCAATTATACAATACCTGCTTTACTTAAAACATTCTAATAATATAACTCCAAAAGACCCCAATCACTTACGCACACACGCACAAGTTATAGCCTTGGAAATGAGCAACAATAAGTAACATTTGTTATTACAAATCAAATGTACTATCCAGGATCTCATCTATCATTTACAACCTCTACCTGAAGTTAAAATAATAGACCTCACAATTCTATACAAGGTTTAATAATACAACCTACTCGAAAACAATTCTCACTAATACAGTCTGCAACTATTCTGCTCACACCGGCAGTATCCATCCTGCTGAACTAACTCAAGGGTGGTCTCTCCATTCCCTTGCTCTCGCAACACGAGGTGAATCGGCAACGTTTTCTTCATGCTGAAAAGTTTAATAAAGCAAGAATGAGCTAATAGCGCTCAGCAAGAAATCTATCCCAATTTAAATCTTTAAAACTTTAAGGAAGATAATCCATATGGGACCCATATTTAAAAACTACTAGGGTTCGACCCCCAAAATAGTATACCGTTCAAAATACCTTATGACTTATAATCATACTCAATTACTTTTCGTAAATCATTTAGAAATCCTTGGTATCGATATAATGAACCAAGATTCAAAACATATCTTTATAACCACATGCTACGCATTAAACGGATAAAATACTAGTATAACATAAAAGATGAAGTTACGAGGAAAATTAATATAATGATTCCGTAACCCAAAATCCACTTATGCATATATAATCTGAGTAAGGTTTCATCATAGTTATAACTCATAAAATAAAAGATGAAGTTGCAAGGATTTATTGTAACTTCATTTTTGAACTTTTTTCAAATTCCCTGCCAACATGATCGGTAAACCTTTCAATACATGTTGCAGAATTATCCATAACTGGATGATGAACTAATACTGGAGCATTGTCACGCAGAAGCCACAACCTTTACGATGATCAGTCGTACGTTGTGCATCTCACAATTTGTTTCTCTACATGTAGAAGGAAGAACCGACGGATTTACTTGTCCACCGCCCTCTGGAACCACCCGGCCAACGGTTGGGCCATTGATGGACCGGCGCCACTCAGCCACTTACTCGGCTCCTAGTTCGAATAAAATCCATGACTCTGAAACGTAAAGTTCGTCCTCCTTTCCCCAAGTATATTACGCGTTGATAGGACTCCACAAAGTAGTCGTATCTAATTGGAAAGGAAAATTTACCAATATTTCCCAAGCTATTGCTTGTTAATGGATATCGACTTGTTCCATCAATTTACTCCTCGATCGTTGAGGTAGTAACACAACATTTGACTTGCAGCAATTAAATTGCTCAGAGAAAATATCTGTCCCCTGACAGTTTTGAGTTGAGAGTTTAAAATGAGTAGCAGTCACTTAATTCAGGTTTCCCATATTCTGGATAGTTGAGCGAGTATTTAAATCATCTTCAAAAAGATAGATTCAAATGAAAAACCGTGTTTTGGGAACCTCTCCTTGATTTAAAATAATTAATAATACAGCTTAGAATATCCTTCATAAATGTTGAAGGTCAAGAATAAATTTAAATAATACAACTCAATTTAAAAATGTGTTAAAATTATTTAATAAATAATCAAATAATATTTATTAAATAAATAAACTTTAAATGAATATTCAAAAATAATATTCATTAAATAAATAGTGATTAAATGAATATTCAAAATAATAATCATTAAATAAATAAACCTTGAATGAATATTCAAAATAATATTCATTAAATAAATAATGATTAAATGAATATTCAAAATAATATTCATTAAATAAATAATGATTAAATGAATATTCAAAATGATATTCATTAAATAAATAAGGATTAAATGAATATTCAAAATAATATTCATTAAATAAATAAGCCTTAAATGAATATTTAAAAATAATATTCATTAAATAAATAATCATCGAATAATAGTTACCCGATATCTTTATCGGAAAAATAATCTTTAACATATACAGAAAATATAATTACTTCCGACCTAAAGAATAAAAATCATACGCCCTTTACCTAGGGCATTTATAAAAACCTGGCTTCTAACTAATATCTCATATCTAGCTTAGAAGCCCATAATCAAATCATAACATCGAGTATCACTATATATAGTCATTCGAAGACAAGCATGCAATTTATATATCGCAATGTACTTGGGAATAAAACATGCATACCTCGCATTTGCATATCATATATGAAAGCAGTTTATTATCACAACAACAGTAAACATAGGTTTCGAAAACTTGCATGCATCTATCATATGCATATATTTCTTCTCAACAATTTTAATGTCATCACATCTATATACGACGTGAGGTTTGAAAGCATGCATAATACCATAAGCATATAGTTCATCTCAACAATTTTATACCATCACATCTATATACGATGTGAGGTTTGAAAGCATGCATAATACATATCACATGCATCATCAGAATATTATAACTTAAAATAAAGCATGGAATGAGAAAACTTGCCTCGGGTCCTTGGTTGTTAGGGGTTCGAGAACTTGCCGGGAAATCTATAAACAAAGAAATACCCGATCAGTCCCCTGGCTTAATCATTTAAAGTGCATTTAACTTAAGCACTAACGTTCTATTAATGTAAAGCATAATGTAACATAAGATGTAAAAGAGATAACTACAACTCAACAAAGGACAAGACAGACAACAATATTAACAGAAGCACGGGAATCCAGAATCAAAGAAGAAAAGGTAAACTCAAAAAATCAAAATACGTTATGTATTCTTGAAGTCCGTAAACAGGTCACAGAAAGAAGTTCATGAAAATGTTCAAGCCTCAGTGACAGCAAAAGAAACAAGACTTTCAAGACGACAGAAGTATGTGAATGATTTAGGGTTAAGTACCACGGGATTCCAGTGATTTAATTGAAGCAACCAGAACGACAAGGGACGTATCAGCAGCATTGAATTGAAGACATAAAAGAAGAATTGATCAAGTGTTATTCATCTGTGAACCAGACCAGTTGCACTAGGTGACGGCACTAAAAAGATTAAGTTGTTTTATCGTCTCAAAAGAAAGTGATACAGTCTATTACTTAAACACCCAGGAGCTCAGTGGAATCATTAAATGAGTTAAAAAGACAAGAAAATGGTTCGATAGTTTTTCTATTTAGAAAACTATCGAATGGAATGAAAAGTGATTTAAAGAAAACCAAATTAAATCAATTTGGCATTCGATAGTTTTGTTTTAAAAACTATCGAATGGTAAAATGATTTATTTCATTCGATGGTTTTTAAATGTGGGAGCAGGTGGAAAGTTTGCTTGTTGTCAGGTTGATTTTGAAGATGGACGGCCAAGATTGTTTTTACAAGTTTGGTTCGATAGTTTTCAGAAACTAAGTCTACAATTACTAAGAGAGAGGCAGTGTCTTCCTCAGTCGAGTTATATCATAGAAGCAATTACTGAGAGAGAGGAAAAGCGAGAGAGAAAATACTAAGAACATTAATTCTGCTGGAACTCTATCATTGTATTGGTTGTGTATAACTTAGAACTCATTGAAGCTAATCTACGGATTAGAAATTGTAGCACCCTTCGAGGTTTATATTTATAAAAAGATATATTCCCCGAAACTTGGTTTGGTTTGGTGTGTTTGATTTCGTTATAGAACTGAATGAATTATCCGCGAACAAAATTAAATTATTTGTGAGTATCGTATTCAACCTCCCCCCCCCCCTCTACGATACTTTGGACCTAACAATTGGTATCAGAGCTACTTGATTGATATACAAATCAGATCCGGTGAATGAGACCAAAATCAAACGTAGCGTGAAAATTCGAAGCAAATTTTTTAACTTTCAAAATTTTTCATTTAATTGGAATTTCTTGAATTTTAAACAATTTGAAATTTTCAGAAACCATGAGTGCTCCAAAGACAACCGCTGGTATTAAAGTTCCCCCGTTTACTAGAGATGATTTCGGTTTGTGGAAGATGAAGATGTTGTTATTTATCAAGGCATCTAATCCGTTGTATATTGGCATTTTAGAAAACGAACCGTTTGTACCAATGAAACCAGTTAGTGAATCTACAGCTCCTGATGGTAGCAGGATTCCTTCAGGCACCCAACCTAAGGATATTACTGAGTATACAGATTCTGACAAAGAACTGATTCGATTGGACACCGGTTTAATGTTGATATTGGCGGACTCCGCAGACAAGGAAATGAGCTATCAGTTGATGAACTGTACAAGCGGGAAACATATGTGGGATACCATTAACTTGATAATGGAAGGAACTGAAGACGTGCAGGAAAACAGATTGGACATCCTGACTTCTCAATACGAAGCGTTTAGGTCTCTGCTAGGAGAAAGTATAACTCGGGTCTTTGATAAATATACTAAGCTTCTCAATGAATTGGCAATGAAAGGAAAGACCTATCCATTGAGAGAATCAAACGGGAAGTTCATGATGACGCTGCCCCATCATGTAGAACACAAGTCATCATCCATAAGGGAAAGAATTGACTTCACAAAGATGTCATTAGAGATTATCTATGACAAGTTGAAGACCTATGAGATGGAACAGGAACAGAGAGTGATAATCTACGGATCAGGGACAGTGGAAAGCAAGCACAATGCACTTGTGAGATCAGCAGCACTTGTAGTGGATGAACCAACAATTTCTGAGATTCAGGTTCAAACCCCTAGAGCTGGAAAGGAGGTAATAATAGAAGCTGAAATGGATTCTATGAATCTGGGTGTTGATGAAAGTGTTTACTACACCCTAGAAGATCTTGAGCAAATGGAAGACAAAACCATGGCGTACTTAGCTGCAAAGTTTAGCCACATTCGTTTCAAGAGAAACCCTAAGTACAAGTTCAAGGGTTCAACCAACAGATTCCAGAAGAGCAAGTATACACCTAGTACAGGCTCTACGGGAGGCTACAAGACTGGCATGATTGATAGAAGCAAATCAAGATGCTACAACTGCAATGAGTTAGGGCATTTCGCCACTGAATGCCGGAAGCCTCGTCAAGCAAGAGACATGAAAGATGTCTATGTAAAGAAAGATTCTTATGAGGATTTGAAGAAGGAGAATGCCAAGCTGAAACAACAACTGGAGGCATTGTCTGGAAAGTAGAAAGGGAAAGCTTACATAGAAGAGGGAAAGCACTGGGATGATACTGATTCGGATGAAGAGGAAGAGTATGTAAATGTTGCCCTAATGGCTGACTCTTCAGAGGAATCACGTCAATCATCTCAGGTACCTATCTTAACTACAATTGATCTGTCTAACTCTGAGTACAAGAAAACAGTGCAAGATCTTAGTGTAGAATTGTTTAATGTACACACAAGCATGCTAGCATCTGAAATGGAGAATGCTAAACTAGTTCTTAAGATTAAAAATCTATAATCTAAAAATGAAGAACTAGAGCTTGTAGCTGTCATAATAGAAGATCTTAAGCAAAAGAATGCGTACTTAGAGAACAAGATTAAGTGTAATGATGAGATAGAGACTATCCTCAGGAAGCAGATTTCAGAGTTAGATCTGAAGCTGAATGCTTTTAAGAATTCCGCTCTAATTGCTAAGGAGATCATTGATACTCAGGCCATAGTGAATAAAACTGCTATAGGATTTGACTATAACAAGAAAGCTGGTAAGAAGATTTTGGAATTCCCTGTGACACCTTCAGATGTCAAAAGGAATACTCCACATGTTCTTAAGAATGTTGATTGTCCAGTTTTTGTTAAGCCTTTTCCACCACTTTTTCATGAGGATGATCTTTTCATAAGACAAGAATTGCTTGAGGAGGATTTGTTGAAGGTTAAAGAGGTAAAGACTAAGATACCTAAAACTGAAATAGGTGACTTAGTTGACAGTGTTAAAAAGAACAGGAATGGGAAAAAGAAGGTTGTTAATCAGAATATTGTTTCTTCTTCTCCCATTGCATCTAGGAAGTTGTGCACCAATTGTAATTCTGCTGGACACCTTACACATGCATGTAAAAATGTTAAAGTAGAAACTACTAATACTTCTGCAATGCATAACATGTCTGAAATGCCTGATGATCATAGACCCTGTGGTAAGAAAGAGTGTTTGCTATGTACATACAACATCATGCATGCTTATTTTAAGTTGATGAATGCATCTGGTAGCAATAGTACTGATAATGTTGAATCCACGGATGATATGAAAATCAGACAGAGTAAGAATAAATTGAATGTTACTCTTGTTAAATCTTCTAAACCTTCAGGACCCAAACAATTTTGGGTACCAAAGTCCGCTTAATCAATCTGTGATTGCAGGGTAAGGTTAAAAGCTCAAAGGTCATGTGGATTCTAGATAGTGGTTGTTCTAGACACATGACTGGTGAAGAGTCCCTGCTTATAGAGGTGGTTAAGAAGACCGGCCTGATTGTAACCTTTGGAGATGACAGCAAAGGATTCACTACGGGATATGGTAAATTGAAAGCTGGAAATGTCATCATTGAGAACATCTCTCTTGTTGAAGGATTGAAGCACAATCTTCTAAGCATCATTCAGTTCTGTGATAAAGGCTACAATGTAGATTTCAGAAAGGACAAGTGCTTGATCACCAACAGGAAGGATGAGAAGCTTACTCTACTGGGAGTGAGAAAAGGAAATTTGTTTATATCTGACTTAAGTTCTACCAGTGATGTAACACCCCCAGATCCGGGGTCAGGAATCTGGGTTGTCACGCTCCATCAATTATACAATACCTGCATTACTTACAACATTCTCATAATACAACTCCAAAGACCCCAATCACTTACGCACACACACACAAGTTATAGCCTTGGAAATGAGCAACAATAATCAACATTTGTTATTACAACCCAAATGTACTATCCTGGATCTCATCTATTATTTATAACCTCTACCTAAAGTTACAATAATATACCTCACAATTCTATACAAGGTTTAGTAATACAAACCCACTCAAAATAACTCCCACTAATTCAAGCTGCAACTATTCTGCTCACAGTGACAGTATCCATCATGCATCAACTAACTCCAGGGTGGTCTCTCCATTCCCTTGCTCTCGTAACACGAGGTGGATTCGGCAATGTTTTCCTCATGCTGAAATATTTAATAAAGCAAGAATGAGCTAATAGTGCTCAGCAAGAAATCTATCCCAGTTTAAATCTTTAAACCTTTTAGGGAGATAATCCATAAGGGATCAAAGCTTTTATCACTACTAGGGTCTAACCCCAAAATAGTATACCGTTTAAAATACCGTATGACTTATAATCATACTCATATACTCTTGGTAATCATTTGGAAATCCTTGGTATCAATATGATAAACCAAGTCTCAAACATATCTTTTAAAATAGATATTAATATTGGAATCAAGGCTTAAAGCCTATCCATTGATTCAAAATACTATACAGTTCAATATACTGTATAACCACATGATACGCATTAAACGGATAAAATACTAGTATAACATAAAAGATGAAGTTACAAGGATTTATTGTAACTACAGTTTAATAACAACAATTACCCAATCACTCTTTCAACAATCAACATCAGCCTCCAAGCTGTTTCAATATCAATCAATCTTAACAGTTCAATCTGTTGTAGAGATAACACAATTAGTCACTCTATTTATTAACAGCATTATCTGAAACAATTCACTTTTAAAACATTTTCATTATTATCTTATCCGAGGGACTGGGACTTTCAAGCCACTGGATATGATTAAACGATGATCAGTCGCTTCAATCATGTCCTTCCGAGGGACCTTTTTACTACTAGTAGATGGACAAGAACACTTTCCGAACTTGACCAGGCCAAGAACACTTTTCGAACCTGACCATGACAAGAACACTTTTCGAACTTGTCTTGATGATGCAAGAACACTTTTCGAACTTGTAAATCATCCTTTGGCAGCACATGGGCCAGAAATAAAATGGCTGGACCGACTAGATACGGTCACTTACGCTGGATTACCGCATATCCGGTATTCTCAATCCGCAGTAACGACATTCAAGTCGACCACAATCTAGTTGCAATAGTACACTGACCAATCCGGTCACATCTGCTAGGGCATCATATACAATGATCCCTGCACTAACAAGCCCCATTAATAACAAGAAAAATCTTTACTCATATAATGTTCGAAGGAACAATCTTCGAACTATGATAACTATTACCAACAAAATACTTAGTTCATCTCTGTATCATTCATTTGAGTCCACTTCACTTAATTACACTTCCCTATTCTAGGGATTCACAAGTCCTTATACATATATATTACTTAGGGTAGCCATGCCTACCTCAAAATATTCCTCAACTCATATTTAGTTTATGCATATATATATATATATATATATAGAGGGCTACTCTAATGAGACCCCTTCTTATTGTGAGAACTGCATGCTGGGCCATAAATTAAGCCCATCGTTACATCACTGTCCCTTCTTCCTTCTTCCACCACGACACCATTCATCATCACCATCATAATTCCCAGTCAATTTCTCACCAAAACCATCACCATTCAACAACCACCAGTCCACCACATCTATATTAACCGTCACCATCATCTTTATCGCCACCATCACAACAACCACCAGTCCACCACCACCGTCACTACATCGCAATCACCACCCCCTACTACAATGTTGACAACCCACAATTATCAATAAACCACAACCACCACTAATACACCCCCGATCAATATACTACTACTACATCACCAGACTGCCACAATCACCACAACCAGAATCACTAAATTCATGAAATCCATAAAATAAAAATCACCAACATCATAACCACTACTTCCAGAATCATCAAATTAAGAAATTTTTAAATCACCAAAATTTAAACTAACATCACCGATTTCTGTTCATAAATCGTAAAATATACATACACAAATCACCAAATAAAAAGGTGATTTATACACAAATCACCAAATAAAAAGGAGATTTATATTTTTTTCAAAAGGTGACTGGTCATTAAAAAAGGTGATTTTGAAACCTTCTTCGGACTCTTCTTCGTCACTCACACTCGAACTTTTCTTCGGACTCTTCGTCTTCTCCTCCGGCGCCGGAGCGTCGGGATCTGCAAACCTTCAGAACAAAAAAAAAACTCTTACAGTTTCATCATTAACAAGAAAAGAGTAGTGGGTTGTGTGTAATGTAGATACTTGTATCTATGTGTGTGTAGTGTTGAGAGAGAGAAGATGGATACAGAAGGATGAAAGTGGGTGTGAAGATCTGTCGGCACTTGGAGACATAAATTTATGTGTAGAGAGAGAGAGAGAGCGAGAGAAAGAGAGAGAGAGGTGAGAGAGGGTGAAAAATGGATAGATCGGGAAGTGGGTGGATGAGTGATGTGAGGAGAGAGAAATAATTATTCTTTAAAGATATGTGTGTTTATTTGTGGTCCAGATTAAAAGTAGTTTTAAAATTAAGTGGCTGAGATTTAGTCTCAGTTCTCATTTTAACATAGGGTCTCATTTGATCACTTGCCTATATATATATATATATATATATATATATATATAAGTATATACACTTTATCACGAGCAATAATACAGCTTAGAATATCCTTCGTAAATATTGAAGGTCAAGGATTAACTCTAAATAATATAACTCATTTTAAAATGGGTTAAAAGTATTTAATAAATAATCGAGTAATATTTATTAAATAAATAAACTTTAAATGAATATTCGAAAATAATATTCATTAAATAAATAATGACTGAATGAATATTCAAAATAATATTCATTAATTAAATAACCTTGAATGAATATTTAAAAAATAATATTCATTAAATAAATAATGACTGAATGAATATTCAAAATAATATTCATTAAATAAATAAGGATTAAATGAATATTCAAAATAATATTCATTGAATAAATAATCATAAAGCAAGTATCACAATATACTTTCGAAAACAGTTATGCCTTCCATTAGCATATATAACGGAAATAGTCTTCAAATAGTATTTCTCGACTGAGATAATACTCAAATAACATTCCTTGAAAGATATAGTAAGCAAATATCATTCCTCGAATGATATCATACTCGAATAACAATCCTCAAAGTACATAGTATTCTGCCGATGGAATCCCTCCGGGTTTCCACGGCTATCTACATATCTCAAAATACCGACTCCCGATTTAGAGTCGAAAACAATGAATATGCTCTTATATTTAGAGCTACCAAGTAAACCGGTTCATAACTACTTAACTCAAAAGATTTTATATAATCCAAAGGTCAAATCCATTTCAACAATAAATAAGATATATCGCAAAACTGTCTAAATTTATACATGGCAAAAGCAGTATTATATAGTCAATACTTCAAAGTATAGATTTAGAAACTTGCATGCATCTATCATATGCATATATTTCATCTCAACAATTTTAATGCCATCACATCTATATACGACGTGAGGTTTGAAAGCATGCATAATACCATATGCATATAGTTCATCAAAATATTATAACTTAAAATAAAGCATGGAATGAGAAAACTTGCCTGGAAATCCCGTAGTAGCAATAAGTCTTAGGTTGGTCCAGTAATCTAGAATCAACACAAGGTTCAAGATTAATAACTTAAACGCTTTC
Source organism: Heracleum sosnowskyi (assembly GCA_030848705.1). NCBI lineage: Eukaryota > Viridiplantae > Streptophyta > Magnoliopsida > Apiales > Apiaceae > Heracleum > Heracleum sosnowskyi. The sequence continues at coordinate 139,936,243 of CM061237.1, forward strand.
ACCATACTAGGTATATACTAACTCAAGTACAAGTCCATTTTCAAGTTAACTCCTTAAGAACTTCTACTCGAGCATGCTCGCTCACACATTTTTATAAAATTGAAATATAATCCTTTTAACACGAAATCTTTTCGAGGGTCTTCCTAAACATACCTCGCATGTTATCACAAAGTTTTACATTCTATTATGACCTCTAAGTGGTTCGATCATAACCTCAAAGTTGACTAAGTGGCACGGTTTGGTTTTACGAAACATCCTTTATTAAAACACTTGTTTCTCCTAAACCGTAAATCGGATTCACATGATCTTCGCACCAAAACGAACCTTGAACTAAGGCCTACACAAACAGGGGCCGTGGTGATCTTGGGCAGAAGTTACCAAGTTCGAATATCATAAGCAAAACAAGGTTAAGGAAATTCGGGCATTATAACGGCTATGTTTTAACGATTCCAAAGTTTAATCATAAACTTTACATAATCAATCCAACCAAATCACCAAGTCAAATCATCAACATCATTACTAACCCATAATGATCTTCAACCAGTCAAAACCAACATCTACTTGCTTATCATCAAATCAACATCAAACTTTCATCAAAATCACTTAATCATCCTTATAATCAAACTAACTAAACTATACTTAAAACTAACCATATTAATCAATTTATAACTAAGGGTTTCAAGAGTTTATACCTTCCTTGATGCTTCATATACACTAACAATAGTTTATAATCCTTCCTTGAGCTTTGAACAAACCTTAACAAGCTTAATCCTTAAGAAACAAAATCAAGAATCATGAAAAGTTACTATTCATCCTCATCTTGTAAAATCCATAACAAATCTAAAAATAAGAGTTCGGTGCTAAGATTTTTACCGGACCTTGTTCTCTTCATAAGATTTCTTTTGAGTTATAGATCGTCAAATTTGAAGCTTCCTAGCTAGGGTTTTGAGCCCCATCTTTCCGCTAGACAGAAACTGGACAGATTGGGTTCTCCAACTTGGGGAAGAGATTTGGCTAGGCTACACTCCTTTGTTGACTATGAAATTTTGAACGAATGTTACCCATGGAGTGGAGAAGCTATGGTTAACATTTGGTGATTTTAGGACAAGTAGATTTGGAGTTACGAATTTTTCTTTTCTCCTTGTGCAAGCTGAGCAGAAATCTGGGAAGAAAAGGGGAGAGTATTTTTCTTGCCTTGGTTGATTTGTTGATAGAAAATAAGATATTTTGTATGAAAGTGATGAGTCATAGCCCTTGTTTCCCATCATTGGACACTTGTCATGCATGCAAGGGTTGAAATAAAGTAGCTTTACTGGTTCGTTTCCTTCACCGCTTAATCTCGTTGAACGTTCGCAGGGATTTCTTAAGTGTTCTATCGAAGTAGTTTACCGTAAACGTTCTTGATATATTAATACCTTTATTAAATCCATAGCCATGGAATTGATAATATAAAATCCTCCAATATATTTAAATAATGATTAATCCATCAGTAATAGGTGAAATTTCGGAGAAAACAGAAAATGCTCTTTTTCTGATTCTGACAGCTTTTGCATTCCTTTATTTTCATAGTAGATCACTAATACGACTTCGAAAGTTCATTATCCCGACTCGTACATAGGGTGGTCTGAAAATCTTTTTCGGTTCAGAAATTTACTATTCATCAAATAACAAAAAAAAATTTAACTAAGTCCAAAATTTGGGGTTATTACAGTCTCCCCTACTTAAAAGGATTCTGTCCCGGAATCTAGGAAAATAGTTGAGGTTACTCTTTCAATATAGAAATCTCCAGTTTCCAGGTTGACTCTTCAACCCTCTGGTCTCATTACAACACTTACCGTAACTTTGGTTGTCTGAAATGTTTCTTTCGGTCGGTCCGTCGGTCTGCGGTTAACGATCTCTTGCTGATAACTCTTCGGTTAACGATCTCTTGCTGATAACAAAATATGAGTAGACTCATTTGATCCATCAATTATAGCTCAATTGACGTCATAGCCCGACTTGATTCTTGTTGATCCTATCACAGAATCCATTATAGTTAAATTACATTCCTAATCAGGAATCTCTATTAACTGTGATAGTCAACTAGGTCTTTGTTCTGCCTTCATTTTCTGACATATCCAATATTTGTTTACCAATCGATAAATCCTTTTATTTATCCGACCACTTATAACATTTCCTTAACTTTCTTTACCTTTTTGTACTCTCGGTGTAGCAGTCTCTTTATGACAGATCTTTATTCCTTAATTCATTCTGGATCATTCAGGACCTTTAAATAATCCTTTATGTTCTCGTGACTTCAAACTTCATCCTTTCAGTTCTTCTTATTAGTCATTCCGAAGATTTAGCATCTTTCATTTCTTGAACATTTGGAATCCCAACTTGGTAAAATATACCTTATGATTCCTGGAAATTTTCTCACATTTCCCGATCCATTCAACCTTTTCAGTCTTTCGAGTAAGTCTGGTCAGTGGGGCTGCTATCTTAGCAAAATCTTGTACACATCTTCGGTAATATCCGACTAAATCCACAAAATTACTCACCTCGGTTGGTGTGGTTGGTCTTTCCTAGTTTGAAACGTCTCCTATCTTTGCAGGGTCAACCAGTACTCCTTAACTGTTGACCACATGTCCTAAAATTGTACTTCCTTTAACCAAAACTCGCACTTTGAGAACTTGGCATATAACTTTTCTCTCCTCGGTGCTTCTAACACGATCCTCAAATGTTCTGCATGTTCTTCCTCGGTCTTAGAGGTAAACCTAAATATTGCCGATGTCACTATGACATACTTATCCATATACTTCTTGAAAAGTCGATTCAGCACGTCCATGAAAGCTGCAAGGGCATTCGTCAGCCCAAACGACATTACTAAAAACTCGTAGTGTCCATACTTGGTGCGAAACGCAGTCTTGGGTACGTCCTCAGGTTTAATATTCAACTGGTGGTATCCCGTTCTCAAATCAATCTTCGAGAACTTAACTGCATCATGCAACCGATCGAACAAATCACCGATTCTTGGCAGGGGTATTCATTCTTAATAGTTAGCCTATTTAGCTCCCGATACGCTATGCACAGCCTCATGATGTCGTTCTTTTTCTTCACCAATAACACGGGTGCATCCCACGGTGACGCACGTGATCTTATCATTCATTTCTCTAACCATTCCTACCATGGAGAAACTAATTTCTTCATCTTGACCGGAGCTAGTCGGTACGGGGCCTTCGATACTGGCGCCATTCGTGGAGCTAATTCTATATCAACTCTATTTCTCTATCGGGTGGTAACCCTGGGAGATCTTTTTTTGGAAATACATCCTCGAATTCGTTGATGACGGGGATATTCCGCATACTAGGTGTTTCCCGTTTCGTATCCATCACAGTCGCTAAACAAGTTTCATCTTCTTGGAGGTCAAACGTTTCCTCGTCCGACAATCTAAATTCTTACTTCCTTTCTTTCTCAATCTATTCGCGTTTCATATTCTATTTTCTTTATGCCCATTTCTTTCTCGTCCACTTTGCTTCCATTTCTATCATAGTCGTTTCATTAACCAAGGTAACATAATCAGTCGTTTCGAGCACTTCGTTATTCTGAATTCGCATCATGCGAAACAAACCTTGGCAATTTCCGTAAACTTCGATTCATAGTTGTCGTACTCATTTATCTTGGCTCTCAGCTTCAACACTCTCCTTTTTCCAAATACTAAGGAAAATACTTGCATGGTACCAAGAATACTTCAAGCAACAGAATGCTTTATGTATATATATAAAAAAAACTTTGTAAAAATTCTCGATGAGGGGGGGGGGCAACCTGGTTAGGTCTCAATCAAATTATCGTTTGAAAATCTTCCCACCATACTTCACTGCATACAAATGCATCGTGAATTCACTTATATAAATTTGACCGAAATTTGACCAAAATTTGAACTTAGGGATACAATAACTAGTTCATTTCAATAAACATTAACAACTAGCTGAACAAAATTTGCTAGTTCGATTAGTTTGGGATGCAGCATCTAGCTAGGATGATTAGCTAGATTTTCATCATATCATTAAAATTTCAACTAGTTAGAACAATTAACTAGTCACTCATTATGGCACATACAATTAGCCATTTTCAATCTACTAGTACAGAATCTCGACATTGTAGCCAAAGAAAGAAAGAAAACAACATTTTGACTACTCGGATAATGAATTGAAAAGAAGAGTAAATAAGTTTAGGATGAACAAGGTAATTATAACCTTTGAATAGAATATAAGGTTTGAATAGATGGTTCTTGGTATCGGGACAATCGATAACCTCCCATCAAATATTTCTCATCAGTGAAACGGTCCACCCAAAGGGGCCTCCTGTTCGCACAAAAACACACAAGCGTACGCGGTCACAAGTAATACAGGATTAAGTAGAGTTCGTTCCCACAGAGACTGCTTTGGTTATAATAGTTTAGCACCTATGCAACAATGTATGGCTATTGTTCAATGCTAAGACAATTAACAAGTTTGTGTTTTGATTAACTAATTTAACTACTTGACTTAACAAAATTATATTTAACTAAGAGATTGCTGATTAATTACTTATGAGAATAAACATGGGATCCTAACTTCATTAAATACTTCATTCAGAGTCTTTTGTCTTTAATCAATGCATGTGACAGTTGTGATAACTAATCGGATAACACGAAATTAGTACACGCTACCTTTCAGTATACGTATACCATACCACTTAAACATCCACAGATAGATAGAAGTTAAATGGACACCAGATATGCTTAGTCCCTATATGTCTATAGAGATTGAAAACATAGTGGTTGAATGAGCAGGTTATCTATTCAGATTACATAAGGTAGATGAAATGGTTAAAATCACCCACAAATTACGCATGATAATCATACATAAACTTATGCTAGCATGGCAAGTTCTAAATCCCTAAATCCACTTTCGCAATCAATAAGGATTAACAAACAATCATGAATGTTAGCTACGCATCCACAATGAATAAGCACAACCATGATAGGAAATCAATTCGCCACCACACACAGAGTATATAAAACAATTAACCACTAAACTCCATAAAAACTCTGTTAGAATCCCACGATAACGATTAGTTCATAATCAAACCGTTCATCATCGTGGGTTCTGATGAAAACATGATAATAATAAGTCTAGAGTACTGAATATAAGTGCTAGGGTTTAAGAAAGAACAAACAAAACCAACGAGAATCCAAAGTATCGCCTAATTTAGAAGAATACAAAGATTAGATGAAAACTAGGTCTTCGTAAATCAGCCGTCTTCTTGTTCTCCTCACCGGTAGACGGATATGTATGTATGTATAATGATATATATGAATGAATTCGTCCACCAATGATTCATATATGCCTTAGGGTTGACAAAAATCAGCATGTTTCCTTTTCTGACCAAAAAACTGCCATTTCCAGGATTCTTCACGCGCGGGCGCGCAGGGAGGCGCGGGCGCGCCTGGTTTTCTGTCCAGGAGGGCGCGGGCGCGCGTATGGAGGCGCGGGCGCGCCTGGAATTCTGTCCAGAATTCTTTTCTCTTCGCGTGGACTGTTTACTCGTCCAATTCTGACTTCTAGATCTCGAGATATGACCCAAACAGTGAATTATGTGCAGGTAGCCCAACAAATCCACAACTCTGCCAATTCTGTAGCTCTGCACATAATAACACAAAACACATCACAAACACCACACACTTGAGAACAAAACGATCAATTTAAGCCAATTTAGGACGATCCAAGTGGATATGAAATCCACTTATCACACCCCCAAACTTAAACCGATGCTAGTCCTCAAGCATAAACAGACTCACTATATATATATTATGCAATGCATGAATGCAACTAATATGAAAATGCAAACGATCCCCTCAAACTAACCATAACCAATCAACAAGCCAACATCTCAAGGAATGCAATCTTTCAAACAGTGTTCAACCAAATTCCCGTATACTAACCATACAAACACAGAAACGTGCGTGTGTGCAATGCTCATCAATATACTCCCAAACTAAACCAAGACCATATCCTATTCTTCACCAAAACAACCACAAGCTGATAAATAGAATGAACTCTAGACACAAGAAACCACATAAAGACACCTCAACCTCCACTTGAGTTAGACAGAAAATCATGCTTTATTACTACATACATGCTTATTTGACCGTGCAATGGCTGAGACCCCAAAAGGCTTATACAATAATACCCATGTAACGAGCTTTAGGTTAGTGGATCCCAGACCGGAAAAGTCTTAGGTCACTAGGCACAAAGTCCCCTAGAACTTAATTGCTCGAGTATTAAAGAGCTCAACCTGATCAATTCTGCATAAAACAACTAAACAACTCTTTTTTTTTCTCTTTTCTTTTTTTTTCTATATTTTCTTTTTCTTTTTTTTTATTTCGGAATGAGTGCACTTTGCCTTTTTCTCATCCCACCCTAGACTACTCATCTTTTCAATGAGCCGGCTACTAGCCATTTGACGCCTAGCCTTTATTGACAACTAGCATGAAATCCCTGGTTTCCCCCAAACTTAGACTTAAATGCTTCTTTCAATTTCAAGAGAATAGAAAACATTCTAAATATAAGCAAGTGGTTAAATTCTAACATCCAAACAAACATGGTCTGATCAAATTCAAAAGCAACCAATGAGACTTATGAAATTATTTTGTTTTTGGCATGCAAGTCAATTCATAGGAACTTAATCAGCCCTCTATCTATCACTATCACACTCCCATCAACATCGACTCACTAACCGAGAAATAGCCAAGTTCTAAGGGATCATGAAATATGCTATGCAAATGCAACTAAATGGACTCACATAATATATATAAACACTAATGCAAACAGAATGCTCTATATGACAATTATGCAAAGATATGAATGAAACTAACTAAATATGTAATATGAATCCTATATGAACACACACTAACATTCCTTAATTACCACCCCCAAACTTACAATATTCAATGTCCTCATTGAAGGTAATAACAAGGAAAGATGCAGAGATTACCTAATCATCAGCAGGACCACCCTCCTCGGGTGGTGTATCCGGTGGAGGATAAACAGAATCCTCTCCAAAGTCAGACCAAGCAACATCAACTCCAGTAGCTCTGAATGTAGTACTCAAAACTGCAAATAAAGAAATAAAAATAATACTAACTAATAGGACCACCACTTTCGTAGATGACACGATTGCATTGAGCATATGCAACAAGCCGTTAAACCCCTAGGCAGCCCTAGTAGGACGAGTTTTGTCTCGTGAGGGTTTATAGATGATATACCCACAAAATCAAATAATTTCAACCACCAAGTCTCTCGAACATGCAACATGTCATAATACTGCATATTCGCGTGGGTTGCCTCCCACGAAGCGCTTGTTTTACGTCAATAGCTTGACGTGATTCCATTCTCTCATTTAGTCGCAAGAACGGTGAACATCGACTCACGGTTCACCGTATTACCAACGTCATGCTTCAGCCACTGACCATTAATCTTGAACGCTTCGTCCGGAAACTTATGGAAAATCTCTACTGCATCATGCGGAAATGCTGATTTAACCATGATAGGCTCCAACCACCTCGACTTACGCTTTCCTGGAAAAAATCTGAAACGAGACTTGAAACGCATAACTAGCTGACCAGGCACAAATGAATGTTTCATCACTCCTCTTTCATGCTAGTCCTCAACCTTCTCCTTATATAGCCTGTTGCTCTCGTATACTTTACCATACCTCAATTTATCTTGTAGTGGTTGGAGTTCAAGTGTAGGAGCTTCTTCCATAGATGGTTTAAGTCGCTCCTGAGAATTGTTCAGCTCTGCTAATCCAAGAGCATCGAATGACGCATCAATTTTTCTTTTCCACGGAGGTGCATTCAACAACTGAAGTTGCTCTGCTCTTTCTTCGTCTTCGATCTCAGAATCCCCTATCAAGACTCTCTCCACTGTATCTGACTTCAGCGGTTGTTCAACCTCTGTATTGACGACAGAATCGACCATCTCCAATTTAAAGCACTCTTCTTCCTCAGTTGGAAATTTCATTGCCTTGAACACGTTAAAAGTGACCTTCTGATTTTGAACCCTCATTGTAAGCTCTCCTTTCTGCACATCGATCAAAGTTCGACCTGTAGCTAAGAACGGTCTTCCCAAGATAATAGGAATCTTCTTATCTTCCTCAAAGTCCAGAATAACAAAATCAGCAGGAAAAATGAGCTTATCCACTTTAACCAAAACATCCTCCACTATACCCCTTGGATATGTGATCGACCGATCAGTCAGCTGTAAGGACATATTTGTAGGTTTAGGCTCAGGAAGTCCAAGTTGCATGAAAACCGACAATGGCATTAGATTAATGCTTGCACCCAAGTCACACAAACACTTGTTGAAAGATAGATTGCCAATTGTGCACGGTATGGTGAAACTCCCTGGATCCTTGAGCTTAGAAGGTAACTTCTGCTGTAGGATAGCACTGCACTCTTCAGTTAAAGCAACGGTCTCCAAGTCTTCGAGTTTCAACTTCCGAGATAGAATACCCTTCATGAACTTTGCGTAGCTCGGCATCTGTTCAAGAGCCTCCGCAAAAGGTATATTGATATGCAACTTCTTGAAAACCTCCAAAAACTTAGCAAACTTCTTGTCTAACTTCTGCTTCTGAAGTCGTTTAGGGAATGACGGAGGAGGATAGACTTCCATAGTCTCTGTAGCTTGCTTCGGAGTAGAATTCTCAGTAGAAAGTTTGCTCTTCTCCGGATTGTTCCCCAACTGATCAGCTTTTTCACCATTTTTTTCACTTTCTGGCAGAAGGGCAGGCGCGGGCGCGCTCCCTAGGGCGCGGGCGCGCTCCACATTCTGCTCATTTTCTAAATTTTCTTCGTTTTGCGCTTTTTCTGAGTTCTGATCACTCGTAACCCTTCCAGAACGCAAGGTAACTGCTTTTACATGTTCCTTGACCTCTCTCTTGCCATGATTAGCTTCCGTATCACTAGGGAGAGTTCCCTGTGGTCTATTCAACAATGCATGGGCAATCTGACCGATTTGATTCTCCAAAGTCTTGATGGAAACAGCTTGGCTCTTGCACATTAGCCTCAATTCCTCCAATTCAGACTTTTCATTAGACGATTGACCAACATTGCCATGAGATGGTTGTTGAAACCCTGGTGGTTGATACGGTTGCCTTGGAGCATACTGTTGCTGAAAACCAGAAGGGTTGAATGGCTTAGCTCCAAATTGTTGACCTTGAAACTGCTGATACTGCTGTTGAGGTTGATTCTGGCCACCCTGATTGTTACTCCAGCTGAAATTAGGATGGTTCCTGTTGTTGGGATGATAGGCATTAGGCACTGGCTGCTGTGATCTCTGAAAATTGCTCACGAACTGTGCCGATTCACTAGATATGGCACACTGATTCGTGTCATGTGCCCCTGCACAAAGCTCGCAAACACTAGCCACCTGCTGAACTCCATAGTTAGTCAGAGAATCAAGCTTCATAGACAAAGCCTTTAACTGTGCTGCTATTGCCGTAGCTGCATCCACTTCCAGAATTCCTGCTACCTTGCCTTGTGATAACCTCTGAGTTGGATTCTGGTATTCATTAGCAGCCATCATCTCAATAAGTTCATAAGCTTCATCGTAGCTTTTAGCCCAAAGTGCTCCACCTGATGCCGCATCAAGCATTGGTCGAGATGGACCACCCAGTCCATTATAAAAGCAATTGATCACCATCCAATCAGGCATTCCATGATGAGGACACTTCCTAAGCATCTCCTTGTAGCGCTCCCAAGCTTCACATAAAGTTTCTCCAGAATGCTGTGCAAACTGAGTAAGAGCATTCCTGATTGCAGCTGTTTTCGCCATGGGAAAGAATTTGGTGAGAAACTTCTGAGCAAGATCCTCCCATGTAGTGATAGAACCTGCTGGTAGAGAATGCAACTAGCCCTTAGCCTTATCCCTCAAAGAAAATGGGAAAAGTCTCAATTTTACAGCATCTTCTGACACTCCGTTGAACTTGAAGGTGTCGCATATCTCGATAAAATTCCTAATATGCATATTAGGATCTTCCGTTGGAGCACCCCCAAACTGGACTGAATTCTGCACCATCTGAATAGTGCCAGGCTTGATTTCAAAGGTATTAGCTGCAATAGCCGGCCTGACAATACTAGATTGAATGTCATTGATCTTTGGCTGAGAATAGTCCTTCAAAGCCTTCGTTTCTGTTGCTGCTGGTTCTCCCATATCTAAACTTAATTCAAGTTCTGCTTTCCGAGATTGAGAACGTGTTCGCATACACGCTCACTAGAGTACCTGAAACTCACCAAACAAAGTAAAATTGATGAAAGAATAATCCGAGTCAGTGAACTTTAACGACCACTGATGACAGCGGCGCCAAAAACTTGTTCGCACAAAATCACGCAAGCGTACGCGGTCACAAGTAATACAGGATTAAGTAAAGTTCGTTCCCACAGAGACTGCTTTGGTTATAATAGTTTAGCACTTATGCAACAATGTATGGTTATTATTCAATGTTAAGACAATTATCAAAGATTGTGTTTTGATTAACTAATGAGATTATAATTAACTAAAGAAGAGATTTCTGTAAATTTACTTATAAGAATAAACATGGGATCCTAACTTCATTAAGTACTTCATCTAAAGTCTTTTGTCTTTAATCAATGTATGTGACAGTTATGACAACTAATCGAATAACACGAAATCAGTATACGCTACCTTTCAGTATACGTATACCAAACCACTCAAGCATCCACAGAATAGATAGAAGTTAAGCAGACACCAATTATGCTTAGACCTTATATGTCTATAAGATTTGAAAACATAATGGTTTAATGAGCAAGTTATCCATTCAGATTACATAGGGCAGGTAAGATGGTTAAAATTACCTACGAATCATGCATGACAAACATACATAAACCTATGCTAGCATGGCAGGTTCTAAACCTCTATATCCACTTTCGCAATCAATAGAGATTAACAAACAATCTTAGATGTTAGCTACGCATCCAAGAAGAATAAGCACAACCAATACTAGGAAATCATTTAGCCATCACACACACGTCTTTAAAAAAATTAACTATTAAAATCCATAAATAAATCAGTTAGAATCCCACGACGACGATTAGTTCATAATAGAACCGTTCATAATCGTGGGTTCTGATGAAAACATGATAGTAAACAAGTCTGGAAAACTAAATAAAAGCACTAGAGTTTAGAAAGAACAAACAAGAATCCAAAGTATCGCCTAATTTAGAGAATACAAAGATTAGATGAAACTAGGTCTTCGTAAATCAGTCGTCTTCTTGTTCTCCTCTCCGGTGGATGAATATGTATGTACGTATATTGATATATATGTCTTAAATCGTCCACCAATGATTCATATAGGCCTTAGGTTTGAAAAAAATCAGCAGGTTTCCTTTTCTAACCAAAAACTGCCATTTTCCAGGATTTTTGAGGGGCGGGCGCGCTTGGAGGACGCGGGCGCGCCTGGTTTTCTGTCAAATAGAGCGCGGGCGCGCGTAGGGAGGCGCGGGGGCGCATGGATTACTGTCCAGAATTCCGTTATCTTCGCGTGGACTGTAAGATCGTCCAATTCTGACTTCTAGATCCCAAGATATGGCCCAAACAGTGAATTATGTGCAGGTAGCCCAACAAATCCTAATTTTCTTCTAATAAATCTCCAAATTGAGCTCTTTATTCTCCAATCCTTCCAAGTTTAGGATTTCCTTGCGCTTCCAACTCCCGCAACTGTATGGCTTTCACATTGATGCTCAAAACACTTCTGCAAACCACAAGAACTCCACATCTCTGCTGACAACTCAACTCTGCAAATACTAACACCAAACATATCACAAATACCACAAACTTGAGAACAAAACAACCAATTTAAGCCAATTTAGGACGATCCAAGTGGATATGAAATCCACTTATCACACCCCCAAACTTAAACCGATGCTTGTCCTCAAGCATAAACAGACTCTACTAACTATAATGCAATGCATGAATGCAACTAATATGCTAATGCAAGTGATCCCCTCAGACTAACCAAAACCAATCAACAAGCCAACATCTCAAGGAATGCAATCTTTTAAACAGAGTTCGACCAAATTCCCGTATACTAACCATACAAACACAGAAACGTGCGTGTGTGCGATGCTCATCAATATACTCTCAAACTAAAACAAGACCATATCCTATTCTTCACCAAAACAACCACAAGCTTATAAACAAAATGTACTCTAGCCACAAGAAACCACTTAAAGACACCTCAATATCCACTTGAGTTAGACAGGAATTCATGCTTTTATTACAATACACATGCTTATTTGACCGTGCAATGGATGAGATCCCAAAAGGCTTATACAATAATACCCATGGCGAGCTTTAGGTTAGTGGATCCCAGGCCGGAAAAGTCTTAGGTCACTAGGCACAAAGTCCCCTAGAACTTTGCTCGAGTATTAAAGAGCTCAACCTGATCAATTCTGCATAAACACAACTAACACAACTCTTTTTTTTTTTTTTAATTCTTTTTTTTTCTTTTTTTTCTTTTTTTTTATTTCGGAATGAGTGCGCTTTGCCTTTTTCTCATCCCACCCTAGACTACTCATCTTTTCAATGAGCCGGCTACTAGCCATTTGACGCCTAGCCTTTATTGACAACTAGCATGAAATCCCTGGTTTCCCCCAAACTTAGACTTAAGTGCTTCTTTCAATTTCAAGAGAATAGAAAACATTCTAAATATAAGCAAGTGGTTAAATTCTAACATCCAAACACACATGGTCTGATCAAATCTAAAAGCAACCAAAAACTTGTTCGCACAAAAACACGCAAGCGTACGCGGTCACAAGTAATACAGGATTAAGTAGAGTTCGTTCCCACAGAGACTGCTTTGGTTATAATAGTTTAGCACCTATGCAACAATGTATGGCTATTGTTCAATGCTAAGACAATTAACAAGTTTGTGTTTTGATTAACTAATTTAACTACTTGACTTAACAAAATTATATTTAACTAAGAGATTGCTGATTAATTACTTATGAGAATAAACATGGGATCCTAACTTCATTAAATACTTCATTCAGAGTCTTTTGTCTTTAATCAATGCATGTGACAGTTGTGATAACTAATCGGATAACACGAAATTAGTACACGCTACCTTTCAGTATATGTATACCATACCACTTAAACATCCACAGATAGATAGAAGTTAAATGGACACCAGATATGCTTAGTCCCTATATGTCTATAGAGATTGAAAACATAGTGGTTGAATGAGCAGGTTATCTATTCAGATTACATAAGGTAGATGAAATGGTTAAAATCACCCACAAATTACGCATGATAATCATACATAAACTTATGCTAGCATGGCAAGTTCTAAATCCCTAAATCCATTTTCGCAATCAATAAGGATTAACAAACAATCATGAATGTTAGCTACGCATCCACAATGAATAAGCACAACCATGATAGGAAATCAATTCGCCACCACACACAGAGTATATAAAACAATTAACCACTAAACTCCATAAAAACTCTGTTAGAATCCCACGATAACGATTAGTTCATAATCAAACCGTTCATCATCGTGGGTTCTGATGAAAACATGATAATAATAAGTCTAGAGTACTGAATATAAGTGCTAGGGTTTAAGAAAGAACAAACAAAACCAACGAGAATCCAAAGTATCGCCTAATTTAGAAGAATACAAAGATTAGATGAAAACTAGGTCTTCGTAAATCAGTCGTCTTCTTGTTCTCCTCACCGGTAGACGGATATGTATGTATGTATAATGATATATATGAATGAATTCGTCCACCAATGATTCATATATGCCTTAGGGTTGACAAAAATCAGCATGTTTCCTTTTCTGACCAAAAAACTGCCATTTCCAGGATTCTTCACGCGCGGGCGCGCGCAGGGAGGCGCGGGCGCGCCTGGTTTTCTGTCCAGAGGGCGCGGGCGCGTGTATAGAGGCGCGGGCGTGCCTGGAATTCTGTCCATAATTCTTTTCTCTTCGCGTGGACTGTTTACTCGTCCAATTCTGACTTCTAGATCTCGAGATATGACCCAAACAGTGAATTATGTGCAGGTAGCCCAACAAATCCACAACTCTGCCAATTCTGTAGCTCTGCACATAATAACACAAAACACATCACAAACACCACACACTTGAGAACAAAACGATCAATTTAAGCCAATTTAGGACGATCCAAGTGGATATGAAATCCACTTATCACCTCCGTACATATACTTTATCAAATTCCTTAATAGAATTGAATTCGGACTACCAATATCAAATTGATATCCTTTCTATGATTTCAACGTCTGATTTACAAATCTCATCTTAAAATAGAATAAAAGAATCTACGAGGAATCTCTAAATAATAGATCCTCCACGTTTAAACAAATAGTTAGATATTTATGAACTCGGCTGAGGAGTCCAAGTATGAAAGAAGAAATCGAATATCAAGACAATCGTTAAAGAATATTCGTCAAATAATTAAGGAGGCATTAATTGAACATTCCTTAGATAATTGAAAGAATACGAAATAAATTATAGACCTGGAAGGATAGATGAATAATGGTTCCCTCTTCAGGTCGTCCTGGAACATGAACAAAATGCTCCGGTGAGTAATGGTAACTTAATTCTGCGTATTTAACCCTTAAGGTAATGAGAGGAGAAAAGAAAAGAAATAAAATGAATATAGCAATTGTTGGTTGCATCCCAAGTTGAAGTAGGAAACTAGAAGGGTTACCTGACATGAATTATTCAAGGTAACTGTTAGGCCGAATACACAATATAATCAAGTATGTATGAGAATAACGATAATTAAGAACACTGTTTATGAATCAATAAACTGTATTTATATTAACAGCTTCTCTCTTTATGATGTTAATGAATCACAAAGAGCTTCTAGGTTACAATAATAATATATCAATAATCGCGTCCCTTCTAGGGATAACCTATCTGTGTTTATATAGTACACAGCTACATACAATCCTTATCTAATTGATATTCCTACAAGTTAGCTATACAAAACTTATCAATTAAGGATTGCTTCTTATCTTCTATTCCGTTTCCTTAGCTGTATCAATATATTCTGCTTCTTTCCATCTTCAGAATATATTGCTTTTAGAATCTTCAATTCAGCACCGACAGCTAATTCAACTATCACCCTGTCAGACTTTAAATAAACTCTGACCGGCTTCAATTAAACTCTTCACCCTGTCAGAGTTTAATTAAACTCTGACTGGCTTCTGATAAACTCTTGTCAGTACCTGTTACTTAAACACTGATAAACAAACATTAGCAATTATATCTAACAGTAACATAGGCAGGAACAGTTTTAGATTGAGGAGTGTACCAGCAAGTAGATACCAAAAAGTCAATGGTCATCATAATTTCTAACATCACCCGTACGAGGATGATCTTATCTTTCTGCCTTCATAGCTTATAGTACTAACCAACGGTACCTCAAAATTGTACAAGTTCTTAAATAGGTCGGGAGTTCGAAACATATTCGCCATTCCCCGATAATCGTTCAGAGATTGGGCCTCCTAGGCTGCATCAATACATCCACGAAAGATGGAGGTCCATAACGTATATGTAATTTCTTAACACTAATCGTATCGAACGAATCCAACCCCAGGCCACCATAGGTCTCGTTCCTCGTAGGTCCTGAGATTGTCGAATTGCTCGTTGCAACCATACGTGTCTTTATCAGAATCACGCTATTCATTCTTCATATCTTTGATTTCTGAGTTGAGCCACCATGGCCTATCGTACGAAATGTACTCGCGATGCGATTTAGCACGTTCGTCTCACGATAACGTTCTGGTACTACACGTACGCAACAGTCTCCTTTTTAGGTAACAAAATACCCATCGACGGAAAAGACACCAACTCTTGTGGAATCGTTGTTCTCAAGGCTTGGACCTCATACACAAGATAATGCCCTAACTAGTCCACGCAATTTAGTAATTCGGACCGCGTAAAGGACTGTAAACGTCTCAATCTTCACATGTGTTGCATTCTCGTGGCAAACTATGCTGAACTACAAACACGTAGGTTCTTACTAAGTCAAGTTATCCATTGGTATTGGCCATTCCGACCTTACCCCAACTGCAACCGAGACTCTGCTTCGCGTCTTATCTTAATGTTTTTGATAATCCGTGTACCATTCTAAACGTCCTTCTTATCATTATGATGATCTTCAACGGTCCTATCGGTCCTCCGATAAGTCCTCAACTAAACTCTTTAATCAGTGGCATCTTTTCTCTTAAGATTTGAGCAACATTATGGGTGTGTCTGTTCTTAACTTTCAACAGATAAAGTACATATTCAAGTTCTTCCCATGATTTGAGATTTACATCAGATTCTCCAACTCTATAAACACTTCCATCACTCATGAAGTATAACAGAAACTGCTTCTTCAAGACTCTGTGAAAAATCAACTGAACAGATTCTAACTTATCAAGATTTTCTTGTGTATTCCTAATACCAGATCCTGCCAGTGAAATATTGTCTTGAGATCTGTTATTTATTCTCTTTTCCCTATGTGAACCTAAACCAGACTTATCATAAGATTCTTTTCCAAGTACAGTCCTGGTTTGAGAAAAATCCACAGGTTGAAGTGTCAGAGTTTCAGAGAGTACAGGTCTTAAGAAACCTTTGAGTTGAGGAGCTAGCTGAGTTTGCACAGCTTGAGCCTTGTCAGAGGCTGGCTTAACTTCAATAGTATCATCAACTTGAGCAGCGTCAGAGGTTGAGTTTGCTAATCTTGTTTCAACTTGAGCAATGTCAGAGGTTGAATAAATCTTCTTAGGTAACTGTTCTTCTTCTACCAGTTTACCTTTTCCTTTGTCAGCATTTTTAATCACAGGCCTCCTTGAGTACTGTAAACTCTGATCAGAGTTTACATTCTCTTTGATAACAATTCCTTTTTCTTTCTTTCTAGGAGCCTTGATTTCCTTCTTCTTGTAGATTCCAGCTTTAAGATTCTTCTTGTGTTCTTCAGCAAGCATTTGCTCTTCAGCTTGGATATCTTCAATTGTAACATCTTTTCCATGCTCTTTAATAAAGATCCTAGCAGCAATCTCTTCATCAGTAGATGGGTTAGCTGAAACAACTAAACTTTTGTTGAGTTTTGAAGTAGATTGACCACCAGAAGTAGATTGACCACCAGAGTTTATTACACGTTTTTGCCTTTGAGCAGAAATCCTTCTTTCATTTCCTCTGCTTCCCCCATCAGTAGAATCATCCTTCCGTCTCAGAGTTTGAGTAGCTTTGCATTTGTCTTTAGGTATACTCTCCCCCTTTTTGACATCATCAGAAAGTAGTACTGATGTCAGCAATTCAAGCGCAGTAGAAATGGAAGTCAGTTGAGCAGACATAGCATTCTGGTTGTCCTCAACTGTCCCAAGCCTCTTCTTGATTTCTTCAGAATCCCTGGCTTGCTGCTTGAACATGGCATAGTAAGAAGTTCTGTCAGCCTTTAAAGTAAGATCCCTCAGACTTACTTCATTCCTCAATTTTGTAAGCATCTGTTGATTCTCATCAAATCTATTATTGAGAGATTTGACTTGAATAACAGTGGCCTGTAAGCTCGTAAGGACATCAGGATTTGTAATCTTCTTAACAGAATCAGATAGAAAATCTGCAGCCCGTTGTGCTGGAAAAACACAATCTGCATTAGCCCATGCATTGTAGTACATATTCTGAAAATGCTCAGAAGCAGCCCTTTGAACTTCCCTCTCTTCAGTAGAATTTGCTTGAATATCAGAAACTTCCACTTGAATATCAGAGTTTGAATGAGCAGGACTAGCTTCAGCATTGTCATCCTCTCTGTGAATATCTTCAAGCACATTTTCAGCAGTGATTTCATCAATTAACTGTGCAGTGGCATCAGGTACTTGATCTGCTACAGTTTGAGGAACATCAGAGTTTGCTGGAGCAGTAACCTCTGCTTCTCTCTGAACAATCTCAACAACTGATTGTTGCAAAGTTTCAAGGAAAACAATATCTTCATGATCATTATCTGTTGCATCAGCATGTACAGCAACAGCTTCTGGAACTGGATCAACTCTAATCTGATCAACTTCCTCACCTTTCTCAAAATCAAGAGAAATGATTTCTGTGTGAGAAGCAATAGGTTCTACTAATTCAGTAGTAGCTTGATCAGCTTCCAGTACAGTATCTTCATGATTCATCTTCAGGATGTTGTCAAGCAATCCCAGATGGTATAATGATCAGTTGAACAACTGGGTTGCGATCACCAGAAGTAATAGAGCACAATAACTTCTGGCTCTAGCTCTTCTGCTTCAGATGTAGCATTCAGATACTTGTCCTGGTTAAATAGATCTTCTCTTTTGTAACCATAGTGATTAGTATGTACCAGAAAGTTTAGCTAAACATGAGTATGAAATGCTCTGAATGTAAAGTTGAATCAATTAATAAAAAAAAAATTTGTTTCTTTACATATCAGTATTATCAATTTTGCATAGTAATTATAAAGTGAAAGAAATGATATCACTTTAAACAATAAACTAACATACTCAGCAGCATTACAAATCACTATCAGGACTTATCAAACACACTCTTTCTTTTCTCTGTTCAATCATACTTTTTCCGAAAAACAAATGGCTAATCTCAAAATTATAAAATGTCTGAAACAAAGAGATTATTTTAACCATTAGAGATTAAAACAAAGTAACCTCGGCGTATTTCACACAATACATCAGTGTTTACCATTTGTCCTTCTTTGTCACTAAACTCTTTTCTCAATCTGTACAGTTGTGAAAATATGTGTGTGTAGTAGCAGAGTTTACCGAAATCAGTATTTAGATCATCTCAAAGTGCATAAAATCCACAAACTAAAGTAGTAAAAACTGGTTGCCTAAACTCTCATGTATAACATAGACACTGATTTTTCTATCTAAACTCTGTATTACTGATATCCTTTCATTTGGATATGTCTTTTATTTTTCACCCCCTTTATTATATATATATTTTTTATTTTTTTATTTTTTTATTTTTTTATTTTATTATTTTATTATTTTTTTATTTTTTTTTTATTTTTCCAGTAATCAGTGGTTGGCACTAGTCACCAAAAATCAAAGATTTTAGCCCTTATTTCATACAATAAGTTCCTGGATCTTCCTAGGCACAACATGATCTCAAAGGAATTTGTGCTCTGTTTGGCATCTTTTGATTTGAGGGTGAATTAATTGCAATGAATAATCAGAGTTTAGACTTTTCATCAGTAATTATAATTAACTTATGAGAGAAGATGCAAACAGCTAATACAGACTCAGTGTATAGGATCAATAAACTAAGAGATGCTATAAATATAGAGACAGTATCATGCTGTGTTAGCTTACTGCACATATTTGAGATCAGAATCTATCAACTCTTAAGGATTCACAATTACTTACTGAGAATTATGCTTCATACTAATTTCTTCATTGGTCCATATGTTCCAGACAAAATTACAATCAGAGTTTAGCATTTAAACTGTAACATTCAGAGTATGACCAACTTTTTATGACTCACAGAGTTTAGCATCAGAGTTTAACCGACAGAGTTTATGACACTGGTACTCATAACAGTTAATATATGCAAGGAATCATGAGCATTAAACAATCAAACATGGATAGATTTTGAGTCTAACCTGTATCTCTAGTCAGAACCAGAGATCATTCCAAGTTCATTTACCAATCTTGTAAACGTAGCTTCACTCAAAGGTTTGGTGAAGATATCTGCAAGTTGTTGGTCTGTAGACACAAAATGAAGCTCAATGTTCCCTTCTTCCACATGTTCTCTGATAAAATGATATCTTATGCTGATGTGCTTGGTCATGGAGTGCTGTACTGGATTACCTGTCATAGCAATAGCACTTTGGTTATCACAGAAAATAGGTATTTTAGAGTACCTTAACCCATAATCCAGCAGTTGATTCTTCATCCATAAAATCTGTGCACAACAGCTACCAGCTGCTATATACTCTGCTTCAGCAGTGGATGTGGAGATTGACTTCTGTTTCTTGCTGTACCAAGAAACTAATCTGTCACCTAAAAATTGACAGCTTCCACTTGTACTTTTTCTGTCTATCTTACAGCCTGCAAAATCTGCATCAGAGTAACCAATTAACTTAAACTCTGATTCTCTAGGATACCACAAACCCAGGGTTATGGTTCCTTTGAGATATTTGAAGATCCTTTTCACAGCTGTTAGATGAGGCTCTCTGGGATCTGCTTGAAATCTTGCACAAAGACATGTTGCATACATGATATCAGGTCTACTTGCAGTAAGATACAGTAGAGACCCTATCATTCCTCTGTAGTTAGTCATATCTACTGAGGCTCCTGTGTCTTTGTCAAGCTTCGTTGCTGTAGCCATGGGAGTCGTAGCAGATAAACTATCAAGCATACCAAATTTCTTTAGAAGATTTCTGGTATACTTTGCTTGATTGATAAAAATCCCATCATCTGTTTGCTTGACCTGTAAGCCTAGAAAATAACTAAGCTCTCCCATCATGCTCATTTGATACCTGGATTGCATAAGCTTTGCAAACTTCTTACAAAGTTTGTCATTAGTAGATCCAAAAATAATATCATCTACATAAATTTGAACTAAAAGCAAATCATCACCAGAATTGAAATAAAACAGGGTTTTATCAATTGTACCTCTTGTGAACCCACTTTCTAAAAGAAATTGAGCAAGAGTTTCATACCATGCTCTTGGTGCTTGCTTTAGTCCATATAATGCCTTGTCAAGCCTGTAGACATAATCTGGATGCTTGGAATCTACAAATCCTGGTGGTTGTTCAACAAACACTTCTTCTTCAAGCTTCCCATTGAGAAAAGCACTTTTTACATCCATCTGAAAAACTTTAAACTTCTTGTGTGCAGCATAGGCCAGAAAAATTCTTATGGCCTCCAATCTTGCAACTGGAGCAAAGGTTTCATCATAGTCAATTCCTTCCTGTTGTGAATAACCTTTAGCCACAAGTCTAGCCTTGTTTCTTGTAATCACACCTTCACTGTCAGTCTTGTTTCTGAAAACCCACTTTGTACCTACAATTGATCTATTCTTTGGTCTAGGTACAAGTGTCCAGACTTCATTTCTTTCAAATTCATTTAACTCTTCTTGCATTGCTGTAATCCAATTAGCATCTTGAAGAGCTTCCTCCACTTTCTTTGGTTCTGTTTGAGACAAGAAAGCATGATACAGACACTCATTATTTGTTGCACTTCTAGTTCTTACACTAGCATCAGGATCTCCAATTATAAGATCAGGTGTATGTGCCTGTGTCCACTTTCTTGCTGTTGGTAAGTGGCTTCTTGTATCAGTATTGGATCCTCCCCCTTGATCCATGCTCTCCTGATTCATGTGTTGACTTTCTGCAGCTTCTGAGGCTCCCCTTGAGTTGGATGGCTCAGTGTTTGAGCTGTCAGAGTTTGAATCAGTTTCCTCAACTGACTCACTTGCTGTGTCTTGTTGAGCTTCTTCACGCTCCCCCTCAACTGGTTCTCTATTTTGTTCAATTTGAGAATTTCCAGTTTCTCCAGTATTTACCAGTAGAGGTTCAGAGTATGCTTCGTCAGAGTTTGTCAACCCTGCTTCATCAGATTTTATATCATCAGAGAATAGATCTTCATTTTCAAAACGTAGTTGATCATATCCATCCTTGTCTTCAAGTCCAATTATTTTCTTGTCATCAAACGACACATGTATGGATTCCATGATCACCTTTGTTCTCAGATTGTAAATTCTGAATGCTTTTGTTGACAATGGATAGCCAACAAAGATTCCTTCATCAGCTTTTAACTCGAACTTGGTCAACTGTTCAGGATGAGTCTTCAACACAAAGCATTTGCATCCAAATATGTGAAAATATTTCAAATTTGGCTTCTTGTTTTTCACCATCTCATATGGTGTTTTTCCATGCTTGTTGATCAGAGTTGCATTTTGAGTAAAACAAGCAGTTTGAACAGCTTCTGCCCAGAAATAAGTTGGTAATTTTGCTTCATCAAGCATAGTTCTGGCAGCTTCAATTAAAGTTCTGTTCTTTCTTTCAACTACACCATTTTGCTGTGGAGTTCCAGGTGCAGAAAATTCTTGTTTGACTCCTCTTTCCTTGCAGAAAGCTTCCAAGATTGAGTTTCTGAATTCAGTTCCATTATCACTCCTTATAATTTTGACTTTGTGCTGTGATCCTTTGTCCAGTAGATTTATATGATCCATCAACGTTTGAGCAGTTTCATCCTTCTTTGACAAGAAATACACCCACGTATATCTAGTATATTCATCAACAATTACTAGAGCATATTTCTTTCTGCCCATGGACATCACATTCACTGGTCCAAAGAGATCAACATGTAGAAGATGATAAGGTTCCACTACTGAAGATTCAGATTTGCTCTTGAAAGATGACTTCCTTTGCTTGGCCTTTTGACAAGAATCACATAGACCATCTAGATTGAGTATTGATTTTGGAAGTCCTCTTACAAGATCCTTTCTAATAAGTTCATTTATGTTGTTCAAATTGAGATGAGAGAGCTTCTTGTGCCAATTCCAACTCTCTTCATTTGACATTCTTGCAGTCAGACACACTGTTTTTCCATCAGAGTTTGTTACCAAACTTGCTTCATAAATATTGTTGCGCATGTGTCCAACTAGAACAACTTTCCCAGTAGATTTACTGATAACTTCACAGTATTCACTATGAAAATCTACATGGTTTCCTCTGTCACAGATTTGACTCACAGATAACAGATTATGCTTGAGTCCTGAGACTAGAGCTACTTTAGTGATGATGACACTTCCAAGATTAATATTGCCATATCCCAGAGTGTGTCCTATGTTGCCATCTCCATAGGAAACTTTTGGGCCAGCCTTCTCCTCAAAGTCTGATAGCAGGGCTTTATTTCCAGTCATATGTCCTGAGCATCCACTGTCTAAGATAAGTGTGCTCTCTATTATACCCTGCAATCACAAACAAACACTAAGTGTTAGTTTTGAGGATCCAGACTTGCTTGGATCCTTTGTCTTTCTTAACAGTGTTAGTTTTTGCAGCGGAATCTGTATTATCAGAGTTTAAACTAACATTGTCAGATTTTACACTAGCAGAGTTTGCTCTAACCCATTTCAAATTGGGTTTTAGCTCATAATAGTTATGATAAATTGCATGATAACTCTTACATGTGTAAATAGAATGCCAAGTGCTCCCACAATGTTTGCATAAAGTCTGTGGTCTTACTCTAACATAATCATTCTTTACTTCTGAAGTAGAAGGTAAAGAATTAATATGTTTGTTCTTAGTGCAAAATCTAGCAAGATGATTAGAACTACCACAATTATAACATGTTTTTCTTGAGGCACTAGCATTAGGCATATGATTATTTCTATTATTTATGCCTACTTTTCCATTCCTATTTCTCTTGGACCCTTTAGGTTTCATGGCAGACTTAACCTCTTTGAGCTTATGTTTAAACTGTTTTCTTGTCATTAAACCAACATTAACCTGCTTCTCACAGATTCTAATTGGTTCTTTAACAGCTTCTAGCTCAACAAGCTTCTCTGTTTTAGATTCAATATCTACTTGTTCAACACAAGTTTCAACTGGCTCCATAACAGCTTCTTTCACAACTACAGATTTTAGCTTGGTGGATTCTGGAACAAATATCACAGGTTTAAGTTGTGGTTTAACCTTAACTTTGTCTTTAAACCTAAGTTCATCGTTTTCACAATAGCCTAAACCTACAGAATCTGTTTGAAACACTTGATGAGTGTCTCTTCCAGAGTTTGTCCAAGTCATAATTATTTTTCTTTCTTTTTCAAGTTCAGATTCTAGCTGCTTATTTAACTTAAGCACTTCCTGTTCAATATAAACAGCATCATCTCTTTCTTTTTGAATCTGCTTCATATTCTCAAGTTCTCTTTCAAGAAACTTGTTTCTTTCTTTAAGACTAAGATTCTCAGATTTAATCCTCTCATTCTCTAAAGTCTGATCCCTATAACTAACATGAACACTTTTCAGATATACTCTTAACTCAGATATATTATCAGTATCATAAGCATAAGTAGTTAGGGGTACCTTATTTTCAGAAGATTCAGTCTCATCTCTGACAGTTGCCATAAGAGCATAGTTTACTCCATCATCAGAGTCTGAAGTATCTGCCCAGTCTCTGCCTTTAGAGATGAGTGCTTTCTCAGATTTGCCTTTCTTGCACTCTGGAGCATAATGACCCATCTCCTTACACTTGTAGCACTGGATTTGAGACTTATCCTTCTTGCCAGACTTGGTCTCCTTCCCATCAGACTTTCTGAAACTTCTTCTTTCAGAGTTTGAATCTTTCCTTGAGAATCTCTTTCCTTTCTTGAAGTTCTTGAATCCCATCTTCTTAAAGGTCTTCACCATCAATGCAGCCATTTGCATCAACTCCTCTTCATCATCCTCAGAGTCAGAAGCTTCATCAGAGTTTGAGTCATCATCAGAGTTTGATGACTCACTCTCAGATTTAATAACTAAAGCCTTTCCCTTGGCTTTCTTCCTTGATGATTCCTTCTTGATGGGCTTCTCCTCGACTTTGAGAGCAACAGATTTTGTCTTCTTGCTGGACCTCCTGTTTCTTTGCTCTATCTCAAGTTCATGAGTCTTTAACAATCCATAGATCTCATCAAGATCTGTATCAGCAAGATCATAATTATCTCTGATTGTTGTTGACTTTAAATCCCACTTTTCAGGTAGAGATAACAGAAACTTGAGATTGGACTCTTCAAGTTCATATTCCTTATCTACCAGAGACAAATCGTTCAACAGTTTGCAAAATCTGTCATAAGTCTCAGTCAAGGTTTCATTAGTTCTTGAATCAAAGTGCTCATACTCCTGTGTGAGTATTGTTTTTCTGTTCTTCTTAATAGCACCTGTTCCCTGGCATCTGACTTCTAAAGCATCCCATATCTCTTTGGCAGTTTTGCAGCCAATTACTCTGTTAGACATTACATTATCTAAAGCACTGTGGAGAAGATGTCTAACCTTTGCATCCTTTGCAATTGATGAGATATCCTCAGGAGTCATATCTTTCTTTTCCTT
Organism: Heracleum sosnowskyi; assembly: GCA_030848705.1. Taxonomy (NCBI): domain Eukaryota; kingdom Viridiplantae; phylum Streptophyta; class Magnoliopsida; order Apiales; family Apiaceae; genus Heracleum; species Heracleum sosnowskyi. The sequence goes on from CM061237.1 coordinate 139,961,354, forward strand.
TGGAACAGTCTTTTGTGCTTGACCATCAACAACAGGGGACAATTTAGTTGGCATATGAGGACCATCATTAATTCTGTCAAGGTATTCTGGATCTGTAGCCTCCAGAAACATGGTCATCTTAACCTTCCAAATCGGATACTCTACTGGCCTGAGAATTGGAACCCTGATTGTTTCATATCGACTCACAGAATTGGGCTTAACCTGTTCAGCCTTAGGAGCAGTTTGATTTTCTTCAGACATGATTAATACTGTGTTTGAATCGTAAAACTGTATATATTAAACAGCCTTGGCTCTGATACCAATTGTTAGGCCGAATACACAATATAATCAAGTATGTATGAGAATAACGATAATTAAGAACACTGTTTATGAATCAATAAACTGTATTTATATTAACAGCTTCTCTCTTTATGATGTTAATGAATCACAAAGAGCTTCTAGGTTACAATAATAATATATCAATAATCGCGTCCCTTCTAGGGATAACCTATCTGTGTTTATATAGTACACAGCTACATACAATCCTTATCTAATTGATATTCCTACAAGTTAGCTATACAAAACTTATCAATTAAGGATTGCTTCTTATCTTCTATTCCGTTTCCTTAGTTGTATCAATATATTCTGCTTCTTTCCATCTTCAGAATATATTGCTTCTAGAATCTTCAATTCAGCACCGACAGCTAATTCAACTATCACCCTGTCAGACTTTAAATAAACTCTGACCGGCTTCAATTAAACTCTTCACCCTGTCAGAGTTTAATTAAACTCTGACTGGCTTCTGATAAACTCTTGTCAGTACCTGTTACTTAAACACTGATAAACAAACATTAGCAATTATATCTAACAGTAACATAGGCAGGAACAGTTTTAGATTGAGGAGTGTACCAGCAAGTAGATACCAAAAAGTCAATGGTCATCATAATTTCTAACATCACCCGTACGAGGATGATCTTATCTTTCTGCCTTCATAGCTTATAGTACTAACCAACAGTACCTCAAAATTGTACAAGTTCTTAAATAGGTCGGGAGTTCGAAACATATTCGCCATTCCCCGATAATCGTTCAGAGATTGGGCCTCCTAGGCTGCATCAATACATCCACGAAAGATGGAGGTCCATAACGTATATGTAATTTCTTAACACTAATCGTATCGAACGAATCCAACCCCAGGCCACCATAGGTCTCGTTCCTCGTAGGTCCTGAGATTGTCGAATTGCTCGTTGCAACCATACGTGTCTTTATCAGAATCACGCTATTCATTCTTCATATCTTTGATTTCTGAGTTGAGCCACCATGGCCTATCGTACGAAATGTACTCGCGATGCGATTTAGCACGTTCGTCTCACGATAACGTTCTGGTACTACACGTACGCAACAGTCTCCTTTTTAGGTAACAAAATACCCATCGACGGAAAAGACACCAACTCTTGTGGAATCGTTGTTCTCAAGGCTTGGACCTCATACACAAGATAATGCCCTAACTAGTCCACGCAATTTAGTAATTCGGACCGCGTAAAGGACTGTAAACGTCTCAATCTTCACATGTGTTGCATTCTCGTGGCAAACTATGCTGAACTACAAACACGTAGGTTCTTACTAAGTCAAGTTATCCATTGGTATTGGCCATTCCGACCTTACCCCAACTGCAACCGAGACTCTGCTTCGCGTCTTATCTTAATGTTTTTGATAATCCGTGTACCATTCTAAACGTCCTTCTTATCATTATGATGATCTTCAACGGTCCTATCGGTCCTCCGATAAGTCCTCAACTAAACTCTTTAATCTTAACATCCTCAGTGGCACTACTTCCGGTAGTCCACTTAACGAACTCTATATGAGTCCTCTCGTCATTCTCTTACTTCGATATAACTCTTAACACTCTCATATCCAAGTTTATAACTTAACGCTCTGATACCATTTCTGTAACACCCCCAGATCCGGGGTCAGGAATCTGGGTTGTCACGCTCCATCAATTATACAATACATGCATTACTTACAACATTCTCATAATACAACTCCAAAGACCCCAATCACTTACGCACACACACACAAGTTATAGCCTTGGAAATGAGCAACAATAATCAACATTTGTTATTACAACCCAAATGTACTATCCTGGATCTCATCTATTATTTACAACCTCTACCTGAAGTTACAATAATATACCTCACAATTCTATACAAGGTTTAGTAATACAAACCCACTCAAAATAACTCCCACTAATTCAAGCTGCAACTATTCTGCTCATAGTGACAGTATCCATCCTGCATCAACTAACTCCAGGGTGGTCTCTCCATTCCCTTGCTCTCGTAACACGAGGTGGATTCGGCAATGTTTTCCTCATGCTGAAATATTTAATAAAGCAAGAATGAGCTAATAGTACTCAGCAAGAAATCTATCCCAGTTTAAATCTTTAAACCTTTTAGGGAGATAATCCATAAGGGATCAAAGCTTTTATCACTACTAGGGTCTAACCCCAAAATAGTATACCGTTTAAAATACCGTATGACTTATAATCATACTCATATACTCTTGGTAATCATTTGGAAATCCTTGGTATCAATATGATAAACCAAGTCTCAAACATATCTTTTTAAAATAGATATTAATATTGGAATCAAGGCTTAAAGCCTATCCATTGATTCAAAATACTATACAGTTCAATATACTGTATAACCACATGCTACGCATTAAACGGATAAAATACTAGTATAACATAAAAGATGAAGTTACAAGGATTTATTGTAACTACAGTTTAATAACAACAATTACCCAATCACTCTTTCAACAATCAACATTGACTTCATTAACTTGCTTCACTTGGAGACCAAGAAAGTAAGTTAATTATCCCATCATGCTCATTTCATATTTACTTTGCATAAGCTTGGCAAACTTTTGACAAAGATTTTCATCTGTAGACCCAAAAATTATGTCATCTACATAAATTTGAACAAGTATAGCAGAGCCATTCACAACCCTGTGAAAAAGAGTTTTATCTAAAGTACCTCTAGTGAAGTGATTCTCAAGGAGGAACTGTGAAAGTGTGTCATACCAGGCTCTAGGTGCTTGTTTCAAACCATAGAGTGCTTTGAGGAGGAAGTATACATATTCTGTAAAATCATCATCTTCAAAACCAGGAGGTTGACTCACATACACCTCCTCTTCCAATTCCCCATTCAGAAAAGCACTCTTCACATCCATTTGATAGACCTTGAAATTGGCATGGGCTGCATAGGCTAGGAAAATCCTTATTGCTTCTAGTCTTGCAACAGGAGCAAAGGTCTCATCAAAATCAATTCCCTCTTCCTGTGAATAGCCTTTTGCAACCAATCTAGCTTTGTTCCTTGTGACTATGCCATTTTCATCCATCTTGTTTCTGAACACCCATTTTGTGCCTATGACACTCTTGTCCTTAGGCTTGGGCACCAGCTTCCAAACATTGTTTCTCTCAAATTGGTTTAGCTCCTCTTGCATAGCTAAAACCCAATCTGGATCTAGAAGTGCATCCTCAACTTTCTTTGGCTCATCTTGAGACAGAAAGCTACTATATAAACATTCCTCTTGAGTTGCTCTTCTAGTTTGGACTTTTGAAGAAACATCACCTATAATAAGTTCAAAGGGATGATCTTTAGTCCACTTCCTTGAGGGAGGTAGATTTGCTCTTGAAGAAGTAGCTTCATGATCATGGTTGCCTTGATTAGATATTTGTCCTTGAGAAACTCCCCCTGAGTTTGTTGTCCCTAAATGATCACTCTTAGAGTCATTTCTGTGACTGTCAACGGTATGACCATTTTGACTGTCAACGAAATGCTCATTCTGACTGTCAACGAATCCTTCATCATGATTGTCAACGAAATGACCATTTGGTCGGCTAGCAGCTATTCTTTTCAATCTTAATGCAGCAATTTCATCTTCACTGCTGCTTTCATTTGTGCTAGACACAATAACTTTAGGCTGTTTCTCAATAGCCTTGACATGATTCACTTGATCTCCTTCCTCATTCTCAAAAGAAAGACTTTCATGGAAACCTTCATCACAGAGACCTTGAATTTTGAGATCATCAAAAACAACATGTACAGATTCCATAACAATGTTGGTTCTGAGATTATAGACTCTGTAAGATTTCCCTGTTGCATATCCCACAAATATTGCTTCATTTGCCTTTGCTTCAAATTTCCCCAAATGCTCAGCTTGATTTCTCAGAACAAAGCACTTGCATCCAAAGACATGAAGAAAATCCAATAGTGGCTTCTTTCTTTTGAGTAGTTGATAAGGGGTCATTCCCTTGGCCTGATTAATCAAAGAAATATTTTGAGTGAAGCAAGCTGTGTTAACTGCCTCAACCCAAAAATAAGTTGGTAACTTTGATTCATCTAGCATTGTCCTTGCTGCTTCAATAAGTGTTCTGTTTTTCCTTTCAACTACACCATTTTGCTGTGGTGTCCTTGCTGCTGAAAACTCATGCAAAATACCATTTTCTTCACAGAACACCTTCATGCTTGAATTCTTGAATTATGTCCCATTGTCACTCCTAATCCTTCTTACTTTGAAATCAGGATGATTGTTTACCATCTTGATGTGATTGATAATGATTTCACTTGCCTCATCTTTGGAGTGCAAAAATAAGGTCCATGTAAATCTAGAAAAATCATCAACAATCACAAGACAGTATTTCTTCTTTGAAATGGACATGACATTTACAGGGCCAAACAGATCCATATGGAGCAACTCAAGCCGATGGACAATTGATGACTCTGTCTTGCTTTTGAATGATGCCCTCTTTTGTTTCCCTTTTTGACAGGCATCACACAAACCATCCTTGGAGAATTCCACTTGTGGAATTCCTCTAGCAAGATCTTTCCTCACCAAATCATTCATAACCTTGAAATTCAAATGAGACAATTTCTTGTGCCATAGCCAACTTTCATCCTTGCTTGCCTTGATGAAAAGACAAGTGATGGTGTCTGGACTTGTGCTACTAAAGTCAGCAATGTGTTGCCCGGTAATAATCTATCGTAGAAGGGGGGTTGAATACAATAGAGTAAGATAATCGACTTCTTAATGTATATATCACAAATATGAAAAGAAAGATAACAGCTTTATTAAATCTGATATAAAACTGTTACAAACTCTCTCAAGAAATTCTGATGTTCTTGAGAGCTGCTAGTTTACAAAAACTCTCTCAAGAAATTCTGTTCTTAAGAGCTTCTCTTCGATTATGTTCTCTCTCTCATGAATTCATAAATCGAAACCAAGACTGTGTTTATATAGTGCACACAGCTTCTCTATCAATAACAAGATAAGTCCTAATCAATAATAAAGATAGAAACCTATCCTTAATCGATAGCTACATTCTACAAACCAGGAACAAATAGAATAAACTTCCATGTTTATCTAGACTCCAAATATAACTCGAAGTAGGAATTCTGATCAGCTTCAAGTTCTGATGATCAATCCTGATCATAGTCTGAGTAGGAATCCTGATGATCAATAAGATACTGACGCTTGATCAAATACTGATGACCATGCAATACTGATGACGTCAGCAATCCTGATCAGTTGAGTCTAGCTTCTGACGATCATTGAATTCTGATCTAACAATCTCCTCCAATCTCATACTTTGTGAAATAAAGTATAGATTCCAAATATTCAATGATGTCAAAAACATGTATCAAAATGTACGAGTATCTTCAGAAACAACTTATCTGTTTAAGCTTTTTGATAGAACAGATTCATCTTCAAGAAGTTGGATAATAAACATTCTTCTTTTTCTTCAAGAATTTGAATCAGTCTTTCCTTAAGATTTCTGAGTTCTTCATCTTCCTCATTAATCTGGTAGATAGCTGCTCTGAGATTTTGTATGGAGCTTTTCTGTAGACTGTGCTCTTCAAGCAAAAGATAAGCAATTTCCTTCCCATCAGGATTGAGAGTAAGTTGAGTCATACCAAAAGTTACTTCTTTAACAGCAGTACCTCTTTGCATTTCCACATCCTGACCTCTTTGATTTAAGTACATGGGAATATAATTACCATCGAAATTACTGTTTCCATCCAGTCTTCTTCTTATAGTTGACAAAATCATGTCAGCCCATACTTTGTACACTTGGGTTCTTCCATCTTAACAGATAGTGAACATATTTCAGTTCCTGTGTAGTTTTCATCAGCAGATCTTGAATAGATAGAATCTTCACACTACCATCTTTCATGAAGTACAGAAGCTTTTCTTTCTTTTCAAAACCATCATGACAATCTATAACTATATCAACAGCTAATAAATTGTTCAGGTTTTCAGAAGTTAAAGTACCTCCAATTTCTGTCAAGGAGTAAGGATCAACATATGACATATTCAGATATTCACCATCTCTGTGTCCAATACCTCCTCTTGAATTACTTGACAATTGCTTCAGATTTGAAAACATCTTTAACCATAGTGCTTTTGATCTAACCATCTCAGATAAATCAACAACACTTGAAGCGCTTGTAATAATTCCACCAGACTGAAAATTGATAGGTGTATCACAACTTAATGTGCTAATATGTTTCCACTTCTTATCCTTTTCCTTTTCAAAAGCATAGCTTCTTTCCAGTAAAGATTCTTGTCTGCTTGAATTTCTCCATTTTCTTTCATTTGAAACTTTAAGCCTTTGTAGATAGAGATTGAAATCTTCATTTGTTCTCTTTGCAATATCTCTTCTTATGGCTTTTTCTTCTTCATCTACTTCTTTGTTGTGACAATCAACAACAGTAGATAAGATTATCAAATCAACCTCTTGCAGAATTTCAGATTCGTCAGGATCTTGAATATTGTCAGGATTAGAATCTTCAATTTGATTTGTATTGCTGAGAGTTGATTTACTTGATTTTCTTCTCAATTCAGATTCTTCTTCAACAAATTCCTTGTCTTCTTTCTCCATGATATCTTTGATAACAGGATCTATTAGATTTTGTGAAGCTTCAGGAATTTCTTCAATTCTTAACCCTCTAGACCTTGTCTGTCTAGGTACTGTTTGAGTTGAAGAACCTCTTCTATTTCTTCTAGCACCTCTCCTACCTCTGCTACCTCTACCTCTAGCAGGAGCAGTATAGTTTTCCATTGTCTCTCTTTGTAGTCTCAAGAATTCTTCATGTGAGAGATCTGGATATTCTTCACTTGCTGTAGAGAGTGCTTTTCTGGCAAATAATTGTTGAACTCTTTTATCAGTGTGATAAAGAGTAACAATTCTACCGTCTTTTGTAGAAAACTTCTGGAATAAATTTGATGCATCTTCAGGATTATCAATAATCACATCTTCATCACCTTCAGGAATTGTAGCAAGAATGTGTCCATGACCAGGTGTCAGGATTTGATCTTCCGTCAGGATCTGAGATTGCACCAATGTTCTTACTGTCTTAACTCCAGAATCAGAAACATGAGTTGACTGCGTTGTTTAACTTTGAGAAGTTTGGATTGTCTTCATAACAGCAGCATCAGAGGTTTCTCCTTGTATCACTTTGTCACCACCATCATCTCCAGTATCATCATCATTATTTCTTAATACTAGATCAGGTGTACATTTTGTCTGAATAACCTTCTCCCCCTTTTTGACATCAGGATTTGACAATAATTGCAAAATTAAGGAAAGAGAGGTTTGAATTTCAGTTACCTTAATATCCAGAGAATCAATTCTTTGATTTATTGAGGTTTGTTCTGAAACAACAGATTTCACTTGGGATTCCACTACCCTCAATTGTAAAGTAGTAGGCACCTTTGTAAAATTATTAAAGATATCAGTCCTCACTTTTTCAGTTGAACCCTTGATAGAATCAATCTCACTTTTCAGGCTCTTGGATAACAAAGTTGTAGCCTTCAGATGATTCTTCAAGTCTTGATTCTCTATAGACTTCACTGCATTATAGGCATGTTCAATAGCAGAAGAAAAACTGATAGATTCATCAGATTGGTGCCATGAATTGTTCCATTCATTCTGTCTAAATGCCTCTGCAGGATCAAAGGAAGGAATAGAAAAATCTTGTCTCTGATCTTTCCCAGTGGAAGCATTGCGAGCCATATATGTACTTGATGAACCAAAATTAGTTCCAAGACTAATTTTGAGTGCTGTAGCAAGCTGTTCCTTCTCTTTTCGATTCTCATCATCATCATCACTATCATCAGAAGTATCATCAACAGTACCATGAGTAATATCAGGATCAGGAATAGCAATACCTTTCAGTTTATCCTGTGGTTCTGAGATAGGATGATCCATTGGTCTTGAACGAAGTGGCTGTATCAAAATAGGTTCATTATCAGGAGCACCACTAGCGTCAGGATGAACATCGTCAGGATTTGATATGCTTGCATCAGTATTTGCTACCAATGGTTCTTGTGGAGCTTGAGGTTCAGAAGCTTCTTCAACACTTTGAGTTAAAGGTTCTTGTGTGCTTCCCTCATTGACAATGTTCTCGACCAATCTTTCAACAGAAGCTGTAGCTTTGCCTGCATCTTCACTTTGAGAAGATGGTTCTTGTGTAGCTGGAATGTTGATGTCTTCATTCTCCCTTTGAGAAAATGGTTCTTGTGTGACCATTCCACTAGCTAAGCCTTCAACCAAACTTTGATTGAGTGGTTCTTATGTGGCAGGATCACCAGTAGCTGCTGAATTACTCTGAAATTCAGGTTCTTGTGGGCTTGATCCTTTCAGCTTCTTCTGTCTCTGATAGACTAACTCTTCTGCATTCCTCTTTTTCTTTGATGTAGGTGTAAGACCAACCAAGGAAGCAGTTGTAGAAACCTTCTCCCAAGAAATTTCTCTAATCTGAGATGGAGAGGCTGGAGAGTCTGATATAGAGACAACTGTTGTTGTTGCTTCAGGAATACTAACATCAGGATTTGCTAGAGCATCAGGAGTAGATGACTCATCAGGATTTGATGTCTGAATATCAGTATCCTTCATTTGCACTGTCAAAGGAATATGATACCTGCTCTTTGATAATTTCCTTGTCTTTTGTGGTTTTGATAAAGGTACCACAGCTTTAGTAGCAGTATCAGCAACTTCCTTGTTCACATTCATCACAGAGGATATAGGTAAGTCATCCTCTGAATCACTTTCATCAATCAACCTTAACTTCCTTTTCACAGGAACATTCTTAACAACCTTATCAGCTTTCTTCACCAGGACCCCTTGTACACCCCCTTGTATCTTCTTTTTAGTGAGTGGTGTAGAGGAAAAATCCTTTGAACCTGATTGCCTTCCAGACACATCAGTTCTAGCTGATTTCTTTGATTTTACAACTAAAGTCTTTTGAGAGACAGTAGAGGTGGTTGTTAACTGTTTAGACTGTTTAGGTTGCATGCTTGTGTCAGGAACAAGGTGGGTTGGGCCTTGCCCCATAGCATTAGAAAGTAGTCCATAACGAGTAGGCATTTTCTGATGTAAGACAAACCTAACCTCATCAGGAATAAAAGCATTTCCTATGAAACCATTTGCCTTATCACTGTTGACTAAGGACTTAATATTATTCTCAGTAATTCTACAGATTGGTAGAACTACATCATCCTCAAAAACAACATTAGGACATAAGTGATTAAATATCAACTGTAAAAATCTAAGAAAACAGACAGAACCCAATTTATCTGATTTCCTATCACTTAAAGCTTTTAAGATAAAAGACCCATAATCAAACATTGTAGAATGGATAAGAGAGTACCCAATTTTAAGAGATCCTGATGGAAGAGCATCAAAATTTGATGTCTTGTTCAGGAAACAGCGGCTGATTGTATCAAAGAAGAAATTCCATTCCTTCTTAAGCTTTGTCCTGAAGAGATTTCCATATCTCTTTACTTCACCATTGTAGCCCAACTTTGTAACAAACTCAAAAAGAGTAGAGTCCGAAACATTAGCAGGAATAACATCACCAAGAACGGGTAAATGCAGGGATGCCTCCACAATTGTAGGAGTCACATAGTGAGTAGTTCCATTATATTCAAAACTCATCAAGATTGTATCAGAATGTCCTTTATCAAAAGTAACTGAGTTCCACACCTGCATGACAGACTTAAAAGAAACACTTGCAGGTTCTGTTAAAGCAAACTTCAATGGGCTTGAAGCTAGAAAATCTTGAATGATATGAAACTCATTGGGTAAATCTTGATGATTTAGAATAGCCACAAAATTGTTAGTGGCAAATGTAACACCACTAATCACTGTTTGTTTGTTCATGAATGATGAAGATGTCATTGTAATGCTTTTGAAAACTCGAGAATTAAGATTTGAAGCAATTAGGGTATGAAAGCACAGAGAGAGATAAAAAACGAAAAACTGATGATAAGAGAGTAATTAACAATGTAGACCAATGAAAAGTATTTTGTTAAAACAAAATATTACTCTCAAAGACAGGTGGCAAAATATGATTTGTGCACAAAGAATTAGTGGACAGATTACGTGTGTCATTTAAATAAATCTGCACCGCCTTTTATGTGTATGTATTGATATATCTATAATAGTGCAACACACGCGCGCATACAGTTGTCCTACTAAAACTCAACCGTCCATCAGTAGATACGGACGAAAAATTAGGCACAAATTAAGTAATGAAATACTGACCTGTACATCAGGATTGACCAGTTGACTTCCTGTCAGGATTGAGTCCTATCAGGATTTGATCAAAGATACATACCTTTCTGAATAACCATCAGGATTTGACAGTTATCAGGATTTCCTCTCTGTAGCTTTTCCTCAGAAATTCTCAAAATTCATCATTCCAAGTTCATTCACCAACTTATTGAAAGTAGCTTCAGGTAGTGGCTTGGTGAATATATCAGCTAGTTGTTGATCAGTAGGAACAAAGTGAAGTTCAATTGTTCCTTCCAGAACATGTTCTCTTATAAAGTGATATCTGATACTTATGTGTTTAGTAAGAGAATGCTGAACTGGATTTCCTGTCATTGCAATAGCACTTTGGTTATCACAATAAATAGGGATTTTTGAGTATGACAGGCCATAATCTAACAACTGATTTCTCATCCACATTATCTGAGCACAACAACTTCCTGCAGCAATGTACTCAGCTTCTGCAGTTGAAGTGGAAATAGATTTCTGCTTTTTACTGAACCATGAAACTAGTCTTCCACCCAAAAACTGACAACTTCCTGAAGTACTTTTCCTGTCTATTTTGCATCCTGCAAAATCAGCATCTGAATAACCACACAACCCAAAATCTGATTCCCTTGCATACCAAAGGCCAAGTGAAGGAGTGCCTTTGAGATATCTGAAAATTCTTTTGACTGCAATCAGATGTGGTTCTCTAGGTTTTGCTTGAAATCTTGCACATAGACAGGTTGCAAACATGATATCTGGTCTACTGGCAGTGAGATACAATAAAGAGCCAATCATTCCTCTGTAGTGAGTTACATCTACCTCTTCACCTTGATCAGGATCAAGTTTGGTAGTTGTAGCTATGGGAGTTGAAGCAGGAGTACTGTCTTGCATGTTAAACCTTGTCAGTAAGTTCCTTGTGTATTTAGACTGATTAATAAAAATCCCTTCATCAGTCTGTTTAACTTGAAGACCCAGAAAGTAACTCATTTCTCCCATCATGCTCATTTGATATCTTGACTGCATAAGCTTGGAAAACTTTTCACACAGCTTATTGTTTGTTGACCCAAAAATGATATCATCAACATAAATCTGAACTAACAGCAACTCCTTACCATGATTCAAATAAAATAGAGTTTTATCAATTGCACCTCTTTTGAATCCACTTTCCAGTAAGAATTGAGCTAAGGTTTCATACCATGCTCTTGGAGCTTGCTTTAGTCCATAAAGTGCCTTATCCAGTCTGTAGACATGATCTGGATATTTAGGATCAATGAAACTAGGAGGTTGTTCAACATAAACTTCTTCCTCCAGTTCACCATTTAAGAAAGCACTTTTAACATCCATCTGGAAAACCTTGAATTTCTTATGTGCTGCATAAGCAAGAAATATCCTGATGGCTTCTAGTCTTGCAACAGGAGCAAAAGTTTCATCATAGTCAATTCCCTCTTGTTGGGAATACCCCTTTGCAACTAGTCTAGCTTTATTTCTGATAATGACTCCATCAGAATCAGTCTTGTTCTTGAAAATCCACTTTGTACCAACAATTGATCTATTCTTTGGTCTTGGTACCAGTTTCCAGACTTCATTCCTTTCAAATTCATTCAGTTCTTCTTGCATTGCAGTAACCCAATCAGCATCTTTAAGTGCATCTTCAACTTTCTTAGGCTCCTCCTTGGACAGAAAGTTATTATATAAACATTCATTCTGAGTTGCACTTCTTGTTTGAACACCTGCATAAGGATCTCCAATTATCAAATCAGGAGAATGATCTTTTGTCCATTTCCTTGCTGGTGTCAAATTGTTTCTTGAAGTAGATGCTCCCCCTGGATTGGTGTTATCTTGATTGAAAGAATTTGATTGATTTGAAGCTCTCCCTGAATTATTGCTATGCCCTCCTGATGTGTTATCAGGATCTTCACTTGAATCAGTATCTGAAGAATTCTGTTCTGATGATTGAGTTGACTCTGAACTTGTAGTTGAATGCCGTTGCTCCCCCTCAACATTAGCACTACTAGTTGTATCACTGTTGTTTGCATCATCAGTATTAGCACCATCAGTACCTGGTGAGTCATCAGGATTTGGTGACCCATCAGTATCTGGTGAATTGACAGGATCTGATTCAATTTCTTCAGGTTCCTTGGAAGCTTCATTTTCAAATAACAATCTATCATGCGAGTCTTCAATGATTCCAGTTATCTTCTTATCATCAAAAGATACATGAATTGACTCCATGACAGTTCTTGTTCTCAAATTAAAAACTCTGAAGGCACTTGATGTAGGATAACCTATGAATATTCCTTCATCAGCCTTTGTTTCAAATTTCCCTAGCTGTTCAGGATGAGTTCTGAGAACAAAACATTTACAGCCAAACACATGCAAATGCTTCAGACTTGGTTTCTTCTCCTTGAGTGACTGATAAGGAGTGACACCATGCCTGTTTATCAATGTGAGATTTTGTGTATAGCATGCTGTGTTGACTGCTTCTGCCCAGAAATATGTAGGTAATTTAGCTTCTTCCAACATAGTTCTGCCAGCTTCAATAAGAGTTCTATTCTTCCTTTCTACTACTCCATTTTGCTGAGGTGTGCCAGGAGCAGAGAATTGTTGAATGATTCCTTTGTATTTGCAGAACTCTTCCATCTTTGAATTCTTAAATTCAGTACCATTATCACTTCTCAGAATCTTGACTTTGTACTTTGTGGTTGTCTCAATCATCCTCACATGATCCAACAGAACTTCAGGAGTTTCATCTTTTCTATGCAGAAAATACACCCAGGTGAATCTAGAATATTCATCAACAATTACAAGAGTATACCTTTTCTTACTGATGGACATGATGTTGACTGGACCAAACAGATCAAGATGTAGCATGTGATATGGTTCTTCAATCGAGGATACTGATTTACTCTGGAATGATGTCCTTCGTTGTTTTGCTTTCTGACATGCATCACAGAGTCCATCAGGTGTATATAAGACATTAGGTAATCCTCTTACTAACTCTTTCTTAACCAACTCATTGATGTTGCTGAAGTTGAGATGAGAAAGCTTCTTGTGCCAATTCCAACTTTCATCTACTGAAGCTTTACTGATGAAACATGTAGGGGAGCCATCAGTATCTGAGAGAATGTTGGCTTCATATATGTTACCATGCCTGTAGCCAGTTAGTGCTATCTTCCCTGTTGCTTTACTGACTACTTCACAATGTGTGGAATAGAAATTGACATGATAACCTCTGTCAGTGATTTGACTAATACTCAACAAGTTGTGTTTTAGTCCCTTCACTAGAGCTACTTTTTCAATGATGACATTTCCAATGATTATATTGCCATATCCCAAGGTTTGTCCAATGTTGCCATCTCCATAAGACACAGTTGGGCCAGCTTTTTCCTCATATTCTGATAACAGGGCTTTGTTTCCAGTCATGTGCACAGAACATCCACTATCCATGACTAACACATTTTTCTTTTTACCCTGCATCAGAATAGAAACACACTAGTTAGAACACTTAGGAACCCATACATGTTGGGTTCCTTTCTCATGCAATTTATTAATTTTAGCAGCAGAAGACTTTCTGACTTTAGCAGTCCTGACAGGATTTACTCCATCAGGATTTGCTTTGTCAGCATCAGTATTAACAAAAGCATGCTTCACTATGACATTTTCAGTTCTATCAGACTTTGTACTACTTTCAAACTTAGGCAATGGATCATAAAAGTTATAGTACAAATCATGATACTCTTTACATGTATAAATAGAATGCCATAGACTACCACAATGAAAACAGGACTTCTGCGGTTTATAGAGTACTGATCTATTCCTCACATCAGATTTAGAAATATCAGCAATCTTCTTTTTAATCTTCTTACAATCAATAGCAAGATGATTAGAGTTACCACAGTTAAAACAACACTTTCTAGGTGCATTTGGGATATATTTATAACCATTCTCTTTATTGATCCCAACTTTACCATTCCTGTTTCTCTTAACAGTAGCTTCCTTTTTCTTATCTGTAACCTCACAGATTTTATCTTTAAGCTGTTTCTGAGACAATAGACCTAGATTCTTAGTGACTTTGTTCATGACAGGTTTAGACTTTATAATTTTAATTCCTTGAGTAGAAGAAGATCCCTTTTCAAAAGTAGAATTGGAATCCTTACCAAAAACAAAATTAACAGGAGTAATCTTAGATTTGGTTGAGTCTATAACATGTCTATAGGTCTTTGGACTGACTGTCTCATCAATGACAATTTTCTCTGCTAATTTCTTATCTTCATCTGACTTATATCCTAGACACTCTTTCCAATTCTTAGAGGTATTAATCTCATGAAATTTCCTACCAGAGTCTGTCCAGGTTCTGATTTTCTCATTAGCATATTCAAGTTCTTTTTCAAGGGAAGTACATTTAGATGTCATCTCTAAGTGCATGTGTTTAGCATTATCACATTCTTTTTGTACTTCTTGCATACGAGAAAATTCAGTTTCTAATATCTCATTCCTCTTTCTAAGGTCAGACATCTCAGATAAGATTCTAGTATTTTCAGCAGTTTGACTTCTAAAGCTAATATGTAATGACTTTAGAAAACGTCTTAACTCAGAAGCATTATCAGTATCAAAATCAAAGATAGTATTTAGTACCTTATCATCAGGAGCAGCAGTTACATCAGCATTGGCCATTAATGCATAGTTGACTACCTCAGTATCAGATTCTGAGGAAGAGTCCATCCAATCCTTGCTTGATGTGATGAGTGCCTTTGTCTTGATGCATTCAGAAGCAAAGTGACCCATTCCATTACACTTGTAGCATCTAACCTTTGACTTGTCAAATTTGCTACCCTTGCTGTCCTTTTTGATATACTTGTCTTTGTCTGCTTTGAAGATCTTTTTCTGAAAGTTGCCTTGTCTTCTATTCTTCCTGAACTTCATCCTTCTGAAGTTTCTGACAATCATAGCAACCATCTCTTCCATGTCTGAATCAGAAGATTCATCACCAGTATTGGCATCAGAATTGCCATCAGTATCTGATGAAGAGTCGTCAGGATCTGACTCAGCTACTCTTGCTTTCCTTCTAGAGACCTCCATAGCTTTCCCTTTTGATTTTGTTTCTACATTCAAAGCAATTGACTTTGCCTTGCTGCTTTTCTTGTTCTTTCTCTGTTGAACTTCAAGATCATGAGTTCTTAGCATCCCATAGATCTCATCAAGAGACACAATGTTCAGATCATACTGGTGTCTAATGATTGAGGTCTGAGTATCCCATTCTTCAGGTAAAGCTCTAAGAAATTTGGTGTTAGAATCTTCAGTTTCATATACTTTGTCAACTAAGGATAAGCTGTTCAATAGTGTCAGAAATCTATCATATAGATCAGTCAGGCTCTCTTCAGGTCTTGCATCGAATTGTTCATATTCTTGAATCAAAAGAGCCCTTCTGTTTTTCTTAACAGATGCAGATCCCTGGCACTGAGTTTCCAAAGTATCCCAGATTTCTTTTGAAGACTTGCATGCAATCACTCTGTTTGACATGACAGCATCAAGGCTATTATGCAAGATATTCTTTATCTTTGGTTCCCTGAGTACATGAGCTTTTTCTTCTGGAGTCCATTCAGCTTTAGCTTTGACCACATAATGTTCTGGTACTGTATCTGTTCGTTCTACGAACTTTGTTGGTATATATGGTCCATCACGAATCCTGTCCAAGTAGTCAGGATCCATAGCCTCCAGGTATATCAGCATCTTTACCCTCCATGTAGGATATTCTGATATCTTTAAGATGGGAATCTTCATGCTTTCATACTTGGTTGTCGACATCTTAGATCGTCTCTGATTTAAAAATAAATCAGTTTGCTCTGATACCAATTGTTGCCCGGTAATAATCTATCGTAGAAGGGGGGTTGAATACAATAGAGTAAGATAATCGACTTCTTAATGTATATATCACAAATATGAAAAGAAAGATAACAGCTTTATTAAATCTGATATAAAACTGTTACAAACTCTCTCAAGAAATTCTGATGTTCTTGAGAGCTGCTAGTTTACAAAAACTCTCTCAAGAAATTCTGTTCTTAAGAGCTTCTCTTCGATTATGTTCTCTCTCTCATGAATTCATAAATCGAAACCAAGACTGTGTTTATATAGTGCACACAGCTTCTCTATCAATAACAAGATAAGTCCTAATCAATAATAAAGATAGAAACCTATCCTTAATCGATAGCTACATTCTACAAACCAGGAACAAATAGAATAAACTTCCATGTTTATCTAGACTCCAAATATAACTCGAAGTAGGAATTCTGATCAGCTTCAAGTTCTGATGATCAATCCTGATCATAGTCTGAGTAGGAATCCTGATGATCAATAAGATACTGACGCTTGATCAAATACTGATGACCATGCAATACTGATGACGTCAGCAATCCTGATCAGTTGAGTCTAGCTTCTGACGATCATTGAATTCTGATCTAACACAATGTACACATTCCCTCTTCTGAATCTAGTCATTGCCACATTGTTGTTTCCTCCTTTAGAAACAACACAGGCTTCTTTTGAAAAAGTAACTAAAAATCCTTTGTCACAAAGTTGGCTGATACTAAGCAAATTGTGCTTAAGACCATCCACCAATGCAACCTCATCAATGATGACATTCTCTTTTGAAATCAAGTTGTATCCCTTAGTGTAGCCTTTGCTGTCATCTCCAAAAGCAATACAAGGGCCAGCTCTTTCCTGAAACTCTGTGAGCAGGGTAGAATCACCAGTCATGTGTCTTGAACAACCACTATCCAAGTACCAAAGATTCCTTTTGTCTCCCTGCACACAATAAAACCAAATCAAGTTGATTTTGGTACCCAAGTTTCCTTGGGTCCTGTTTTGTTAGCCTTTGATTTTCCTTTTATATTATTTTTCACCTTAGGCTCAGATTGATTTAAATCAATCTTTATCTTTGGTGTTGATTTCTGAGGGTTGCTCACATTTTCATTCACAGCATGCATAGTTGGAGGAACAAACATGTTGTTCACATTCCATGGCATTTGTGGCACATTAAACATATTCATGTATGGATTAGGCACAAATGGCATGCTAGCATATGGATTCTGAAATTGTGCATATGGAGCAAACAGATTAGGCATAACAGGCATTGTAGGCATGGAAACATTCATTACATGCTTAGGCATTTTCACATTAGTGGTCTTCTTAACAGATTTGCAGTTAGCAGATAAATGACTAACACTTCCACAATTGACACATGTTTTTCTAGGAGCATATTTATCAGGTGTGTAATTGTTGTGTTTGTTAATCCCTACTTTGCCATTCCTGTTATTCTTTTTATTGCCCTTAACCTCAACTTGAACTTTCTCTAACTTGTCTCCCAATTGCTTGTTAGACAAGTGACCTACATTTGCTCTTTCAACAGGCTTCTCAACTTTCTTTGATTTACTAGACTCACCTTGAACAAAGTTCTTGGTGACATGACCATACTTGTTATTAAGTCTAGTGAGTTCTACTTTCTTTTTCCCTGTCAACGAAACACCCTGATCGGTTGATGGTTCATCTGTCAACGAAACCTTGCATTCCGTTGACGTATCAACCTTCAACAAATGATCATTGTTGTTTGTTGACTCTGTTTCTGATTCTAAGGTTTCACCAGCATACCCTAGCTTCTCTTTGTTCTTTTTCCATGATTGCTCACAGAAAGATTCCATACCTTGAACATTAATGATGTTGGTAGCAACATTCCTGGAATCTTTCCATTTTGCAATCACACTTTGTTCTATTTCAAGTTGTGTTTTAAGAATTTCTTCCTTTTCTAACACTTTCTCAAGTTCCTTCTTAGCATCCCTACTAACACACCTCATTTTCTCAAATTCAATGAGATGTGCTTCTAACATGGCATTTCTATCACTTAAGAGCAAATTAGTCTCTTTTATTCTTGAATTCTATTTGGTAAGTGATTTAAGAGTAACACGCAAATTATATAGTACAGTAGACATTTCATTTACTGCACTATCGCATTCCTCTTTAGAAAGCTCAGAAAGATTAGTAATTGTTACCTGGTTGCTTGAGGAACTTGTTTCCTGCTCATGATTGTTAGCCATAAGAGCCAAGTTGGCATACTCGACATCATCATCAGAATCTTCACCATTACCAGCCCAATCATACTCCTGAGACATGAAAGCCTTTTCTTTTTGCTTGAGAAGTTCAAAGTATTTCTTTTTATAATCAACCGGCTCAAATTTCCTGTTGCCCTTCTCAATTTTGGGCTTTCTGCAATCTCCAGCAAAGTGACCAATCATTCCACAATTGAAACATTTAGATTTAGACTTTTCAATCCAGTTATTTTTGCTAGGTTGAAAGTCTCTCCTTGGTGGCCTTGCTTCTGAGTTTCTCTTGAATTTGAACTTAGAGAATTTCCTTGAAAGAAAAGCAATGTGTTCATCAATCTCATCTAAGTCATCCAAGTTGGCTGGTTCTGGTTCTTCTTCTGTCATCTTGCCTTTACCCTTGCTAACATCACTCCTACAACTAGCTCGACTAGTTGTGGCTTTTGCAGCTTCTTCATTGTCATCTTCGAGTTGGTTCACAGATGCAATCAATGCAATAGATCCACCTTTCTTCTGTACCTTTTCAATTTCTTCATCTTGCTCCATTTCCAACTCATATGTCTTTAAAGTTCCATAAAGCCTTTCAAGAGTGTAGTCTTTGTACTCTTGAGTGTTTCTGAGAGAAACAGTCATAGGCTTCCATTCTTTTGGAAGAGCTCTAAGAAATTTAAGGTTTGAATCCTTGGTTTGATAGATCCTCCCATACAACTTTAATCCATTCAAAAGCTTTTGAAACCTACTAAACGTGTCATTTAGGGTTTCACCAGCTTTAAAATGAAAATGTTCATATTGTTGTATGAGGAGTTGCATTTTGTTCTCCCTAACTTGCTCAGTTCCTTCACAGAGTGTTCTAACAGTGTCTCATACTTCTTTAGAGGTTGTACAGTTTATGACATTGTCAAACATCTCTTGTTCCAAACCATTAAACAGAATGTTCATGGTTCGTTTATCTTTATGGACTTCTGCAACATCTTCAATAGTCCATTCTGAGACAGGTTTTGGAATTTCTACATCAGGAGCATCATCTGGCAGTCCAACTCTAGATGCAAACTTCATGGGAACGTGTGGACCTTTCTCAATGCAGTCTACATATCTCTCATCCATAGACATGAGATGCAGATGCATCTTTACTTTCCAGTGAAAGTAATTGTCCTTATCTAGAACTGGTATCTTCACACCTGCATCCTTCTTCACCATGGTTACTGTTTTGGCCTTGATCTTTAAACTCCTTGTATGTTAGAAGCTTGCTTTGATACCAATTGTTAATCCCAAATGACCTAACATAATTGTAGAAGGGGGGGGGGGGGGGGGTTGAATACAATTCTAGATATTTCTCAAACTTAAAAATAACTTTCGAAATAAAACTGAACTTATAAAATAAAAACACAAGCACTTAAATAATTTCAGTTGGATTGTTTGATGATCCAACTGAAGTGTTTTTATTGCGGAAATAATCTGTGATACAAAATGTACACAGCTGCTCAGTTACAAGAATGTAGAGAAGTATGCTCTCAAAGATAGCTAATACAATCTATTTGTTGTTCTTCTCTTACTTCTATTTTAACTGCTACACTTGGTTATATATATTCCCAAGTTTACAATGCTATTTTTGGCTACTCTAAAGTGAACTAGAAGTATCCTCCAGTAGCTTGTTTTTCATTCCTTTTGTCCAATGGTCCCTGAAGATCTTGGCTTTTGTCTTCATGCTTATTATGATCACTTTCTAGAACCTTATTGGAAATTGGAATGTTTCCTTATTTCCAGTAACCATTTTGGTGGCTTCCAATGCAAAGTACACTTCCATATCTCCTTTTGATCTGTCAGATAACTGTCACTATCACTTTGTCAACTATTCAGAAAAGCAATAATGATTCGTTGATAGTAGAGAGATGTGTTTCGTTGATAGCTTTATTCTTCATTCCGTTGATGGGTAATCTTCGTTTCGTTGATGAGTAAACTCCATTTCGTTGATGAGTAATCTTCATACCGTTGACATGTCTTCACTTAGGCAAAATTACAAGGCATAATATATTTACAATTAACCAACCTATTTTGCCTATCTAGTACTTAGTCAACATGACTTAGAAAACCTATCTAATACCTACAACGAAATTCATATCAAACTAGAAGTATTGTACAGTGCAATTGCTACATCATTCATTTCGTTGATGAGCTTCCTGTCAACGGAATGCTGCAAAGCATGCCATTTCGTTGACAGTTACAAAAATGACTTAATACAAAATCTACTAAGTGTTTTATAATTATCATCAAGAACAACATATTCCTAACACCTCACATATTTGTTGCTTGTTTAATTCAAACCCAACATTCATAAACATAACGTTCAGAAACCAGAAGAATAGAGAATAAATTAGAACGTTAAAGAACAACATTCAACTGGTTTGTAAAGCCCAGAAAAATAGAAGTTGTTTAGAGAATAAAAACGTTTATAAACAAATTTCCTATTTTATAAGGAATGTATATATATATATATATAGGCAAGTGCTCAAATGAGACCCTCTATTAGAATGAGAACTGAGACTGAATCTGAGCCACTCAATCTTTTTAACAACTTTTAATTTGGACCACATATTCATTATTTAGATTTTATACATCTAAAAAGACATATATCTCTATTTATTTCTCTCTCCTCACAACCAGTCAACCACCCACTTCGATCTAATCTCTTTATTTTTCAATTGTCTGCCTTTCTCTCTCCCCCCACCCCACCCCACCCCACACACACATCTCTCTTTTTCACTCTTCATCTCACTTCTCGATCTATTTCCATCTCTTTTTGTCATCTAATTTAACTTTTTCTTTATTGATCTTCTTTTTCATTTCATCTAAACACTATTTCGGCGACACTGCCTGAGATTCAAATTGAAATAATGATTCAAAGATTGAATCTGATCCAAAAGAAGACAAATAACTTGCGAGTTTGGTTTAGGGGCGACGGATGGATGGGTGGATATAGAAGATGTCGTAGATATATAGCGATGAAGGCACAGATGGTGTGGTGATCGTAGCTCATTGATAGTTCGTGATTTGTTTTGGGATAAAATTTTAAAGTGTATATAGATGAGCCATTCTGGTGATTTGTCTTTAAAATTTCTGGTAATTTAGGTTGATTTTTTTGGTGATTTGCACGGTATATTTTTATATTTGGTGATTTGCGATAAGTTTCAGTGATTTGTATTGAAATTTTGGTGATTATGTTGCTTTTGGTGGAGGTGGTAGTATATTTTTAGTTCAAATCACCTTTTTATTTGGTGATTTGTATAGGTATAAATTGCGGTTTTTATATAGAAATTGGTGATGTTAGTTTAAATTTTAATGATTCGTTTCTGAATTTGGTGATTCTATAGTTATTAGAGGTAGTTGTAGTGGTCATAGTTTAAATTTTTGTGATTTGATTTTGTATTTAGTAATTTTGGTAATGGTGTTGGTGTTCTGATGATGCGATTGGTGCAATGGTAGTGTCGTTGTTAATCGTTATTGTGTGATGATGTAGTGATGACAGTGCACTAATAGTTGTAATGACGGTGATGTGATGGTGTTGGTCGGAGTAATGTCATCGGATTAGTATGGTGATGATCAGGATGATGTTATCGAGTAAAGTTATGGTGACTGCAACACATTCAACGGACATGTACATGTATTTTTGCTTTTTCGTATTAGAATTTGTAACTATCCCCGCAGTTCAATTTTATTACAAAATTGCCATTGGGGTCTCAGTTCTCAACTTCTCATTATAGTGGGGTCTCATTAGAGCATCTTCATATATATATATATATATATATATATATATATATATATATATATATATATATATATATATGTACTCTTCCGGAGCCACCGTGGGATACCAACCACCTCCCGCAATGAAACATAGCGGGAGTCACTATCTTAGCAATCACCTCCCGCAATGAAACATAGCGACATGTGATTGATATCCATCGGTGGATGAGGACCAAATCCCAGTGTATATATATATAGATATATATTATTGAAAAAAATACAAGTGTAATTAAAAATTTACAAAGATGGTTGAATACATAGTTAAATATATAGTTTCATGCTCCTAAGGTCGTCCTTAGTTACTACCTAAAGTTAAGTAGGTTTCTCATATAAATGCACGAGGATATTAATACAATTATAGAAAATTATATTTATTAAAAAAATTACCCCACCTTCTTAATACTACAAAACATCCTAACTTTAGGTAAGTTCCGTAGGGTCACCCTTAGGGGCTTTTTTTTTCCAGATATATAATACAAAACTGAAAAAATGGTATATAAATAGTATAAATCAACATGTAATATACTTAAAAGATAAATTAAAAAAAGAATAAAATGAGACGATGTTATTTATATAATAAGAATTTGAGAAGATATTCAAAAAAAGTGGTTAAAACATAGACTTATTGAGAGGAAGTCACGAGTTTGATTCCTAACGAATGCACAAATTTATTTATTTTAATCATAAATTATAGAGGGTGACATTTTTGTGATTTGTTAACAAGGTTAAAACGATAATTTCATAGTTATTTTATTGTCTTAAATTGCCCATGGACGTCATTTAATATATAAATTAAGATTAATAAAACATCTAGGGATGAGCAGAAAAACCGAAATCGAAAAAACCAAATAAAAAAATCGAAATTAATGATCGATTTCGGTTCCGGGTTTTAATCAAAACCAAACCAAAATTGACCGAGCCGCTACATTATATTTATATATAATATGTAATATATATATAATTAACTCCGAACAAATTAATTTTACTATTCATTACATAAATTTATACTTTATATTAATATAAATAAATTAGTTTTAAATCATAATTTTTAATTTTTTGTTTATTAAATTTGTATCACATGTTTGATACACACATGTTAAAATCTTGTTTTCTATTGTAATGAACATATACATTTATCGTATTTGTTATTTTTATTTATGGTAACATGAATTACATAGAAATGAATTTAGTTTGATTCACGAATTTGTTTACCGAATACATTACCAACGAAAATTCGGTACAAATAAAAGGAAAAAGCTAATATTAAAAACGAAAAAAACCGAAATCGATAAACAGTAAATCAAAAATAAAAAAACCGATCGGTATTTAAAAGACCAAGAGATTGGGGGTGCTTTCTTTCTCTCTAGTGAGAAAAAATAACAGGATCAGATTTGATTGATTGAATTGGAGAGATGGGTTTCTCTGTAACAACCCTCATATTTGCTATGGTGGGCCTAATTGCCAGTCTTTCTACCAGAATTTGCTTCAACAAAGGCCCTTCTGCCAATCTGTATGCACTCTTTTTCCCCTTAATTAACTTTCTATTTTCTTGATTTGTTTTTTTAACAAAATTAATTGAATTTGATTTTGGGTTGTGTTTTTTTTTGAACTGGGTATCATTATATTGGATAAAGTTATGATCTTTGCTGCTTGTTGTATATATAGGCTTAGAATGATGTATTGATGATTGTATTGAACTTCCCTGTGTGAAATTAGTAATGGGTGATGACTATAATTTTGATGATTAAAAAGAGTAAATTAGTAATGATGATCATGTTGATGCTTCTTTGTGTAATTGGGTTTGTAATTGTTAAGCTACTTTTTGACTGTAAAGGGATGTTGGATTTGAACAGTATAGAAAGAGTGACTGGGAGTTCGATGAATGTGGATACCTTGGGGCCTTTTGCATTCTCGTTTAGTGTGAGATGTCTTAATTGTAAACCATTGATTTTTTTGGTTATGAATGGATAAGCCGAGTTTCTAAAGGTGGATATGCCTTCAATTGACTTTAAAAGTGAAGTAGTTCTATGAAAATTGGAGGCTAGGATATTTGAAAAAAGGACTTGTAGATTATACATTTCAGTTGGTTATATCTGGACTACGACCTTCGAGAAATTTAATTCTTCGGTATTTGGAGATAAACTTTTTACAGTCAAAATTAAGTTAGAGGATTTAGTTGTTTGAACACATCTAAAATAATGGCATGAGCTTCTATTTTCAAGTCTACTACCTATGCCAAAATTGTGTTACGTTGTCTATAAAGTATCAGAAGTGGGTATTACATGTACGAATTTACAAACTAATAAATCAAATGATTGAGCTTTAACTAAATGTATGATCTTCACAAAGCTGAGGTTCGATTTAATCATTAAGGTATAAGTATCATGCATGAACTGCTTTAAAGAAACAAGATGTTAAACAAATGTTTTTAACATATAATGAAACCCTATCTTGATATATTTTCTTACTTTCTTTCTGAATGTAAGCTCATGTCTTGCCTTTCTGTGTTCCGCTTAATCCACTGTGCTAATTAGTTCGAGCATTTGTAGGCTCCACTTGACATTGGTAATGACTGCAACAGTTTGCTGCTGGATGATGTAAGTAACACCAATTACCTATCCTCTAGTCCTACAAAGGTGTTCATACTTAACATGTCTTGCATAATAAATCCTACCCAAGTTGAATCATCATGTTGAATTATTAAATTGTGTTTCACTATGGATTCTGGTACTGCTCTTGTCATTTTCGTGATGGCCGTCTCTTCGGAAATAGCCTTCTACTTTTTTTTAGAGTAGAAGTAAGGCCTGTCTATATTTTACCCTCCCCTGACCCTGTCTACGAGTGGGATCTACTGGGTATAATTGGTTTGGCGTGTGGTCTTATTAAATCATAACAGACTCAGCTGGTTGCTTTTTATCTTTGTTCCTTCTATTCTCAATGTAAAAAGAACATAGTAATAATTTGAAATAAATTAAAAGAGTCAGAGAGGCATATTAGTGTTCTGCTTGCAATCTTTAGGATGTGCCATATTGCTATACTGATACGAATGGTTAATACTTCCACAAGCTCTATCTCGGGTGATCTGTTGGACACAGGTGCTTTATATCTTAGACAGTCGTCATGGAAATATTTAATAAAATTTGGGAATTATTATTTCTTTGTAGGTGTGTATTTTTTAAAATACTGCAAAAGTGTAGAACAAAGGTAGATAAATCCATCACCAGTTTAGTTGAGAGATCTGTCAGTTGGTGTAGTTAAGTAATCAGAATCTCCTATCTTTTTCTGAGTGTGGACATATATGTATAGGAATAATGTTCTAAGAAGTTTTACGAAGTAGCTATTTTTCAGTGACCATCCATGCTGAAGCAACTTGAGACATCAAAAGTTGATTGTTAATCTGTCTATCCTCCCTCCTCTAAGATGTCCAGAAACCATTAAAGCTCATGCACAGTCGAGCCTACCAAAAGCTCGAGTTCTAGTATAGTTTATTAAATTTATTCTTTTCTCCAAGTAAATTTGGAGCTGCATTCTCTACATATACTTATTCAAACCTCACATAGTCAATGTATTCTCTGCATATACTTATTCAAACCTCACATAGTCAATGTTTTCATCCAATTCTTCATTTTTGTACTCCATCACTTTGTCTTGAGACAAATCTTCGTATTCCTTCCTACGTGCAAGGTAGTTTTTGTTGTCCACGTTGCACTTCTGTATCCCCTGTAGTTGGCACTAAGGTGAGCTGGTTATGAAGTTCTCCATAATCAATAAGTGACTTTCTTGTCCAACTGATTTTGTACCAAGCGAAGTTATATGATTCTCTTTAAAGTAAGTTTAAATATTGATGAAGTCAAGGTAATATGCTTTGACAGAAGACATGCATTGCTAAGTAAATTATCTAATCATCTTAGAGCTTGGTACAACCAAAGTCATTGGTTTCACTTGTTATTGCCACAATTTACTTATACAAGAAGTTAAGAAAATCAATTATCTCAATTTACTAGAATCTTGTTATTTATAATTCTAATTGAGTAATGCTGAGCACCTGTTTGGTCTTCTAGGTGGGCTATTGTCTACCTAGCACAGATGAATCCACTAATTGTTCCGATCCTGAGCGAAGGGGAATGAGATGACTGCCTCCTTATGACTGCATTTTTTCAATGGGTTGGTTGCTTTTCAATGCGTGGGCCGATTTTTTAGGTTTCAGTCGGATATATTTGTAAGATTATATGAACAAGGATGAAATAATAAGAAGATTAAAAGGTGTCTGTTTGTTGTACTCTCTCAGTTCATCTGTTCATAGAGAGTTATTTGGTTAAGTTGTAAAAGTTCCGTCACATCTGTATTTGATTTCAAAGCAATATATGGCTTGTTTGCAATGTTTTGCTACCTACTATGGCTGTTAACAAAAAAATAAATAAAAATTCTTCTTGTTAAAGTGTGCTCAGATTTTGTTTGTTTGTATGTGGGTGGGTGGGGAGGAGGGGGGGAATAAGGGGTTGATCAGGATGGAACAAAGATTTTCTTGCATTACTACCTAGTAAGGTGGAAAAGCTTGGTTCATGAAGAGGTAAAGTTAGCTTATTCAATCTATCATTCTATCTTCAGTTTTCAATGTCTTTTCTTTATTGTTAGTGGAGATTCTTGTTATCCCTTGTAAGCGGGAAGGGATTAAGGAGTTGATCAGGATGGAAGAAAGATGTTCTTGCATTACTACACAGTAAGGTAGAAAAGCTTGGTTGATAAAAAGGTTAAATTAGTGTACTCTATCTGTCATCAGTTTTCAATCCCTATCTATCATTATAAGTGGAAATTCTTGTTTAGCCCTTGTGAGCTGCCCAAGCTACAGATGCAAATGTCAAAATCTGGAAGATGAGATGTTGAGCATCCCAATGCACAGCCAAGTCTCCACAAGATGAATAAGATATTCAATAACAGTCAGTGAGGCCGTTTACGAAGATAAAGCCCATAACCATCATTCATAGGTATGGTATGTTTTCCAACTACTATAATTAATATCATAAGCTTTCTAGTGTTCATATATAAATAAGCAGGCAGACATGAGAAGCAGTGTTATACGATAAAAATGGAGAAACTGAAGAACTTGATGGCGGGTTTTGTTACATTTCTCATTATGTCACTGATGATAAGCTTGCCAGCTCTAGCTTGCCCAGCAGATGGCAGCGAGTGCAAGGACTGCATTGCCAATCGTATGAAGTCAGATTGTCCAGCATGTGCACCAATCATGCGATGCATGGCTCAGTGTTTATGGGACAGGGGTATGTCCCAGAAACAGTGCGTCAAGAAATGTAATTGTGATGGCGGGTACCCCCAGGTCTCTGATTGCAAGAAATGCTTGTCACGCTGTAAATGTAGCTGCTCTATGTGAAACGGGCAGACACATCTGATATATTCTTGCTCACCATCATACTCTAAGCTTGACATCTTTTATGATTGCTTGCTAATGAATGTAATCATCTTGAATCCAAGTGTAATGAATTAATATATTTCAATTTTTACATTTTCTTGAATAAAAAAATATATTATATATTTATTCAGAAATAAAAAATAAAAGATAATAACTTTAATAATACAGTCAAAACACTTAAAATTAATGCAAAAAAATCAAATGTCAAATATAATAAACTAAAGAGATTACATCTTTAAAAATTTTAATTTTTAAAGAAATTTAACATAAGTTACTCTTACTTAAGGTATTAGAAAAAACCAATACACATATAAGGAAATTCAATTTATTTTTTGCAAAAGGTTGTTTATTCACGTTACCGTAAAATGGGCAAAAAAAAAAATGGTATTAAGTGCCTAAAAGGTGTCCAGATACACTATGTATGTGTACTCTCCCAGGAAGCTGTAGTAAATTTTTATTTATTACTCCCTCCGTCCCTCTCAATTCTTTACATTGAGGGACGGGAGCTCGGCATGCATTTTAAAACTACTTTAATATATACTTCGATAAATTATTTTAAAATTTTTCTTCTACTGAATAAAAATATAATGTTTAAATTTTTATTTAGTAAAAGAAAGTTTTAAAAATAAGTTGTAGAACTATACTTTATAGGAGACTTAAAATGCGTGTCAAGCGTAAAAAAACTGTAAATAAATGAGAGCGACGAAGGGAGTATTATTTATTTTTGGAACTCAGGAAGCTTACAGTAGACTTGATAATTTATGACACGATACAAAAAATTTATTGTTTGTGTTTGCATTTTCAGTACACGTCACGAAAATATACGAACACAAAAGTACTTGATCGAGATTTAGTGTCGGTTTTGTGTTTACCCTTTGGGTACACTACACGACACGAAGTACACGAAAGAAATGAATATATATTTATATATTAATATTTATATTAGATATTTTAATATTTTCGTTTGATAAATTAATATTTATTATATGTTTATACATAATTTTATAATATTATTTGTAAATATGATGTAAAATATATATTTTTAATACATATTTGCAAAATTTTAATTAAAAATTTTATTATTTTAATATTTTTATTTATTTATTTTTATTTAAACGAAACACGATACGAAAAATACACGACACGAAAGGTACACAACACAAAATGTACACAAATCTAAATGGGTCGAATTTATATTTAACATTCACATACACAAAACACGAAAGTACACGATAAGAATGTCCACGACACGAACGAATTGATAAGGCTAGTTTATGGAGTAGTAAATATAATGCAGCAAAAACTCAAAAATCAAAGATTCAACGAATCTGGACAGTGTAGAAAAAATATTTACTTCGTCGGTTCTCAGCATATCCTGTCGCATGCGAAAGTGTGTTGGTCTCTTTTGGCACGTGGAAATCTATTCTATCATGCATCTCGATCGACATATCATACACCGCAAACCCGTTCTCATTCATCTTTTTTGTTATTTTGTTTCCATAAGTTTGCTCTTTTGTTTTTTAAATTATTTGGATTTTCAAATACTGCAGCTTCAAAACTCAAAAGTAATTATATATTATTAATTCAACATTTTCTTGAAATTGACCTCATATAATTACTTGAAAATATTAGAACATAGATGGAAATACAAAGTAATGTTCAGAATGTAATATTAATACATTTCATTTCTTTTAATAATAATAATAATAATAATAATATTTAATAATTATTCCTCTAAATTATTAAAAAAAATAAACAATTATTCTTCATGCCTAGCATTCCCTAAAATGAAAAGAATATATGCCCTGCATATGCTAAAAGTTAAGGGGAATATTCACTAAATTATACTTATGTGAAAACTAAAATAATAATAATCTCTATTATTAAATATGTATTTCCCTTTTCTTAAATACAAATATAATTATCTCTAAAAATAATTACTCCGAATTTCCAACATATATGCTCCGCATATACTAAAGTGAAGGAGTATATCCGCTGAATTATCCTTACAAATTAATCGTTACAATAATGGCCCCTATAAATTCACCGCCTAATTATTAGTAGTAGACCATTCAAAAAGAGTGTCGTCATATCTTGACTGAAACTCCATTAATGGCTACATAAATCGTACATGTCAACACTCTATCTCCATTGTTACAACACACACACACACACACTTATAAAGCTTTGTAAATCGCATTCGAGTCTGCACTTTCTCTCGAAAATCAAACATTAATGGCAAAAGCGGGCGTTAGGTTTAAGAGGGTGGCGGACGCTTTCGACATAGCGGCTAGGGAGCGCTCCCCAGTGCCGGAGAGTTTTACGGATTTGTCGGACCTTGTCGACACTTTTATTGATGGAGAAGAAATAAAGAAGAAAGAGTGTGCGTTGTTAGATGAGACCAGTGATGAAAATGAAGGCGGGGATTATTGGGATAATTGTCTGGATATGTTACGTGGATTTTTGGAAGAAAAATGTGGCGAGGATGATCATTTGAAGCTTGAAATTCAGGAACAAGTTGAGTTGGCTTGCTGTGGTCTGGGAGTTGATCGATCTTCGCCGGAGTTTAAGCGCCAGTTGATGATTCGTTTACGTGAAAAAGGTTTTGACGCTGGTAAGTCTTTCGATTCCTTGACACACGAACATTTCGTAACTTAGGCTCTGTTTGTTTTGCTGAAAAATATTTTTTAGGAAAATAATTTTCATGAAAAACATTTTTCAAAATCAAGTTATTTTCCGGCAAACAAACGGAGCCTTAATTAATTAGAAAAACTCGCTCTTTTTTGTAACTTAATTATGTTTTGTAATTATTAATTGTTTATCTACTACCTGCAGGTCTGTGCAAAGCAAAGTGGGGGAAAACAGCACAAATACAACCCGGGGAATATGAATACATTGATGTCAATGTAGCTGGAAAGCGTTACATGGTGGAGGTTTCCATTGTCAGTGAATTCGAATTGGGAAGATCAACGAATGGATACGTCTCATTACTCGAAATTCTTCCTTCGGTTTTTGTTGGAGAAGTTGAAATGCTGAAGCAGATTGTGAGACTGATGTGCCGAGCAATCAAAAGATCTATGAAGAAATACGAAATGCATGTGCCTCCATGGAGACGCCACGCTTACATGCAAGCGAAATGGTTCACCTCTAATTACAAGAGAACTACAAGTGATCAGTTTCCTGAAAAGAAGGGATACGATTCTGATGAGATATCGGAGAAGAAGAGAGCGGTAGGGTTCGTGCCTATACCGGTGAAGAATCGTTCTTATTTTTGCAGAGAAGCTTGTGTGAGTAAAGTTGGATCCAGAGTTGGGAACTTGGCCATGGCAATGAATTCTAGAAATGGATTAGTGCAACTATAATAGGCTTTTGTATTGGTTTGGTTTGTCTAGAGAGAAATTTTGCTACAATCTTTATTCATTTTGATCAATGATGTGAATACTATGTTTTTGAAATTATTTTTTCAATATTATTATTTGAATTTGTAGTCACAGTCACATCGTTATTGTAATTTTTCTAATGTGAATTCATGATAAAATAAAATTTACCGTGGGAGTAATTTTCAATATTATGATATATGCAAACACAAAAGAGATCGCTTTCTTTTCAAATTATTATAGTTTATGAACCGAATTGGATCGAAAATTGTTTTTTTTTTTAATATTGGATTGAACCGAGAATCGAGAATCGGATCTGACATATTAAAAAAAATATCGATCGGATTGTCGAGAATCGGATCTGACGTATTAAAAAAAATATCGGATTGAACCGAAAAAATTAAAATTTTCTGATACTATGAATCGAGAATCGGACCTGACATATTCGGTTCAATCTAATATAAAGATTCAAACCGCAATATTGTGCAGTGCTAGATGTGCTTGATTTTGGTCCGGTACGTAGCATGATCAAATTCTTAGCATTTAACTCTTAATATGCTAGTTATGCTGTTGTGTCCAAAATCTATCATGGACTTAATTTAAGACTCATATATGTTATAGGCCCAATATACATGATTTGACTAGGGTTGTGGTTTTATCAGGGTCACATGGAAGTACAAAAGTAGCTCTACCTCCACCTGACATGGATGTACGAAAGTAGCTCCACCTCCATCTCGCAGGCAGGTACGACTGTAGCTCCACCTACACCTAACAGAAGTGGAGTTGGACAAGGACTCAATCTCCTACATTTTAGGAGCACGAAATTATCACCAAGAGAGGGACTTGTAGTTGGGTTAAACCACTAAAAACGTGATAACAACAGTACGTATATACATAATATAAATATATATAATTGGATAATTATATAGAAACACATGGATAATCAGCTTCTAGTGGCATATCTATAGTAGGACTCGTACCTCCACACAAACACTACAAGATCAACATTGGAGGAAGGATGAAACACACCAAATACTTTCAAAACGTGACTTCATCATCAAGTAAAAGAGCCCAAAACCTAAGAACTACATGGAACTACATGGATATGTAGGCACTTTGCAAAGGTTGGAACCTCATTTTATTTTACAAGGATTATGTAGAGCACTTGAGCAATACACTTCCGGCAGCTGGGATCGGTCACGGATGGACTACTACGACCACGTTGCCTGGAAACCTTGCAAACTCAGTCCCAAAAACGTCACATTCTCCACCTGCCCCGATAGTCGCAGCTGAAACTCCAACAACCGATGCTGAAGCTGTGCACGTGCGAACCTGCAGCTGTTGTCCGAAAACCAAGGGCAAACCTAATTATTCCATCGATATTCTCTCGAAGTGTTGTTACCAAATTTCTCTCACAACATATGGTTATATACATTGGCCAATCATCTGTGGATTGTGGTGACTTAGATTTTAGAATTTAGACTAACATGCTCACAGACTTGGTAAATAAGACTACATACTAAAAACTAGAAACACAAATTGAAAGGAAATTAGAATGATGGTACACAACATGCAGTTACTAATTTAGTTAGATATTTGTAACCTTCATCATCGTGAATTTAAACAACCATGTATAATCTGCTGTTCTCCCTCCTTTATGTGCTCTCAGAGGGGGAATGAAGAAGGGGGAAGGGGGAAGGGGGAAGGGGGAAGGGGGGCGGGGGGAGTCTCTGGCCCCCCTGAGATTGAGATAAATAATACCTAGTATGTGTTCAATATATATTGTGTTTGTAGTTAGGCTAGTTAGCTGTAGTGTTTCTTTCCCTGGAGACCAAGGTTTGATTCTTCACTAGGCAGTAGTTTGATAACATGTTCTTTAGTTGATGCGATTTTGTAACTAAAATTGAATTGATTGTAATTGAATCGGGATCTTGAAATATGTTGGTAGTATTACTTAGCACATTATTTATAAATGTAAATATTGTATTTTACATTTTACAGCTGTAAATACTAGTCAGTTAGATTTAACAAACTTTCCCACCATTATGGCTTGTATATAAACTTGTAATTCATTTCCTTTCTTGATCTGTAACAATTCAGTATGAATGAAACTTAGTTCTCTCTCTCTCTCTCTCTCTCTCCTCTCTCTCTCTCTCTCTCCTCTCTTTACTGTAAATGCACTAAATTCACATGATGATATCAGAGCATTCTAGGCGATAATCTCTTCCGCAGTCACACTCTTCTTCTTTATTGACGATTTTCAAGTTCTTCGTAATTAACGATGATGACCTTCTCTCTTTTCCACCAGCCGTATACATTCTAGTTGAATCAGGTGTTATAATTTCTTGTTTGCTTCTTATTTCGTAAGAATTCTTATTTTCTATGATGTCTCTCAATTTTTCTTCACAATTACGTTATCTTGACCTAATTGTATGTTTTGTTTATCGTTTATCTTGAAATTGTTGATTGTAAGTATCAATCATATTCGTTTATATCTCTCCTTGATTCTTCAAATTTCTTAGTGAAATTTTATCAAACACCTTGTCAACATAATTTTCACATCTTATCTTTCATACATTTTGTGTTAATCTGTTTTCAATATGGCTGAAACTTCACAAACATCTACTCCTCATGATGCTCTCATACCGATACTATAATGAACTCTTCCATTTCTCAAGATAATACTTTTCACTTGCAATCTTCTGATAGTCCCGGTATGAAACTCGTAAGTGATCCGTTTGATGGCACTGATTTCAGTAACTGGAAACGTTCAATGACTATTGCACTATCTGCTCATAACAAGTTAGGTTTTGTCGATGGTTCGTTGCCTAAACCAAACTCTAAGTGCGCCATTTTGACAGTGCCATTATTGAAAAAAATGTTAGGTGAATTTAACATGCAATGCAAAGCTTTATTAATTACTCCCTCCGTCCCACCCATTTGTTTACATTTGGGTTGTGCACAGAGGTTAAGAAAAACTAATAAAGTAAGGGAAAAAGTAGAAAAAGTGAGCTTAGTGGCGGGAGCAATCAATATTTAATGTATAAAGTGAGTATAGTGGAAGTAGTTGATTTTTATATTATAATTTTTTACTATTTTTGGAAAGTTTAGAAGTGTAAAGAATTGGGAGGGATATCCCAAAAAGGAAAGTGTAAAGAATTGGTTGGGACATAGGGAATACTAGATTAGTACCCGGGCTTATGCCCGGTTTATAATAAATTTAATTTATTAAAGATTTTATTTTGAAATAATTGATTTTTATTATATATCAAATATGTATTATGTATTTATTTAAATATGATTAAATATTTAATACATTTTTTTATGAATATTGGAATTGAAATTTCATATACAATAATTTGATAAGTATTTATGAAAATCAAATCATACTAAGTCAAAATTAAAAATAGTTGAGAATTGAGAATGAATGATAATTAGTGGAGATTGTAATTAAGAAGAAAGATAAATTAAAGTAAATTAATGAAAAAAGTTAGTGGAAGATGATGTCAGCAGGAGAAGTGACATATGGTAATTACTGATGTTGGTGTTTGTTTTAGTATTAGTATAAATTTATATAAATAAACTTTTTTAAAATTTATTTATTTATCAATTTTTTTTAAAACAATATTAAAATAAATAAAAATTATCTACTAATTTTTAATTAGAAATGTTCGTATTTTTTAGGACGGAACCTTGAACCCATTATTTAATAACACTATTTGTGAACTGACTATTATATCCTTAACGATCAAACCATAAAAATTTGGTTATGCTAATTAGATATAGGATTTAATTTTTATTTCTTATTTTTATAAATTTATATTATTAAACAAAATAAACACACATTTGTTATGAAATTATTATTTTAAATAGTATTTTGATTAATAATAAAATATAGATTTTATGTGCTGAAATTTATCGATAAACTAGTCTTTATGAAAATTTCTAAATAA
Organism: Heracleum sosnowskyi; assembly: GCA_030848705.1. NCBI lineage: Eukaryota > Viridiplantae > Streptophyta > Magnoliopsida > Apiales > Apiaceae > Heracleum > Heracleum sosnowskyi. The sequence goes on from CM061237.1 coordinate 139,996,582, forward strand.
AAATAACATATGTAAGTTATTAAAAAATAAGTTCTTATAATGGAAACACCAATAAAAAAATATGAGCTCCGTAAAACTAATAAAATTTATTAGTAAATATTAACCTAAATAATAATACAAAACTTAATAATTTTAAAACAGTGGAGTACTCCTTCAGTCCCCTCCATTTTTTTACACTTTCTTTTTTAAGATATCACATCAAATTCTTTACGTTTCAAAATTTTCTCAAAATAATAAATCAATACTACTATATTATAGATGAAAAAATTAAAAGTTTGGTTAGTCGGTATGGTACGTTGTGATTTTACTTAATTGCCCTTAATTAACTATATTTCGTGTTTTTACTTAATTAACCTTACTTATTTATAGAAATATATTATTAAATAATAATATTACCTATTTATAACCAATTACCTTTTTCACCTAAAATACATTATTTTTTCTAACAAATTTCCCTACTTTTTCAAATATATCACGGGCAATTACCTTTTTTAACTAAAACATATTTGTTTTTTTATTTTTTTTTACTAAAACCCCTCCTTTTCCAAAAATATCACGGACAAACCTTTAGTTATTTATTTTTAAGCCTATTTTAATATTATAATTATTTTTTTAAAAGTTTACCTATTTTAACATGTCTACTTATTTTTCTTAACAAATGCAATTACTAAAAATATTAAAATATAAATAATAAATACCTATTTATAACCAATTATCTTTTCAGCTAAAACACATTATATATTTTTTCTAACAAAGTCCATCCTTTTCTAAATATATCACGGGAAATTACTTTTTACAATTTACTTTTTCTATTTTTCTCACTAAAATCCATTTTTTCCAAAAATATCACAGAAACCCTTTACTTTTTTATTTTCAAACGTATTTAAATACTTTTAATTATTAAATTTTAAAACCTCATTTTCCAAAAATATCACGGGCATTTACCTTTTAAAACTAAATATATGTTACATTTTTTATTTTTTCTTACTAAAATCTCTCATTTTCCAAAAATATAAGGGGCAAACTCATACTTATTTATTTTAAAATCTGTTTTAATGTTTTTAATTAATTAAAAGTGTTTAGCTATTTTAACATGCCTACTTATTTTTTGCACAATTACAATTAATAAAATAATAATAAAATAACAATTAACAATCCGTGCATCGCACGGGTTTTAAGCTAGTTTTTATAATATAAAAATTAACCAATCCCACTACTAACAATGGGTCCTGATCCCTGACAATTGATTGTCATGGACAATTTATTTAACAATCAGTTCCTCAACCGTTGGATTGAGATTTTAACGATCAGGATTAAAACAAAAATTTTAGTCACTCCGCCATAAATTTCCGCGGAGCCCTAGCTGTTCGCTATAAATTTCCGCGGAGGGGTGTTTCAGCCCTAGTAAGCTCCGCGCTTCTTTTCCGCGGATGGGCTGATACTGAGAACTAAACTAAACTTAGCTGTTAACACCTTAAACAACTATACTTATATCATTACTTTTAATTATTTTAATTATTTTTCTCTCACTTTTAATTATTTTAATTGTTCTTTCCCTAAAAAACATTTTAATTTTTTTAATTGTTTACCCACAATTAGCTATCCTAAAAGCAGTTTTTAATATTTTTAAATTTATATTTTCAATACAATAAAATGATCACCTAAGCAATTTTATAAATAAATTTAAAATGAAAGTTTTAACAAACATATTACATTGTAAAAATATTGTGTTAGTATCTTAGTTTTTCTTAAATAATATGATCAAGTATATAACTTTTTTATTTATTTAAATAAATTTTAATTTCTTACTACAAACCTACATTTAAAAACAGTTTTTAATATTTTTAAATTTATATTTTCAATACAATAAAATAATCACCTAAGCAATTTTATAAATAAATTTAAAATGAAAGTTTTAACAAACATATTATATTGTAAAAATATTGTGTTAGTATCCTAGTTTTTCTTAAATAATATGATCAAGTATATAAAATTTTTATTTATTTAAAATAAATTTTAATTTCTTACTACAAACTTACATTTAAAAAAACTGGTCTTGATTTTTTGTTTATAGTACTCCTAGTTCGGTTTGTTTTTTTTAAATGTATGTTTGTAGTAAGAAATTAAAATTTATTTTAAATAAATTAAAATTTTATATACTTGATCATATTATTTAAGAAAAACTAAGATACTAACACAATATTTTTACAATGTAATATGTTTGTTAAAACTTTCATTTTAAATTTATTTATAAAATTGCTCAGGTGATTATTTTATTGTATTGTAAATATAAATTTAAAAATATTAAAAACTGATTTTAGGATAGCTAATTGTGGGTAAACAATTAAAAAAAATTAAAATGTTTTTTAGGGAAAGAACAATTAAAATAATTAAAAGTGAGAGAAAAATAATTAAAAGTAATGATATAAGTATAGTTGTTTAAGGTGTTAACAGCTAGGTTTAGTTTAGTTCTCAGTATCAGCCCATCCGCGGAAAAGAAGCGCGGAGCTTACTAGGGCTAAAACACCCCTCCGCGGAAATTTATAGCGGGCAGCTAGGGCTCCTCGGAAATTTATAGCGGAGTGACTAAAATTTTTGTTTTAATCCTGATCGTTAAAATCTCAATGTAACGGTTGAGGAACTGATTGTTAAATAAATCGTCCCTGACAATCAATTGTCAAGACCAGGACCCGGTTTGGTTTAGTTCTCAGTATCAGTATCAGTCCATCCGCGGAAAAGAAGCGCGGAGCTTACTAGGGCTAAAACACCCCTCCGCGAAAATTTATAGTGGACAGCTAGAGCTCTGCGAAAATTTATAACGGAGGGACTAAAATTTTTGTTTTAATCCTGATCGTTAAAATCTCAATTCAACGGTCGAGGAACTTCCCGTAACAATTGCCTGGAGGGAGAGAGTATTAATTAAGAAAAGAAAAGCACAAATATTTTTTAAAAAGAAGTGGTCCACATTAAGTGGTCCAAACCAACGACTTTAAGCTTTGGACCAAACTAATCAACTACCCAAACTTAATTTACTTGAGATTTGCTTCACTTGCATCCTAACTAATGGAAGGAGTAGGTGCCCGATTCGGCCGGTCATCAACCCGTTATGGTGGACCGGCCACTGTATTCACCGGTCCGGTTAGAAAATGGAAGAAGAAGTGGAGCCCAATAATTAGTAACAAACATCCTCAAAGTACAAACGCAGGAACTACTTCTTGTCTCTTGCTTTATAAGTGGACTCCCTATGATAATCTAAATGATTCCAAGAAAACTAAGCCTGAGCTTCCAACTCGTAGATTCAAGTATATTCCGGTACGCCCATCTATTCTTTTTTTTTTTAATTTTAATTTTACTCATTTGTTGTTGAATTATATTATGTTGGTGGATTCTAGTTTGAGCTTTTTATGAAATTTGTAGATATGTTTGTTTAGGTCCCGATTGAATTGTTTGTTTTGGTTATGGTTAATTGTAGAGTGGTTTGATGTTATTAAGAAGAGGAGAGGAGTATCCTTTAGTCTAGGCTTGCTGATGAAACTTAGTAAAACAATTGTTTTTGTTCATCTTGGAGTTTAGGCCCTTGATATTGTTAGGATACAAGATCGAATCGGAATTGAAGTTTGCTCTGTTTAGAAAAAGTATGTAGCAAAAAGGTCTTCTAACCGATGGGCCTTTGCTTGCATCGCTGCTCCAGAATATGTGAAATTGGCAGGGGGATCATACATTTATAACCATATGATCTCCATCAGGTTAGGTAGAGATATAAGTATTAATCTAGCTTTGTTCGTCGTAACTTTGTTACTGGCTGAGTTTGAGGGGGTTTGTGGTATCCTAGTTCTCTTTCCTTTGTCCTGTTATCCTGTGAAGATATATAAGATTCTAGAATTATATCTTAGTTATGGTCATGGTGGAGACTAAAGAGACAAAGGACATGGATCCTTATTCCGAACCCGTCAGTGGATTTTTTTCTTTTTAATGCCTCTATCGTTGTAGCTGTTTTTTTTTTGTTTGTAACTAATAGTGGTGCTTAGTCTTTTCGATGTTGGACATAGTGAAGCGGTTCTTTTATTTGTGGGTTCTTGTAGTCTTGTCGTTTCTGAGTTTGTCTACCCAATATGTTTGTTACATGTTTCAGAGAAACTTGCAAGTACATGAGCATGTCCAATGCAATGCTATATAATAAGTGGTATTATATTTATAATTTGGCATCAGATGTATAATACAACATTCCAATGCAACACTAAACATGGATGTAAAATGAAATATAAAACCAAGTATGGATGTTGCTATAATTGTCACATAACCATGCAAGTTCGAAAATGGACAACTAAAGGCTACTTATACATTTTTAAAGTATAGACATGATGCATTTTGATTCCAAACTTTTTATTGAACTACAAATTTTAGCTTTTTGGTGCTTTTATCGTGCTCTGTTTGATTTTAATAACTCGACGGAGTCGAGTTATTTTCAGCGGAGGAGAATTGATGCTGGACAACATGTTAAAAAGCCCAAAGAAAGTATTTAGGAGCAATATAAAAGGGCTTTGGAAGCCCAATACTTAGAATATTTTAGAATTAGTTTATTATTTATTATTATTATAGCTGATAATTATATGTTTAGGAAAAAATAAGGATATATTGTCTTTTTAGTATTTTAAATTGAATTAGGAAAGTAGAACAAATTTAACATATATAGGAGCTTATATTGTGAATTATTATATCGTTGTTTTGAAGCTCTCTTGCGAGAGTTTGCGAGAGTTCTTTGTGGACACCCCCCCCATAGAGATCGCAATATAATCCGATCCGATGGATACCCGATCCGAAACCCGAAATTTTGGATTTATCAAACCTGATATTTTGAATTTAGATTTGAATTTAATTTTTAAAGCCGAAAATATTTGGATTTGGATTTGGATTTGGATTTTAGACAAACCGATCCGAAATCCGACCCAAAAACCGAAACTCGATCAAAACCCGATCTGAATCCGAAACTTGAAAAATACCTGATATATATATATATAGAGAGAGAGAGATGAGATCTATGGAGACCACATTTCATTGGAGACCTTGGAGATTATATATGTTTTGCAAACAAAATCTTGCAAAATGTAATATTTTGTCAATTATGTTATAAAAAAATCAATATTTGATTGAGAATCTTTAAAATTATATATGTTTTGCAAGCAGTTGATTGCATGTTTAGTTTGCAGAACATACATGATTATTAAGTTTTTAAAGGAAATAATGATTTTAATAGAACGTCTTTTGCAAAATAATAAGTTTTTCAATTTTTTGATTACAAAATATAATCTATTTTGCAATATTTTGATTACAGGACATATATAGTCTCCAATGAAATAGTGGTCTCCGTAGAACTTTTCTCATACATATATATACATATATTACACTATAATATATATTTTACGTATTTGTACAATACTATTATATGCAAAACATAAAATAATTAGTTGGTTGTCAATTTGGTATGCTCCCGTCCCCAACGTAAAGAATTAAGGGGGACATAGGGAGTATATACTTTGGAGAAGTCTCTCCTAATTCAAGTACAAACACATTTTATATAAAATTTATTATAACCGGTAAGTTGAATGATCATCGATAATGAAATTTAGTATGTTTTACGCTTAAATTGTGCTAAATGAAACGTATGGAACCCTATCTTATATTCTTATCTGTCATCCTTTCCAACTGAATATGCACACAACTGCCATCAGAAGGGTAGGCACACAATAGCTTATGACTCTATCTGTGCTCCCTCTGATGAGAAAAGTACTATAACCTGTAAAGGTTAGTAAGACATCTCTCTAGAGCAACAACGTTAGATAAGATCCAAGAGAGAGATTAGCTAGACAACTATGACTTTGGGGTGGCAAATCCGTAGGAAACAACTAAACAAAGAAGAGAGACAGAAATCCGTTCTCTACTTGATAAGCTTCCTCCAGAGTCAGTAATGCTAGATATAGATGTATGGTAGTCTTTTTGTATAAAGTCAAATTGTAAGAAATATTTTGAATCAATGAATGAAATGACTCAAAAGAATTCTTTGTTTATTTCTGTTTTTGACTTTAACTATATGAGCAAAATGTCAGTACTGGATATATATGTATGAATAAAATTAATTACTTGTGCAACAGTAATTGAATTAATCATCTTTAATAATTGAAAAATCATCAGTGTCAAAAACACTATCAGTACTCAACTACCAAATACTGATCACCTGCATATAAGGAATGAGCTGCAAAGTGAAAGAGAAGATATCACTTTAAGCAGTTAACTTAAAAGAAACAGGCGTTTACCAGCAGTATTACCCATCATTACTTAACATCAGTATTGTCCATCAGTACTCACCAGCAATACTTACCATCAGTACTTACTCACTTGTAACCATTCCAAGTTCATTTACAAGTTTAGTAAACACTGCTTCTGCTAGTGGCTTGGTGAAAATATCAGCCAATTGTTGATCAGTTGAAACAAAATGAAGTTCAGTTGTTCCTTCCATCACATGTTCACGTATGGAGTGATACTTGATACTTATATGCTGGTCAAAGAATGCTGAACTGGATTTCCTGTCATTGCAATAGCACTTTGATTATCACAATAAATAGGGATTTTAGAAAAATGCAAACCATAGTCCAGCAGTTGATTTTTCATCCACAGTATCCGAGCATAACAGCTTCCAGCAACAATGTACTCAGCTTCAGCAGTTGATGTGGAAATTGACTTCTGTTTCTTGCTAAACCAAGAAACCAATCTTCCTCCCAAGAATTGACAACTGTCTGATGTACTTTTCCTATCTATCTTGCATGCTGCAAAATCAACATCTGAGTAGCCTATCAGATTGAAGCCTGATGTCTTGGGATACCATAAGCCCAAATTTGGTGTCCCTTTAAGATATCTGAATACCCTTTTTACTGCTATCAGATGAGGTTCTCTTGGTTGTGACTAAAACCTAGCACAGAGACAGGTAGCAAACATGATATCTGGTCTGCTTGCAGTGAGATAGAGGAGAGATCCTATCTGCACCAGTTCTTTATCAGAATCTCCATCTAATTCCCCATCAGTACTTTCATCAGAATCAGAGTCAGTATCTGATTCCACAACCATTTGTACTTTTGCTTTTGACCTGCCATGGCTAGAATTCTTTTCCTTAGCCATCTCATTCTTTGAATCTGCTTTCAAAGCCACTGTTTTTGACTTTGCCTTGACACCCTTTTTCTGCTTCATTTCCAGATCATGAGTTTTCAACATTCCATATATCTCATCGAGAGAGACCTGATCCATATTGTAGGTATGCCTGAGAAGGGACTGCTGCACCAGTTCTTTATCAGAATCTCCATCTAATTCCCCATCAGTACTTTCATCAGAATCAGAGTCAGTATCTGATTCCACAACCATTTGTACTTTTGCTTTTGACCTGCCATGGCTAGAATTCTTTTCCTTAGCCATCTCATTCTTTGAATCTGCTTTCAAAGCCACTGTTTTTGACTTTGCCTTGACACCCTTTTTCTGCTTCATTTCCAGATCATGAGTTTTCAACATTCCATATATCTCATCGAGAGAGACCTGATCCATATTGTAGGTATGCCTGAGAAGGGACTGCTGATTAGTCCATTCTATAGGCAACGACCTTAAGAACTTAACGTTTGAATCTTCAACTTCATACTCTTTTTCCCACAAGAGATAATTCATTTAATAAGGTTAGAAATCTATCATAGATTTCTGTTAGATCTTCATCTGGCCTTGCTTCAAATTGCTCGTATTCTTGAATAAGAATACCTATTCTATTCTTTTTAATCTCCTTTGTTCCTTGGCATTGCACTTCCAATGCATCCCAGATCTCCTTTGCAGTTTTACATGCAAATACCCTGTTAGATAAGACAACATCCAAACTATTATGCAAGATGTTTCTTACCTTTGCATCCTTTATTATTGCAGCTTTATCTTCTGGAGACCGATCCTTTTTGTTTTTAGGAGCTACGGTCTCGGGCGAAGTGTCGGAGGCTGCCATAGGTTTCGTTGGGATATATGGACCATCACTAATCCTGTCCATGTAATCAGGATCTGATGATTCTAGATACATTGTCATTTTCACTTTCCAGGTTGAATATACTGCATTCTTCAGCATCGGGATTTTCATTGCTTCATATCTATTTCCAGACATTTTGATTGTTTTCTGATTTGTATTTAAATCAGTTTGCTCTGATACCAATTGTTGCCCAGTAAAGAATCGATTATATAAGGGGGGTTGAATATAGTCATACAAAATAATCGAACTTGAAACAGATATAAACAATCAATACCAGCTTTTATTAATCTTTATAAAAACTGATACAAACTCTCTCAAAAAACTGTGAGTTCTTAAGAGCTGCTAGGTTTACAAATACTCGTGTAAGTTAATTACAATCGTAAAACCTATCATGTGTTTATATAGATACACGACTTCTATTTCTGTTACATAAGATAATCTCTATTAAATAAAATTGATATTCTTGTCATCTATCTTTTGATAACAGCCGTTATCCCTAACTTGAAGCAAACAGATATATCTTACAAATCAATCTTCTCCTGAAATCATGGAACCGTATCTATCAGTTTAACTACTGATGATGACGTCATATGTCATCATCTACTGATGCCACCAGTACTGATGCCACCGATCCTGATGCACTCATTAAATCAATAATATCTAACATCATACGTGTATTTCTGCACTAGCATTGGACATGCTTTAATAAGAAAGAGACACCAAACAATATTCACTATATGCTAGGTATTTATTTTTAAGATACATCCATGTGCTGAGATGCTATACCATGTTGTATGCCCTTCACTTATTTTGTTCTAATTTTTTCTGAAAGTCATTTTTTGTTTTCTTTTCCAACTGTTAGGTTTAGAAATATTTGTCTCATTTGTAATTGATTTGATGGGTGATCAGACTGCTGTACTGGAAGAACAAAAAAATGAATCTGCAGAGGAGGTTGATGCCGAGGATGAATCCAACACAAGTGAGACTAAGCCAGAGGCAGCAGAGCTTGATTCCAAAAGTGATGCTTTTGATGAGAAACCTGATATAAATGATGCTCCGGATAAAGAGAACAAGGTGATTTCTATACTTGGTTATTTCTTCTGTTATATTGTATGGGATTTGACCCCTCTATGATACTTGCTCCTGTTGGAGACCAACTTTCCTACTACAGCTGAAAATCTTATACTCTAATCATTGACATCACATGTTTATTTAATTCTTCAGTATGTACAAAGCTTATTGTAAATTGTTATTTGCTGGTGGCCAAATTACAATTTAGCTTTCAAGTTGGCATCAAGGCAAACCTAGAAAAGAATGCTATAGAATAAAATAGCATACTAGAGTAATCACACACTGAAAGATATGTTGAACAGTGATTTGTATTCTTAATACAGGATGTAAAGGACAATCCTCAGGAACGGCAAGATTTGAATGAAAGCACATTGGATTTAAGTTTGGGTTAGAAGATGAGCTGTAGTAAAATAGTGCTAGTAATCTTGGGACACAAGTACATTGTAAGATTTTTTACTATAGAAGGACAAAGATTTTCCGTGCCAAAGTGTTACGCAACTTTCACTCAGTGGTTTCATGTTCTGCCTCAGCCATCAAGCTCTTCTACTAAGCAAATCTTATATCGCAAGTCCACAACTGTAGTCTTCATCTGATGTGCTGTTGCTGAGGTGATTGTAAGGTTTAACAAATTGTTGTACTGATAGATAAAAACAATAGCTTATTTCAAAATAATTGAACTTACTGTTGGATCCCGTGATTAATAACACAATCTGGAATTATTGTTGCCACTAGTCAAATTGAACAACTTGATCTGCTTAGCATCTGTGGTTACATATTTGATGTCTCCGTGTTCAATATGCCGATGTCTGTTGTTGGACAGATTGTTCTGTTCAAGCAAAGAGCTCGAACTTATGTTCTAAACTTCAAATGGCCTTTTGTTATCAAGCAAACTAAATATATTAGCCTTTTGTTTCTGTAATGCATTTCATGAATTAGCCTAAAACTTCAACCGAAAATTGATTTTTTTGTCGATGAACGATTAGTTCTGCTCGTTTTAAGAGTAGCAAGAGCATAAAAGAGGCATTGTTTCAAAGAGAGATTATATAAGATTCTACTTTCAATTCAAGAGAGGCCATTTGAGATGCAAGTAGTCATCAAACTCAAGATCTAAATGGCAAATTTGAGCCTATTTATAGGACATCAAAGATCATGTCCAGTAGTCATGAATAATCAAAGAAAGCAACCACAAGTCATTTTGCATCTACACAATGGTCCATGGATGATAACCCAAATGGAAATGCAACATATTTTTACAGTAGGAAAACCTATCTGAATCGACCACTGCGATTTACAAACACAAAGAACTTCAATAATCATTCCTTTGCTACAACAGCTTCTTCCTCGTTAAAGTAGTCGTGCCTGAAATTGTAAGGACTGTGATTAGATTAATTTGTATAGAGCCATTAAAAAGTTGAGATCTGAAGAATGTGTAACATTGCGAAACAATCTACACAGTCATACAATACAAAATTTAAATCCCCAATGCGACAGGCAAAGTCCACAGATCCAGGAAAAGATATACCAAAATTTTAACGAACCTATGGAAATGATAGCCAAAACTGTATAAGATATTCATCATAACTCTTATATTTTAGTTGAACTACAAATATATGTAAAAAGGTTCAAGTCGAAACATGATTTGGATTCTGGACGAGACAAGAACTTACCTTATCTTTCTTGAAAGCTGATAAATGCCTGTTCCAGCCATTGCAACATTTACACTAAAAAGGTTCCAGTTCTTCTGCAATCCACAAGCAATCATGTTCAGAAAAATAGCCTCATTAGACAATAGGAAGTTTTATAAAAATAACAGAGATAAAGTTTTAATTTTTAAGTGGAAGGTAAACCAAAAGTTTTAAGTGGAAGGTAAACCATGCTCTCAGTAGCATTCAGGATTCATCCTTTCAAGCCTGTTTAACTATTTCAATGTATTATTAACATCTCATCAAACTCACCGGTGTAATAACAACACTATATCGTGACCAGATAACTCCAGTAGCTGTAACCGCTGTAATACGAATATGACACAAGAAAAAAAAATCAATTTTCCAGAAATATAACATAATATAGCATATCATGGTACTAAATACAAGGATTTAGCTTTCTAATTCCATAAACTATGCTGCACCCGGAAACAGTTTAAGAGTGTTCAACTGTCCAAGTAATGAGTGTCAGATGGAGAGTGTTCAACATAATAATCATATGATCTACCGATATAGATCATGAATATAGGGAGCATATCAAAAAGCGTGTATAAATAAATACATATAGCGAAATATGATTTTCCAAATACCTATTTGCTGGGGATATGAAAGCTTCTCAGGTGGTTTAGCAAAGTCAGCAACATTAGCTATGCTAATCCCCCACTTAAAAGTTGGTGCCCAAAAGTGAACTACAACAAGAAATAACAAATCTCAAGTAACGTTACAGTAATTACTGTAATATAATCAAAATCACGGATTCAGATAAAATTTGTTGTCAGCGAAATTATCATTAATCAGCACAAAGAGCAGCCTAACAACTACTAGGTGAACAACACAAACTACACAAACTTCAAATCCCTTTTACCTTCGACCCAATAATTAGCTATTAATTCACAATTTACAAGCAATAATACAACTTTCTAGGAAAATGTACACAGGGACAGAGCCAAAGTGGGGGGTAATTCCCCCCACTGACTCTTAAGTTAAGTAGATACATTCAGTGTTCACTAATACTGTTAGCAGTGTTAAGGTTTGCCCCCATGGTTAAGGCGCTGAGGCATCCAGGGTTCAAACGACGCAAGCAATATTTTCCATATTTACGTTTTTCTATTGTGTCTGTGTGGTGTTGCAGTAATCAGATTATCCTTGTATGATATTACTCATTCTGCACAATTCTTTTTCCTACCGATTCTCTTTGGAGCGTATAATCCATTATTAAAACACTGCATTCCAACATTCAAAATCCATAAAAAGCAATCATCCTCCATTTTCCAATACTTCAGGCAATGGAACTTAATCTATTCTCCCTGGTTCAGACTCTAGATCAAACAAAATAATTCTGATATACATTTTCGCCCCAACTGATGTCAATCCTATCCATCCCCCCTGCTCGTACATTACTAATATTGCGGATTAATGTAGTTCAGTATAAAGACCCAAAGTAGCACAGCATTGTGTAAAAACTTGGTGACACGAAGACAATCAAACAAGCAACTAATGACATAACCAGTTTACACTACAATCTCCACTTCATACCTACACGTTTTGCTACAATCTCAACTAATTTCTACACTGTTTAAAACTTCAACGCGCAAAGTTTTGCAGTATGATCACAAGTATAATCAGACCAAAAATAAAGAAAGGGCCAATATTAATGATAATCAGGGTTTGAATAACATGTATAAACATTTAAATTGCTATATACAACGGAATAAGTTGCACAAATTTAAAAATCGACTGATTATTAAAAAACAAAGTAAAAATCAGAAAAAAAGGCATGATTAATGGAAAATAAGAAAGCAGAAGAATTAGAAATATAACTGGTTTTGGGGCCAGCGGGGTGATTCCATAGAGCCTGGAGCTTCGAAGTCGCCATTTAAATTATCGACTGTCAAAATTATTCAAGTGTATATGGTATCGAATTCTTTTCTTGACTTGTTTACCCTGTGAGGCTGCGAACGAGTGCTTTTCTTTTGAACGAGGTAGTCAAACAAATCATTTGTTTACAAAATTATAAGGGATATAATTTCCATAATTTTTTATTAGACGGTTAAATTGATAAAAAAAAAAATCATATTTGTTTGTAAAACCTGTGAGAATTTTATTTTGGGTTTTTTTTTCAAAAATACCCACTACATAATTTTTTTTACAAAAATATTTTTTCATATTTGCAAATATATCATCAACAACTTTTGTAACCATTTTTGTAACTGACGTCTGACCGCAACCAAAATCAACAAAAAATTGCAACTTATAAAAAATTTAATAATTGGAATCATATTTGATTGTATAATAGGTTGCATAGGTAACTAATAAGTTATTATATAATCAATTACAACATAATATGTGTCATTTTATAAATATTTTTGTACCTAATTTGGGGTCTCTAACATTTTTCTGAGAAACATGTATTCCATTATTTCAGATAAAATGAACTGAGTTGTCATTTGTCACAAGCTTTTACTTGTAATCTCATGTTCTGCCTTGGACATCGAGGAGTTGTTTTAGAGCAAGTCCAATGCTATATGCAAAATGGCCGTAGTTATTGTTATAAACTAAATGATTATCGTTTATTCTGTGGATGATTTGAACTTGTTTTCTCAACTTCTAATTGCCTGTGTATCTGTGATGCCTTCTCTACAATCTCCCAAAACCTAACTTCAAATAAAGGTTTTCTACTTTACATATATTTATGAAAAGTGGAATATCTGAACATGGCAATTTTTTGCCTTGTCTTTTCTGTTGCATTCTATTTTGTAGCATCAGCATTGCTGCAGATGCTATTTAAGTATAACAAACCCACACAGAGAATGGTCATTGACCTTAAAATCTGAAATGGCAAGTCTGAGCCTATTCATATGCCATCAAATATCATGACAATTAGTCGTGAACAGTCAGGGGAAGCAACCATACAACATTTCGTATCGTATCTACTCCATGGATGCTAACCCAAGCAGAAGTAAAGGAGACTAACATTAGTCTATGCAACATATTTTTTCTAGAGTAGGTAAACCAAATTGTTACCGCGCCTGTATTTTACAAACAGAAAGAAGTTTATCATCATTCCTTTGTTACAGCAGCCTCTTCCTCGTTATAGTAATCATGCCTGAATTTGTACGGAGCATGATTACATTAATTAGAAAAGAGCCAAGGAAAAGTTGAGATGTGAAAAATGTGAAACAATTTGTACAATCATAAATCAAAAGACTTTAATTCCCAATACAGGCAAAGTCCATAGATCCAGAAATTAGTTTATAAACATGATAACCAAATCAGTATAAGATTGTCATCATACTTTTATTATTTCTAGAATCATCTGCAAAAAGGTGAAAGATGAAACATGGTTTGGACGAGATAACAAAACTTACCTTATCTTTCGTGAAAGTTGATACATGCCTGTTCCAGCCATTGCAAGATTCACACTTATAAGGTTCCAATTCTTCTGCAATCCACAAGCAATCATCTTCAGACTTGTAATAATTGAAACTTTGTATTTTTATTGTAATAATTTCACAAATTGAAAGGTTTCTTGTAAGAGTAAATTAGCCGTCATGCTATACATCCTAGAGGTGTATTTCCTCATTAAATTGTCAACAGACTTGAGCATGTCGTTGGCCAGGTCCATAGCTTGTGCCCTGTGGCTCATTCAGTCATTCTAGTGTGTAATTGTGCTTTCAGTTGACCCCAGACCCCCACCCCATTGTAATTTATTCAATCATACGGCTAGAAGTATACATTTTATGTGTTGTGATCCTCTCCACAATTTCTTTTTTATTATATTTGAGATAAACAAAACATAGAAACAGGAAAGAGTACAACAAAACGGAAGAAGATATGGCAGAAAATAACAACAACAAAAATAATGGTACACCCTGTGAAGCTCAATATTCTGGTTTGACTCCATGCAAAACCAATGTTCTCAACCATATTCAGCCTATCAAATTTGTTTAACTATTTTAACGTAGTATAAGCCTCTCATCAAACTCACCGGTATTATAACAACACCATATCGTGACCAGATAACTCCACTAACTGCGACCACTGTAATACAATATGACAGAAGGGAAATAAATTAATTTCCCAGCAATTCAGGATTATATAAGCTTTAAAACAATTAAAAAAAGGAAGAAAGTAAGCATATAGCAATACTGGACTCCGAGGGATGAGGAGAACATGTACTTCCATATAATTATAAACTAGCCTGTGGCAGGAAACGGTTGTTAGTGTGCAAGCAATGAGGGTAGAGTAGAGAGTGGAGCGAAACACAAATTAGGGAATGATCTACTGATATAAGGCACGAGTACATGGGTGCATATCAAAAAGTGTGTATAAATAGGCGTATATATGAAGAAATGATGCGGCAAATACCTAATTGTTGGGGATATGAAAGCTTCTCAGGTGGTATAGCAAAGTCTGCAACATTAGCTATGCTGATCCCCCACTTAAATGTCGGTGCCCAGAAGTGAACTACAATAACAAATAACAAATCTCATGTAAAATTACAGTACAGTAATATAATCAAATACACGGGTCTAATTAAATTTTGTGTGCTGGTGAAGTTGTCATTAATCAACCAAAGAGCAGCTTTACAACTAATACGCGAAGAACACAAACTTCCAATCCTTATGTCTTCGATCCAACAACTAGTTAGCAACTTACAAGTTACAAGCAATAATGCAAATTCATACTCGAAGTAGCAAAGCATCGAGTAAAACCTCAGGGGCGGTTTGGGTCATGCGATTTCAATCTAGTTAACGGGAATGAGAATGAGATTTAAAAGTAAAAATGCATTACAATCTCATTCCGGTTCCTATTAACAGGGTTGAAATCTCATGATCCAGACGACCCCTGAGATTCACAAAGCGTACAAATAAGATTCAAAAACGTAAAATATACTTGATATTACAATATTACACTATTAACAAAAAGAAGTTACTTGGGTAAACTTGGTTGTATTATGCTAAACAAGCCAATATGAATTTTTTTTTTTTTTTTTTTTTTTTACATTTGACTAGCCCATTATTCATAAGTCAACCCCTACAGTTTTGAAGTATGATCAGTGATCACAAGTACAATCTGACCCTAGATAACTGTATTGATGATGATCAGGGTTTGCATAGTATATATAAGTTTAACTAATTCATAAGTCAAACTGGCTAATAAAAGAATAGAATGTGAGAAAAAAGATGATAAATGGAAAAAATGAAAGCAAAAGAAAAGAGAAATGTAACTGGTTTTGGGGCCAGCTGGATGATTCCATAGAGACTGAAGCTTCGAACTCGCCATTAAACTGTATTCAGATTTCAGGGTATGTTCGAGCTTTCTTCTTATCTTCTTTAAACAGTCAACATTCAAGGCCAGGGCCTGCTTTTTCTCTGTTATTGTGCTTACCTTTAAACAA